>LR812526.1:5969771-6017271 GCA_903798195.1 Danio kyathit | reverse complement strand
ATATAATGTAATGTAATGTAATGTAATATAATATAATATAATGTAATATAAATTAATGTAATGTAATATAATATAATGTAATATAATATAATGTAATGTAATGTAATATAATATAATGTAATATAATATAATATAATGTAATGTAATATAATATAATGTAATATAATATAATATAATATAATGTAATGTAATACAATATAATGTAATATAATATAATATAATGTAATGTAATGTAATATAATGTAATATAATATAATATAATGTAATATAATATAATATAATGTAATTTAATATAATGTAATATAATATAATGTAATATAATGTAATATAATATAATGTAATATAATATAATATAATGTAATTTAATATAATGTATTAATATAATGTAATGTAATATAATATATGTAAATAATAATAATATAATGTAATTTAATATAATGTAATAATATATAATATAATGTAATATAATATAATATAATGTATAATATAAATAATGTAATATAATATAATATAATGTAATTTAATATAATGTAATATAATATATGTAATGTAATATAATATAATGTAATATAATATAATATAATGTAATTTAATATAATGTAATATAATATAATATAATGTAATATAATATAATATAATGTAATATAATATATTAATATAATATATGTAATAATGTAATATAATATAATATAATGTAATTTAATATAATGTAATATAATATAATATAATGTAATGTAATGTAATATAATATAATATAATGTAATATAATATAATATAATGTAATATAATAAAATGTAATATAATATAATGTAATATAATATAATGTAATATAATATAATGTAATATAATATAATGTAATTTAATATAATGTAATATAATATAATGTAATATAATATAATGTAATATAATATAATGTAATATAATATAATATAATGTAATTTAATATAATGTAATATAATATAATGTAATATAATATAATGTAATATAATATAATATAATGTAATATAATATAATATAATATAATGTAATTTAATATAATGTAATATAATATAATGTAATGTAATATAATATAATGTAATATAA
Organism: Danio kyathit; assembly: GCA_903798195.1. Lineage (NCBI taxonomy): Eukaryota > Metazoa > Chordata > Actinopteri > Cypriniformes > Danionidae > Danio > Danio kyathit. The sequence goes on along the minus strand of LR812526.1, from coordinate 6,016,188 downwards.
TATAATGTAATGTAATATAATATAATGTAATATAATATAATATAATGTAATATAATAAAATGTAATATAATGTAATGTAATGTAATATAATGTAATGTAATATAATATAATGTAATATAATATAATGTAATGTAATATAATATAATGTAATATAATATAATGTAATGTAATATAATATAATGTAATATAATATAATATAATGTAATTTAATATAATGTAATATAAATTAATGTAATGTAATATAATATAATATAATATAATATAATGTAATGTAATATAATATAATGTAATATAAATTAATGTAATGTAATATAATATAATGTAATATAATATAATATAATGTAATGTAATGTAATGTAATATAATGTAATGTAATGTAATGTAATATAATATAATGTAATATAATATAATATAATGTAATATAATATAATATAATGTAATTTAATATAATGTAATATAATATAATGTAATGTAATGTAATATAATATAATGTAATATAATATAATATAATGTAATATAATATAATATAATGTAATTTAATATAATGTAATATAATAAAATGTAATAAAATGTAATGTAATATAATGTAATATTATGTAATGTAATGTAGTATAATATAATGTAATGTAATGTAATGTAATATAATATAATGTAATGTAATATAATGTAATATAATAAAATGTAATATAATGTAATGTAATATAATGTAATATAATATAATGTAATATAATATAATATAATGTAATATAATGTAATATAATATAATGTAATGTAATGTAATGTAATATAATGTAATATTATGTAATGTAATGTAATATAATATAATGTAATGTAATGTAATGTAATATAATGTAATGTAATGTAATGTAATGTAATGTAATATAATATAATGTAATATAATGTAATGTAATATAATGTAATATTATGTAATGTAATGTAATATAATATAATGTAATGTAATGTAATGTAATATAATGTAATGTAATGTAATGTAATGTAATGTAATATAATATAATGTAATATAATGTAATATAATATTTAATAAATAATAAATAAAGCACATTCACATTGCATTTAAAGGTAAAAATAAATAATTGTATGATTTTCATTGTTGCTCTAAATGCTACACTAACAAAAACGGTTTTGGATATGGCAGAATGCAATGTTTTAGTTTGCATTGCAATGTTTTTCAGTGTAAAACTAAAGCACGTTAACTTAGTGGTAACACAGTGTTGTTCTTTTAGTAAATGTAATTGAGATTTAGTTTTAAATCGCCTTTTTTGTTTAAAAAGTGATTTTGTATTGGTCACAGCATCATCCGTGAGATATATCCAGTCTGTATTGTACAGTGGGCAGCATACATGAGTATACAATCTCGCTTTTGAATGAATACTTTCTATAGGCCGCTATAAAATATATTTGTGCATATAAATTAGATTAGTCAGAAAACTAATTTAATAAAACAAAAAATGACAAAAAATAAGTAGAAATATGATAGAAAAATATAAGCTCTAAAATTTTAATAAGAGGTAACTATAAAGAACTATATAAATATAAAATATATTTGACATTTTGTAGTTTGAAAGTTGAAGTTTTTTTGGTCACACTTTATTTTGATGGTCCGTTTGTTGAATTTAAGTTACATTCATCTACATGTCAACTAATTCTCATTAGATTATAAGTAGACTGTTAGGTTGGGGTTAGTGTAAGTTGACATGTACTTGCAAATTTTTTTATAGTCAGTTAAATGTCTGTTGAAGGAGCAGTATCAGCAGATATTAAGCAGACAGTCTACTAATACTCTAATGGACCATCAAAATAAAGTGTTACCTTTTTTTTCTTTCTTTTTTTTATGTATTATCCTTCTATTCCTAAACATGTTTGGTGACCACATTCTTATTTTAATTTATATAACTGTTTAATAAAAGTGTTTTGTTTAAATGCACCAACGGTATGGCCACTTTATTAGGTACACCTGTCTTACTGCACGTTAACGCAAATTTCTTATCAGCCAATTACATGGCAGCAACTCAATGCATTTAGGCATGTAGACATGGTCAAGACGATCTGCTGCAGTTCAAAGCGAGCATCAGAATGGAAAAGAAAGGGGATTGAAGTGACTTTGAACGTGGCATGGTTGTTGGTGCCAGACGGGCTGATCTGAGTATTTCAGAAACTGCTGATCTACTGGGATTTTCACACACAACCATCTCTAGGGTTTACAGAGAATAGTCAGAGAAAGAGAAAATATCCAGTGAGCGGCAGTTCTGTGGGCGCAAATGCCTTGTTGATGCCAGAGGTCAGAGGAGAATGGCCAGACTGGTTCCAGCTAATAGAAAGGCAACAGTAACTCAAATAAGCACTCGTTACAACCGAGGTCTCCAGAAGAGCATCTCTGAACACACAACACGTCCAACCCTGAGGTGGATGGGCTACAGCAGCAGAAGACCACACCGGGTGCCACTCCTGTCAGCTAAGAACAGGAAACTGAGGCTACAATTCACACAGACTCACCAAAAGTGGACAATAGAAGATTGGAGAAACGTTGCCTGGTCTGATGAGTCTCGATTTCTGCTACAACATTCGGATGGTAGAGTCAGAATTTGGCGTCAACAACACGAAATCATAGATCCATCCTGGCTTGTATCAATGTTTCAGGCTGGTGGTGGTGGTGTAATGGTGTGGGGGATATTTTCTTGGCACACTTTGGTCCCATTAGTACCAATTGAGCATCGTGTCAACGCCACAGCCTGAGTATTGTTGCTGACCATGTTCATCCCTTCATGACCACAGTGTACCCATCTTCTGATGGCTACTTCCAGCAGGATAACGCACCATGTCATAAAGTGTGAATTATCTCAGACTGGTTTCTTGAACATGAGTTCACTGTACTTAAATGGCCTCCACAGTCACCAGAGCTCAATCCAATAGAGCAGCTTTGGGATGTGGTGGAACGGGAGATTCACATCGTGGATGTGCAGCCGACAAATCTGCAGCAACTGTGTGACGCTATCATGCCAATATGGAGCAAAATCTCTGAGGAATATTTCCAGTACCTTGTTGAATCTAAGCCATGAAGGATTAAGACAGTTCTGAAGGCAAAAGGGGCTCCAACCCGGTCCTAGTAAGGTGTACCTAATAAAGTGGCCGGTGAGTGTATATATTCAGTTAAAAATGGATAAAAATATACATTTTCAAAGGAAGTGTCAGAATTATTAGCCTTTCTGTATATTTATTTCTCAATCTGTTTAACAGAAAGAGCTTTTCAACACATTTCTAATCATAATAGTTTTAATAACTCATTTCTAATAACTGATTTATTTTATCTTTGCCATGATGACAGTAAATAATATTTGACTAGATATTTTTCAAGATACTAGTATACAGCTTAAAGTGACATTTAAAGGCTTAATTAGGTTAAGTTAGGGTAATTAGTCAAGTTATTGTATAACAGTGGTTTGTTCTGTAGACTATCCAAAACAAATATTGCTTAAGGGGGCTAATAATATTGACCTTAAAATGGGTTTTAAAAAATTTAAATCTGCTTTCATTCTAGCCGAAATAAAACAAATAACAAGAAAAAATATTATAGGAAATACTGTGAAAAATTCCTTGCTCTGTTAAACATCATTTGAGATTTATTTGAAAAATTAAAGTAAATAATTGTGACTTCTGAGCACTGTATACGTAGATTACACTGCTGCTAGAATGACTCTACATTTGAGATGTTTGTACAGAGAAACACATTGAAAAAACATGTGCGTTTGTGTAGGATGAACCAAACAGGGCAAACGATAACCCCGACTGTGCCACAGAGCATCAAAGGTGGTGTGTGTGTGCATGTGTGTGTGTGTGTGTGTGTGGACCTGCTGTCAGACGGGTGAATTATTTATCAGCGTGTTCCGCCTCCAATCTGTTTGGGCGACAGGAATGGATACGTGTGTTAAAACAAACAGAAGTTGAGATTTGTTCATGTCTGTTGTCCAGGCTGTGATGGTGTGATGAGGGGAGGGGGGACAAAACCCTTCACTGGTCAACATTGAACCACATCAAAGCCCAGCGGAGATACACACACACACACACATATGCTGTACACACACACACACACACACACTGGAGACTCTCTGGAGCGCATTAACACAGCCTGGCCATCTACACCACAACACTGCTGTCCTACAGTGGAGCTGTGGGCTCTGCTGATGACTTTAGTGTGCATGAATTACAGACAAACACAACCAGGAGCAACATAATGATATAACTTAAGTGCTCAGAAGAGATCAATCAGGAACTTGAGTAAAAGGTCAGGCATCTTAAGTAAAAGTAGAAAAGAAATAGATTTTTGCTTAAGTATTAACAGTAGAATATGAGTAGAACAGAATAGCAAGCTTTGTTGTCATTGAATAGGAGGTATAATTTAAGCTTAAAATGCTAAAAGATATACATGAGACGTGTAATAAAAAAATAAGACTCACTCTGAACTGATTATCAGTGAATCATTTTTTGGAGTAGAGTGAATCATTCACCCTGAACGGATCATATGAATCAGTGAATCGTTTTTTAGATACTGACCCTAAACAAATCCATTGAATCAGTGAGTTGTTTACTGGAGACTCACCCTAAACAGATAAATTGAATCAGTGAGTTGTATACTGGAGACTCACTCTGAACAGATCATTTGAATCAGTGAGTTGTATAATGAATACTCACTCTGAACAGATCATTTGAATCAGTAAGTTGTATACTGGAGACTCACTCTGAACAGATCTTTTGAATCAGTGAGTTGTATACTGAAGACTCACCCTAAACAGATCATTCGAATCAGTGAGTTGTATACTGGAGATTCACCCTGAACAGATCATTTGAATCAGTGAGTTGTTTACTGAAGACTCACCCTAAACAAATCCATTGAATCAGTGAGTTGTTTACTGGAGACTCACCCTAAACAGATAAATTGAATCAGTGAGTTGTATAATGAATACTCACTCTGAACAGATCATTTGAATCAGTGAGTTGTATAATGAATACTCACTCTGAACAGATCATTTGAATCAGTGAGTTGTATACTGGAGACTCACTCTGAACAGATCTTTTGAATCAGTGAGTTGTATACTGAAGACTCACCCTAAACAGATCATTTGAATCAGTGAATCGTTTTTTAGATACTGACCCTAAACAAATCCATTGAATCAGTGAGTTGTTTACTGAAGACTCACCCTAAACAGATAAATTGAATCAGTGAGTTGTGTACTGGAGACTCACTCTGAACAGATAATTTGAATCAGTGAGTTGTATACTGGAGACTCACTCTGAACAGATAATTTGAATCAGTGAGTTGTATACTGGAGACTCACCCTGAACAGATCATTTGAATCAGTGAATCGTTTTTTAGATACTGACCCTAAACAAATCCATTGAATCAGTGAGTTGTTTACTGAAGACTCACCCTAAACAGATAAATTGAATCAGTGAGTTGTGTACTGGAGACTCACTCTGAACAGATAAATTGAATCAGTGAGTTGTGTACTGGAGACTCACTCTGAACAGATAATTTGAATCAGTGAGTTGTTTACTGAAGACTCACCCTAAACAGATAAATTGAATCAGTGAGTTGTATACTGGAGACTCACTCTGAACAGATCATTTGAATCTGTGAGTTGTATACTGGAGATCCACCCTGAACAGATCATTTGAATCAGTGAGTTGTATAATGAATACTCACTCTGAACAGATCATTTGAATCAGTGAGTTGTATACTGGAGACTCACTCTGAACAGATCATTTGAATCTGTGAGTTGTATACTGGAGACTCACCCTAAACAGATAAATTGAATCAGTGAGTTGTATAATGGAGACTCACTCTGAACAGATCATATGAATCTGTGAGTTGTATACTGGAGATCCACCCTGAACAGATCATTTGAATCAGTGAGTTGTATAATGAATACTCACTCTGATCAGATCATTTGAATCAGTGAGTTGTATACTGGAGACTCACTCTGAACAGATCATTTGAATCTGTGAGTTGTATACTGGAGATCCACCCTGAACAGATCATTTGAATCAGTGAATCGTTTTTTAGATACTGACCCTAAACAAATCCATTGAATCAGTGAGTTGTTTACTGAAGACTCACCCTAAACAGATAAATTGAATCAGTGAGTTGTATACTGGAGACTCACTCTGAACAGATAAATTGAATCAGTGAGTTGTATATCCCGTTCGTAATCATCTTTTGTTAAATAATCTGCTTATAAAGGCTAGCTTGTTTGCACAGGTTTATTTTTAACCTTTTTTATACAGACTATTTACTGCATTCAGCTCCATGAACGATTTAAATGATATATTTTAGTAAATAACCTAAATATTAACTCAAATAAGTCTTACAGACTTGAAATAAAATAATTATCATCATTGACCCTGACACCCTAAAAATGTCTAAACAAATTAAGTTAAAGAACTATTATTAAATAGTTATAAAATGATTTATATGATCATAATATATATATTTAATTTCCTGTCTAGCCGTTTATACCTGCTCTTTCTGGGAAACTTCTACTTAAAGTGTAGCTCACTTATTTCAGGAATGTCCTTTTGTTCAATCTCTTTGGATTAAAGTGCTTTTTTGAAAACGCTTTCATCATCCAAAATAATCTTCATCATTGTTTAAGACTTAATCAAAACACTGTTTTGGGGTTTACACTAATATCTATTGGAAAGTTTTATATCTATAAATGCAAATAACTTTGAACCCCGAAGTGTCCGGCTTGACGGCTCCGTTTTCAACTCCGCCCCCGCCTGCGCTCAGCTAATCTTGTTGATCACCGGCTGCAGCTATGCTTCATGTCGAACGCACCTACTCTCTTTAAATGAATCATTTGAATCAGTGAATCATTTATTGGAGACTTACTCTAAATGGATCATTTGAATCCGTGAGTTGTTTACTATAGAGACTGATTCCGAACGAATCATTTGAATCAGTGGATCATTTACTGAAGACTCACTCTAAACAAATGATTTGAATCAGTGAGTTGTTCAAAAGCAGTTTTACAAAAGGTGCACATTATTGCATTACATATAATAAATACATTTTATTTTTTTGGGGTGTACTGTCCTTTTAAATGTGACCTGTACATGCGCTTATGTTGATATGCAATGTCCTGCAGTTTAAATATCCATGGCTTCTCAATATATTTTTTCTATATTCAGTGTTTAAAGGGATAGTTCACCCCAAAAATAAAAATGTACTCACTATTTACTTACCCTAAAGTGGTTTAAAACCTATGAGTTTCTTTCTTCCTTTGAACACAAAAGAAGATATTTCGAAAAATGTTGCAAACCATTGAACCATCTTCAAAATATCCTCTTTTGTGTTTAATAGGAGAAAGAACTCATAAAGGTTTGCAACCAGGTCGAGTTAATAATAAATACAATTTTTATATTTTTGTGTGAACTGTCCCTTTAAATGTGACTTCAGCATCCCGCAGCTCAGATGAGGTGTTCAGAGAGCCGCGTGTGGCCACAGGTGTGTGGGACGGCCTCTATTCATGATTGATGTGCTGTAGGTGGGCTGACAGCGGCCCTCCGTATGCCCTGTCATATGGCAGAGGTTTGGTGTTGGCTTGGTTGTAAAGATAAGAGCTGTCACTCTCAAATGCTTGAGGATTTCCTGATGTCTTCATAACACACCTGTCAGGGGTTTGGTAGGCCTGAGCAGGAGCGTTCGACTGTGTTGCTGATTTTAGCTGCTCATAGCTTGTTATTTGTAAGAACGAGAGTGAGTAAAATCTTTTGGTAAAGCTGTGATTAATTAAAAATTTAGATGTTAGTTTCAGGGCGGAAAGTGTATGAGTGTGTATGGGTGTTTCCCAGTACTGGGTTGCAGCTGAGTCTTGATTTATGCTGCAACATTTGGATGGTAGGGTCAGAATTTGGCATCAACAACATGAAAGCATGGATCCATCCTGCCTTGTATCAACGGTTCAGGCTGGTGGTGGTGGTGTAATGGTGTGGGGGATATTTTCTTGGCCCACTTTGTGCCCATTAGTACCAATCGCGCATCGTGTCAACGCCACAGCCTACCTGAGTATTGTTGCTGACCATGTCCATCCCTTTATGACCACAGTGTACCCATCTTCTGATGGCTACTTTCAGCAGGATTACGCACCATGTCATAAAGCGTGAATCATCTCAGACTGGTTTCTTGAACATGACAATGAGTTCACTGTACTCAAATGGCCTCCACAGTAACCAGAGCTCAATCCAATAGAGCACCTTTGGGATCAGAATTATTAGCCCCCCTGAATTATTAGCACCCCTGTTTATTTTTTCCCCAATTTCTGTTTAACAGAGAGAAGATTTTTCTAAACATTTCTAATCATAATAGTTTTAATAACTCATCTCTAATAACTGATTTCTTTTATCTTTGTCATGATGACAGTAAATATTATTTGACTAGATATTTATCAAGACACTTCTATACAGCTTAAAGTGTCATTTAGGGCTTACTCACACTATGCTATTCGAACCGTGCCCAGGCCCGTTTCCCGGATCGTTTGAGAAGTGTGAGTGCTCTGAATCGGGCTCAGGCACGGTACACTTGGGCGGCCCTGGCCCGGTTGGAAGAGGTGGGCCAGAGCGCGGTTCACTTGGGCTCTGGCGCGGTACGCTTGCAGTGTGAGTGCAAGCGTGCCTTAGCCCGAAACTGAAAGCGAGACGTGACTTTTAAGGGACTGTTTCATATGGATTAATTAATCATTCGTACTGTTTAATGAACGCAAACTGTCGTAGATTATTAAAGACGCAAATCCCTCACTGCACGTCAGCTGCAGCTTCAGCAAACCTCCTAATTCCTGCAGCACGAGGACTTTATGATTGTTTATGAGCGTCAAAAGTGGCTGATCTGTTCGGCGAAATATTAGACTGCGTGTCGCCACATATCAAACGACTTAAACGTTATAACTAAAGAAATCTCCACTGTGCTGATTGAGAGCGCATACTGAGAAGCGCATCATCGATGACGTAAGCGCGGCCAGGCCCGAATGTAATGTGAGTGCGGGCCGTCGGGGGAGACGGCAGGGGTGACAAGCGTGCTTTGGCCCGGTTCAAGGCAACTGTACATAGTGTGAGTACGGCCTTAAAGGCTTAACTAAGTTAATTAGGTTAAGTAGGCAGGTTAGGGGAATTAGGCAAGTTATTGTATATTGATGGTTGTTCTGTAGACTATCAGAAAAAAAAATAGCTTAAAGGGGCTAATAATTTTGTCCTTAAAATGGTGTTTAAAAAATTAAAAACTGCTTCTATTCTAGCCGAAATAAAACAAATAAGACTTTCTTCAGAAGAAAAAATATTATCAGACATACTGTGAAAATTTCTTTGCTTTGTTAAACATTTTTTTTTTTTACTACTACTACTGTCTATTGCAGTGGTGGGCAAACTTTTTAGACCCGAGGGCCACATCAAGTTTTGCAAACCAAGTGAAGGGCCACATGTCAAATCCTTCAAAAAATAACTTATTTATAGTGACAGTACGCATGGAATAATATGTAATATCGGACAGAATCATGTCACATTAATACAAAACAGATTATTTTAATAGTTATAATTGAGTCAAATTTACAAGTCAAATTAATTTGCACTGCTATTTATATTTAGTTATTAATCACTATAAAACAATAAAGTATAATAATACTATCAATAATAATAATAATAATAATGTAATAATTTTTACAGTGGCGAATAGAAAAGATATTGTCTGATAGAAAAAAAATCTCGTATTAACACATTAAAAATAATTCTTAGTTTACTATTCAGTCAAATGTACATTAATCTAATTTGCACTGCTTTTAGAATATACAGATCAATCACCATAAAACTTGATGAAACCACAAATCTTTGATAAAAAAACTTTTTAAAGTGGATGTATGCATGGAAAATATATTCTATGACAAAAATTAACACCTTTAACCAGCAATTATTATACAATTTGAGTCAAATTCACAACAATTTCATTTGAGCTTGTATTAATATGCTCATATCAATCATAAAACTATGAGATAAAACGGAAGAAGAATCTGAGAGCGTACTCACACTATGTAGTTGCCTTGAACCGGGCCGAAGCATGCTTGTTCCCCCTCCCGTCTCCCCCGACGTCCCGCACTCACATTACATTCGGGCCTGAGCATGCTTACATCATCGATGATGCGCTGTTCAGTTTAAGAAGCGCTCTCGAAAAAAAAAAAAGAAGCGGATTTTGCGTGAAAGTGCATTTTAATATCCGAGAGTGTGTTCTAATTCTACTGGTTGCGCTAACTGTACCGCGTGCAATACTGCCATCAAATGGCGTTCACTTGTATCGCATCATTAATTTACTAGTTCTGAAACCAAACCATTACTCAGATGCAGCATTTTAAAATCTCCCTCGCGGGCCGGATGAAAGTGTTCAGCGGGCCGCATATGGCCCACGGGCCGTAGTTTGCCCACCTCTGGTCTATTGTGTGTACTGATTTTTAAATTTTTATATATGTATGTTACTTTTTATATAAACTCTACAAATGCTTTGGCAATACATTTGTAACATTTGTCATGCCAATGAAGCAACTATTAAATTGAATTGAATAGAGAGAGAGAGAGAGAGAGAGAGAGAGAGAGAGAGAGAGAGAGAGAGAGAGAGTCTCAAACAAAAATCTGAGATGAACTAAAACATTTGTGCAGATGTAATTTATTGAAAAGCCTGAATTGCTGTCAGGTTTAACGTGTTTTTAATTTAGAGACATTTGCTCGTGCTGATTAACAGTGCTGTTTTCCCGCTCGAGCTGTCAGTGTGGAGTGATCCTCACAGCCTGTCACAAGCTCTGATGGTTACCGGCTGCTTATTGGGTGTTTGACTGTAAGATCCGTCGCTGGCTGACGTTTGACCTCCTGCTAACTTTCCGCAGAGGAAGTCCAGCCCTGTGGAAATCCTTCAGCTCGGTGTCTTTGAAACTTTAGCACTCCACTTCTCTCTGTTGTGTCTTTGAGTGGCGAATCCCCCCCTTACAAAAAACTTTGCCTGTCATCAAGTATCTCTCTCTCTCTTTTTCTTTCTCTCTCTCTCTCTCTCTCTCTCTGTTTCAGTTCATGAAAAATTATGATAAATGTTACAAAGCATTTACAAAGTTTATATTAAAAGAACATGTATACAGTTGAAGTCAAAATTATTAGCCCTCCAGTAAATAATATTTTACTAGATATTTTTCAAGATACTAGTATTCAGCTTGAAGTGACATTTAAAGGCTTAACTAATTATGTTAAGTCATTATATAATGATGGTTTGTTCTGTAGACAATCGAAAACAAATATTGCTTAAGGGGGCTAATAATTTTGACCTTAAATTTTTTTTTTAAATTTATTAAAAACTGCTTTTATTCTAGCCGAAATAAAACAAATAAAACTTTCTCCAGAAGAAAAAATATTATAGCAAATACTGTGAAAATTTCCTTGCTCTGTTAAACATAATTTGGGAATTATTTTAAAAAAGAAAAAAACCACAGGAGGCTAATAATTCTGACTTCAACTGTATATATATATATAAATAGTAGTAGTTAAAAAAAAGAAATCAGAATAAACTGTATATTTAAAAATCTAAATTTTAGGATAAAACAGTAATAATAAATAATAATCGGTATATTTATCTCTCTTTTTCTAATTTTATTTTGGGTCAAATTATGTGAAAAGAAAAAACAAGATTAAATGTATTTCTGGCCAAGATGCGCAGGTTTAATCATGCGCAGGTTAGTGTATACTCCATCAGCTGTTTTCATTTCTGTCAGCTTTGTGTTTTTTTACTGTTTTGCACCATCTTGTGGTTGAATAATGCCCAGGTTAGTGTATACTCCATCAGCTGTTTTTGTTTCTATCAGTTTTGCATTTTTTACTGTTGGGGTCATCTTGTGTCTGAATAGTTTGCAGGTTAGTGTGTACTCCATCAGCTGTTTTAGTTTCTGTCAGCTTTGTGTTTTTTACTGTTTGGCACCATCTTGTGTCTGAATAATGCACAGGTTAGTGTATACTCCATCAGCTGTTTTAGTTTCTGTCAGCTTTGCGTTTTTGGCTGTTTGGCGACATCTTGTGTCTCAATAATGCCCAGGTTAGTGTATACTCCATCAGCTGTTTTCGTTTCTGCCAGCTTTGCGTTTTTTGGCTGTTTGGCGCCATCTTGTGGCCTAATAATGCACAGGTTAGTGTATACTCCATCAGCTGTTTTTGTTTCTGTCAGCTTTGTGTTTTTGACTGTTTTGCACCATCTTGTGGTTGAATAATGCTCAGGTTAGTGTATACTCCATCAGCTGTTTTTGTTTCTGTCAGTTTTGCATTTTTTACTGTTTGGGGTCATCTTGTGTCTGAATAGTTTGCAGGTTAGTGTGTACTCCATCAGCTGTTTTAGTTTCTGTCAGCTTTGTGTTTTTGACTCTTTGGCACCATCTTGTGTCTCAATAATGCCCAGGTTAGTGTATACTCCATCACCTGTTTTCGTTTCTGCCAGCTTTGCGTTTTTTGGCTGTTTGGCGCCATCTTGTGGCCTAATAATGCACAGGTTAGTGTATACTCCATCAGCTGTTTTCGTTTCTGCCAGCTTTGCGTTTTTTGACTGTTTGGCGCCATCTTGTGACTGAATAATGAGCAGGTTAGTGTATACTCCATCAGCTGTTTTCGTTTCTGTCAGATTTGCGTTTTTGACTGTTTGACGCCATCTTGTGGCTGAATAATTTGCAGGTTAGTGTATACTCCATCAGCTGTTTTTGTTTGTCAGCTTTGCGTTTTTTGACTGTTTGGCGCCATCTTGTGGCTGAATAATGCGCAGGTTAGTGTATACTCCATCAGCTGTTTTTGTTTCTGTCAGCTTTGCGTTTTTGGCTGTTTGACGCCATCTTGTGGCTGAATAATTTGCAGGTTAGTGTATACTTCATCAGCTGTTTTTGTTTCTGTCAGCTTTGTGTTTTTGTCTGTTTGTCGCCATCTTGTGGCTGAATAATGCGCAGGTTAGTGTTTACTCCATCAGCTGTGTTTGTTTCTGTCAGCTTTGCGTTTTTGGCTGTTTGACGCCATCTTGTGATTGAATAATTTGCAGGTTAGTGTATACTTCATCAGCTGTTTTTGTTTCTGTCAGCTTTGTGTTTTTGTCTGTTTGTCGCCATCTTGTGGCTGAATAATGCGCAGGTTAGTGTATACTCCATCAGCTGTTTTTGTTTCTGTCAGCTTTGTGTTTTTGTCTGTTTGTCGCCATCTTGTGGCTGAATAATGCGCAGGTTAGTGTATACTCCATCAGCTGTTTTTGTTTCTGTCAGCTTTGCGTTTTTGGCTGTTTGACGCCATCTTGTGATTGAATAATGAGCAGGTTAGTGTATACTCCATCAGCTGTTTTCATTTCTGTCAGCTTTGCGTTTATTTAAAGAATCAGTAAAGTATTACACCTCAGAACAATGTTTTTATATCTATTTTTTGTATTTTGTGTCAAGTAATTGTGTAATAAACAGAATAAAAAAACATCCAGGATGAATGTTTTTGCAGAATAAACCATTCAGTTGATTCGCGTTAGGCTAACAATAAGCCTGTCTGGCTTTATTCAGCGATAACAACCTCAGATGTACTTGATCCCTCACATAAAGATTTCTAAAAATTGTAGATTCTCTCTCTCTTTCACATTGGCACATGTTTTTGAGCTCCAGAGGAGGCTGCAGCTGGTCAGGGTTGAGCCAGTGTAGCGCTGCTCTCGGCTGGGCTCTGCAGGGGGGCTGAGGAGGGGCTCTGGATCTCACTGAAAGAGAAAAAGAAAGAGATCAAGGATAAAATGAAAAAGAAATCTGTGATCCCCCTGGCACCTCCTCCCCCGGCCTCGTCTCTTTTTTCTTCTTCTGCTGCTGTTTCTCTGGTCTTCTGCTCACTTTAAGCAGACGCTCGCTGTTAGACTTGGTGTCAGGTGCACTCAGACCGCAGTGAAAATGATTTAACAAGTGTATTGATTTCTGATTCACTTGTGTGTCACTGTTACTTCTTCTACTAAGGAGCTTTAGATGATATATTTAGGTGACTTTGAGGTGATTTTCAATTATAGTTAAGCTAATTGTCATTGTGGAGAGTGCAGGAGAAAAGCACCTAACCATTAAATATGCATACACTTACAGTATATATGTATGTGCATATGTAAAGTATATATTACAGTTTTTCTCAGTCGCTTTGGTGCATTTCTCACAACACTATTTACATTTGCACAACAGTTAATGCATTTCACCAAAATCTGACTTTTTTGCATTGGAAAAAATAACAGAGTAAAGTGTCCTAATGAAAACATGACAAAGCCATTTGACTATCTTGTTCATAAACAATGGTGTCAGGACTTTTCATCTTGATGACACTGACACTTTCATTGACATCAAAACTTGCTTTTGAGGAATGAGCTCTCCATTTTGAGCAAGTGACACGCTTTTGCAGATTATCAGCTAGGTTTTGCAGTTTGTACTAATTGTTTTGAGGAATGGATGAACTGAAAAACTGCAATAGTAGTAATTAAGCTTTGCATTACTGTAATAAATTACATTTTGCAATAAATTACCATAAAAAGTGGTTATTTAAATTGTAAAAATATTTCAGAACATTACTGATTTACTGTATTTTTAATCAATACCTGCAACCTTCGTAATAAAATACGTTCTTAAAAATATATTGAAATGTTTTAATAATCACGATTAACTTTAAACTCTACAAAGTGCATAAAATGAAATATAAAAAGTTAAAGATGAATTTCACATAGTTTATGTACTAAATTAAATATAGTAATAAAAATAAAAACATAAATAAATAAATAATAAAATATACACTCACCGGCCACTTTATTAGGTACACCTGTCCAACTGCTTGTTTACACAAATTTCTGATCAGCCAATCACATGGCGGCAGCTCAATGCATTTAAGCATGTAGACACGGTCAAGACGATCTGCTGCAGTTTAAATCGAGCATCAGAATGGGGAAGAAAGGTGATTTAAGTGACTTTGAATGTGGCATGGTTGTTGGTGCCAGACGGGCTGGTCTGAGTATTTCAGAAACTGCTGATCTACTGGGATTTTCACGCACAACCATCTCTAAGGTTTACAGAGAATGGTCAGAGAAAGAGAAAATATCCAGTGAGCGGCAGTTCTGTGGGCGCAAATGCCTTGTTGATGCCAGAGGTCAGAGGAGAATGGCCAGACTGGTTCCAGCTGATAGAAAGGCAACAGTAACTCAAATAAGCACTCGTTACAACCGAGGTCTGCAGAAGAGCATCCCTGAATACACAACACGTCCAACCCTGAGGCGGATGGGCTACAGCAGCAGAAGACCACACCGGGTGCCACTCCTGTCAGCTAAGAACAGGAAACTGAGGCTACAATTCACACAGCCTCACCACAATTGGACAATAGAAGATTTGAGAAACGTTGCTTGGTCTGATGAGTCTCCATTTCTGCTGCAACATTCGGATGGTCGGGTCAGAATTTGGCGTTTGGCGTCAACAACATGAACGGTTCAACTGTTCAGGCTGGTGGTGGTGGTGGTGTAATGGTGTGGGGGATATTTTCTTGGCACACTTTGGACCCATTAGTACCAATTGATAATCGTGTCAACTCCACAGCCTACCTGAGTATTGTTGCTGACCATGTCCATCCTTTATGACCACAGTGTACTCATCTTCTGATGGCTACTTCCAGCAGGATAACACGCCTTGTCATAAAGCATGAATCATCTCAGACTGGTTTCTTGAACATGACAATGAGTTCCCTGTACTCAAATGGCCTCCACAGTCACCAGAGCTCAATCCAATAGAGCATCTTTGGGAAGTGGTGGAAAGGGAGATTGGCATAATGGATGTACAGCTGACAAATCTGCAGCAACTGTGTGATGCTCTGAGGAATATTTCCAGTAGCTTGTTGAATCTATGGCACAAAGATTTAAGGCAATTCTAAAGGCAAAAGGGGGTCCAACCCGATACTAGTAAGGTGTACCTAATAAAGTGGCCGGTGAGTGTACATCTGTAGACATATTTTTAAAAAATTTAAATTAATAAAATGAGAAACACTATAAATGGTTAAGCTTTACCTAATTTAAAAAAGCTGTCAAACCACCGTTCATAAATTCTACAATATCATCTCGCTCATATTTCAATATCAAAAGATTATGTACAGAAAATGGAGTTATGTATAATGCAATAAGATCATGTACGTAAAACAATTTTCAATAAATGATGTATAGCTCAAACAGTGTAGTGTGATGTTAAACCACAGTGCCATGGGTTTGATTCCCATGAAATGCATAAAATGATCAAATGCAAAGTTACATAGGATTAAAGCATCTGCCCAATGCATAATAAGAAATTCATATAGCGTGCACAGAGCATGCACATTTTAATTCACTATGCAGAAGTCTCTTCTTGTGATACAGCACATAGAACTATAATAAGTTATTAAAACCACTATATTTTGAGCTTTTGGCTTTATACTTTACACCATTTCCCTAATGGGAATACTGTAAACTGAATCTGAGGACTGGATTGCAACTGCTGTTTCCCATTTCCAGTTTTATCGTTTTTACTTTTCAGTTCCAGGTTTCTATTTCAAACTGTTGTGCATTTGCATTTAAGGCTTTTAGCAGACTCTGTTACACTGAGCGGCTTGTATGTTGAGACCACCGTGATCAACAGCTGGAGAGCATGTCATTTACACTGCATTTGACTGCATTTAAGTCAGACAAAAATGCAGGGAAACCTCTTGTTAGTAACTGTGTAAAGATAAAGATACATCTTAAATGCAGAGCAAGATGCTTTTTTTTTGGGGGGGGGGGGGGGGATAAATCTTGCAAATGCATAAATCTACATTTACTGTTTGGAACTGTTTGGAACGGAGAAGACTCTTAAAAGGAACCTATGATGAAAATCATCTTTTGTAAGCTGTTTGGACAGAACTGTGTGTAGGTATAGTGTGTCCACAGCAGTGGCGGTTCTAGACCAGAGTAACTGGGGGGGGCCGGGCAGGGGCCACTTGTGCTTTTAGGGTGCACACTTTAACATACATCACAAAATACTTAATCAATTATTCGATGTCTTTGTTTTCATGTATCACTCTGCAGTCTTCATAAACAAGCTAATTAAATAACTTAAACTCAAGATAATCTGCCATGTTAATTTATTTGACAAGTAACTTTGTGTTGTAGCAGGATGAGACATTTCTAACATTCAAGTACATCAGGGCAAATTTTTGCACCTGTAAACTATAACCTCGTAGGGTCCAAGTGTCCACATACGTAGACAGCACATTTTGGCTCTTAAGTGGCTATTTAAAATACTCTGAATGTTTTATATGTTGTTACAGACATACAGTGTCATCCTGCAACTGTTTTGCAGCATATGACATGTCCTAAACCCTATTTTTAACTGTCCAAAATGGAGAAAATGTTGTTTAACTCTCTGATAGAATTTTTTTTTGAACTTGCTTTGATGTTAAATATGCATAAAAGAAAATTCGGGAAAAAGTGTTTTATGTAAATTCGGAGCACGAGTCCACATATATGGACATCATTGTTCTCGACATATCAAAAGATGATACTTAGATTTTTATTCTAATTAGGTTCCAATAAGCCCAAATAACAAAGAGAAATAAAAAAATGCATGTAAAAAAAACACTGTGGGCCTTAAGAGGTTAACAGACGCAGTTGACATCAACTTTTTTGCCCTCCCGTTAACTTAAAATAATTTTTCCAAGTGATCTTTAACAAACCAAGGAGATTTTGACAGTATTCCCTATAAAACAAACAAAAAATAATAATATTCTGCAGTCATAATAAGTCTCATTTCTTTAGTTTATTTCTTGAATAAAAGCAGTTTTTAATTTTTTTAAAAATAATTTTAAGGTCAGTATTATTAGCCTCCTTAAGAAATATTTACTGTATATTTTTTGATGTCTACACAACAAACCAGTTATACAATAACTTGACTAATTATTCCAACTTTCCTAGTTAACAAGTCTTTAAATTACACTTTAATCTGAATCAAAGACTACAGAATACTTAAAGGGACTTTGTCTGAATACAACTTCCAAAATCTTGTAAAATAACTAAAATATTCTGCACTGACTGTCACCATGGGAAAGTTAAAAAGTAGTTATTAGAAATTAAACTATTGTTTAAAAACGTGCTGTAAATAATCATGTGTTGAAGACTCGTGCCTGATCTCACAACTGAAAACAAAAATGAATGAAGGCAAAACTAAACGAGTTGAATATTATACCTTTACATGAGCGTGACTGAAAACTAAATTTAATCATTGTGTTACATCTGTTCTCCGGTATTTGCAGACTGTTTGTAAATTCAAGACTGCATTTCCTAACGTAAAACTATGTACACTCAGTTTCTGATTAATAATAACCTCTGCATAGCCGAGGACTTCCTATATTAAAAGTGTTAAAATCGCTATTGAAAACAGCAGTCTAATATAATCAACAGTGGACATTTTGATAGTTTTTCACAACATGAACATGACTGAATCTTTTTATTACCTGTGTCAATTTGGGGGTTAACTTTTGACGAATGCGGAGAACTGATGCACGCAGCACCGTCACTGACAGAGAGAGCAAGTGCGTGCGACACCGAGAGCGTAGAGAGGCCTCAGTCAGTGTTGCCAGATTGGGCGGTTTTGACTTCGATTGCATGCATGTCTGTGCATTTCGGTGGATTTTGGACAGTTTTTGGGCTGGAATCAGTCAGCTACATCTGGCAACACTGGCCTCAGTTATCTCCCCGCAGTCTGCCACCGATGGCTGATCTCGCTTCTCATTGGCATTTTGGCACAAAAATAGGCGTGATATTATTGAAATTTAGGGAACCGCCACTGGTCCACAGTTAAACTGGATTGATAGAAGCATAAGTCTCATTTTAGAAATTTCCGGATATTAAAATAGGATCCAAATCCCTCCCATTTTGAGGCCGACCTGCAATGTGACGTAGAAGTGCGATTTCCCCACCCACTGAATTGATTGACAGCTGCGTATTAACAAGTCTCCGTAGTAATGTGTACAATCATATCCACAAGACAGCACATGCGCAAAGCAAGCGGGAATAAAAGATCTGTTCAGCTCTCTGTGATCATCAATCATCATTAAA
The DNA here is from genome assembly GCA_903798195.1 of Danio kyathit. Lineage (NCBI taxonomy): Eukaryota > Metazoa > Chordata > Actinopteri > Cypriniformes > Danionidae > Danio > Danio kyathit. The sequence continues at coordinate 5,997,029 of LR812526.1, read as the reverse complement.
TGTGATCAAGAGTGAGTTTTACAAGTTTAAACCCTTTTTAAAACAGTGCATGTTTGTAATGAACTACAGCGATTTTACCGTCTTTATCACCACAGCCGCATGTCAGTACAATAATAAAAGAAGACGCTTCAGTCCCCATTTGTGGACATTAAATCAGGTTTATTTTGTACATTAATATAACGAATATCCATACAGTAGTGCATATTAACCTGTATCCTGTAACATTTGTGTGCAAAAACAGTGCAAAGTTAAACGCGCTGTGTGTATGCGCGTGCGTGAACTTTGTAACGACATTGTGTGCAACTCATCGTTGCAACTCCACAACAAATACATCAAATAATAATCATTGGGAAAGTTCTTACTGTGGTACTTCTAACAAACGTTACGTGAGATCTGCTTCCTTCATGTCTGTCACTGTGCTGTTTATCTGACGATGTCGAGGCGGAGATTGAGACACACTCTGACAGGCAGTGTTGGGGAGAATACTTTGTAAATGTATTTAGTTACAGAATACAGAATACCTGCTTTAAAATTTATTTTGTAACGTATTCCGTTACTTTGCTTAATCCTGGTACTGTATTCTAAATACTTGGAATACTTGCCCTTGAAAACAGCCTTCAAGTCTATTAAATGTCACACTATGCGTTGGTAGCAATTTCTGCAGGAAAACAGAGGTGCTAAACATTATGCTAAACATTATTGACTGACAGGGAAAAATAAATAAAACAGTATGATTATGTCTATTAAATAAAGTTTATTTAATAAAGTGTCAACAAATTCAATTTCTGTTTCTGTAATAAAGATAAAAAGTGCTTGAACATAGACAGCATTACTGTCTGTAATATACAGTATATGTATATAATATGCATTTTGCTTACCCTTTGTATTTCACAGTCTGCACAGAAAAATATCAGCTATACAAGAAAAGAAAAACTTCAAAATAGTTTATGTAAAACCAAGGTAATGTAACAGGTTCTATCCAACATTTTAATTTCTATTATGAAAACTTCTCACCTAAGAACAATATTGCAAATATTAGCAGAATGCAAAATGTGTTTGCTTTACAAAAATGTAAACATCAAAATGAACAAGTTTTGTCAAACATATTAGCCAGTAGCCACCTATCTACAGTACCTAACTACCTATGCTTTCCTAATCAACAGACAAGTAAAGGCGGTTGTAGCGCAGCAATAGAGACATTTCGAAGTGCTTATCTGTCATTCTGTTGCGATGAGGAGTAAAAATGAGTCCTCCCTGGCTGAAGAGTCGTCTCTACAGGATGTAGCGTTGTACTTTATGAAGAGGGCTTTGAGCGTAAACAAAACCTCTGAAAGCGCAAACGTAACATCAAGCAGCGAATTCACGAACAGTAACGGCAAAAAAAGCAGTTTATTTGAAAATCATGGTTGTTGTCCGGTTGTTCGCTGTTTGCGATCGTCCTTTGTGTTGCGTGAGAAAATAAAGGTGTGGCGTGAGAGCGTGAGAACAGGGTCATTTGCGTGAGTCTCACTGAGTTTACGCTGGTGATTGCAGTCGGGAGTGTAGCTTCTGTTTCTATGGTTTCGGCGGCAATTTAGTAATATTATTATGGGCCAGACACGCATCGCCCGAAGTATTCCAATGGTATTAGGAACCTAACTGTATTCTAAATACCCTGTTTAAAAATAGTAACTGTAACGGAATACAGTTACTCAAGAATAGTATTCTAAATACGTACCGCCGGTACATGTATTCCGTTACTCCCCAACACTGCTGACAGGTACATGGGAACGATGGGTGGGGAGAACTAGCATTAAAGGCACAGGTACCAAAAAACCCTACACTGTGTTCAGAGCAGAAAATTCTGATGTTCTAAGGGGTATAATAAATAATCTGATGGGTGTTTTGAGCTGAAACTACAGACACATTCTCGAGACACAAAAGATTTATGTAAAATCTTGAACAAGAGGTCAAATAGGTGCCTTTAAGCAAAAATTTACTTCATTAAGTGATGTTTTATAAACAAATTTCGGGAGGAGTGACACTATTATCCAATCAGCACAAGACCAAAACCCCTATAAATAGTTAAACACGTCATACCTCTGTTTTCTCTTGACTTCAGCATCCCTCCACCACCCCAACTCCACACTGTTAAACCCGATACCAATTTAAATCTGAAGGGGGAGCGTTCTGGAGCCGGGCTAAACACTGCGCTCGGACCCTATCTCTCTATCCTGATAAGGGGAATAACACGAGTTAGGGAGTCTTCCCGAGCTCAGAGCCCTCTCCCCGGACAGCACGCCAAATACGCATATTCTATTCAGTCAAATATCTGTGAGTGTGAACTCGTGAAAAATGTATTATACACAGGTATCACCTTTTAAAAAGGACACTATACACTACCTGACAAAAGTCTTGTCGTGGATCTCAGTTGTAAGAGCAACAAATAATAACTTGACTTCTAGTCGATCATTTTGAAAAGTGGCAGAAGGTCGATTTTTCTGATGGATCATCTGTTGAGCTGCATCCCAATCATCACAAATACTGCAGAAGACCTACTGGCACCCTCATGGACCCAAGATTCTCACAGAAATCAGTCAAGTTTGGTGAAGGAAAAAACATGGTTTGGGGTTACATTCAGAATGGGGCGTGCGAGAGATCTGCAGAGTGGATGGCAACATCAACAGCCTGAGGTATCAAGACATTTGTGCTGCCCATTACATTACAAACCACAGGAGAGGGGGAATTCTTCAGCAGGATAGCGCTCCTTCTTATTCTTCAGCCTCCACATCAAAGCTCCTGAAAGCAAAGAAGGTCAAGGTGCTCCAGGATTGGCCAGCCCCGTCACCATACATGAACATTATTGAGCATGTCTGGGGTAAGGAGGGATTGAAGATGAATCTAAAGACTATTGATGAACTCTGGGAATCCTGCAAGTACGCTTTCTTTGACATTGCAGATGACTTTATGAATAAGTGATTTATGGATGTATGGATGCAGTCCTCCAAGCTCATGATGGAGTCAGACACAATATTCATTCTGTTTCCACTGCAGCATGACTTTATATTCTATACTGGACATTATTTCTGTTAAGTGACAAGACTTTTGTCTAAGCAAAGTCAGACCTTACTGTCCTAATTAAATAATTAAAAATCAAGACATGATCATATTTTATTTTGGTAAAATAAGCGAAATCTAGAGGCCTTTGCCTTTCATATGAGCCACTTCTGATACCAAATGATCAACTAGAAGTCAAGTTATTATGTGTTGTTCCTAAACCTTGGATAGACCACAAGACTTTTGTAAGGTAGTGTATAACCTTATTGTAAAGCCGTACCCAGAATTAAAGGATGCAATACTCCAGCATCAGAAACAGCAAAACACATTTCCTGCATTCCCAGTGAGATTGGCAGCAGGAATCTGGCAGCGGTTTAACATTGTTATCAGTCCGTGCGCTATTTACCTAATGCCTTTCTGTGTAATTGGATTACATGATCCCGCTTGTCAGCCCAGGTGTGTTGTGCATCTATTAAATGACTGACGTTTTTATGTAGCGAAGCTGAAAGCGTCGGGCCCTTTTTTTTTTCTCCACGTTGAGTGAAATCAGGTGTTGGGATCGATGTGTGAGGGGCCGTAAATGTGCACACAGTAATAACCTTCCCTCTCCTCCGTTTTCACCTCTTTCTTCGCTGCCTCAATCTCTCTCTTTTTTCTGTCCGTTCCATTTGCAAGGTGTGATATTGCTTTAATTCAGCAGAAACATGTGGAGGGTTCTGGAATATCTCCGGGGATTAGTGGAAGAGGGGGAAAAACTCAACTTTTTCTACGGCTCTTTCTGTCCGCTGCCAGACTCGGGCAGCTTGTGTTGTAGAGCAGCAGCGGGGTCTGCTGGGAATGAATGTAGTTAGTGCGACCTTTGACCCCGAGAGCTGTTGACATGGAAGGCGGCCAAGAAGGGCTCTTACAGGACCCTTTTGTTAATCTCATTCATGCCTTGCTTTTGCACAAAAAAAAAGTGTGTGTGTGTGTGTGTGTGTGTGTGTGGGTGTTGGCAGCTCTACTTGCTGGAATGTGCTTTCTCTCTCTTTATTTCTCTCTCTCTCTCTTTCTTTATTAATGTCATGTATTGTAATCGGGTATTTTGTATTAAAAGTCCTGTTAAATAAAAAAAAACTCTTTCTTTCTTTCTTTTTCACTTTACTCTCTCTCTCTCTTTTTGTTAATGTCATGTATTATACGAATGTATTCTCAATAAAATAGGGTATTTTGTATTAAAAGTTGGTAACACTTTATTTTGATGGTCACTGTTGCACATTTTGCTGACTAAAAGTTGCATTGCAACTACATGCCACTTAATTCTGGCCACAGCCATATCACCCTGCAACCCCAGACCGGTTCCTCACTGAAGCTAAGCAGGGTTGAGCCTGGTCAGTACCTGGATGGGAGACCACATGGGAAAACTAGGTTGCTGTTGGAAGTGGTGTTAGAGAGCCCAGCAGGAGAGTCCTAATGCCCCAGTAAAGTGAAGGGGACACTATACTGTCAGTGGGCACCGTCTTTCTGATGAGACGTTAAACCAAGGTGCTGACTCTCTGTGACCATTAAAAATCCCATGGCACTTCTTGTAAAGTCAGCCCAGACTACAAGAAACTTTGCGAGTACATGTCAACCTACAACCTAACAGTCTGCTTATAATCTATTGAGAATTAGTTGGCATGCAGATGCAATGTAACTTAAACTCAACAAAATGCGTTAAAGGGACCATCAAAATAAAGCGATACCTAAAAGTCTTCTTAAAATAAAAAATAAAAACTCTCTCTCTTTATTGTCATTTATTATAAGATTGTGTCATCGATGAAATAGGGTGTTTTGTATTAAAAGTATTGTTAAAATATACAAACCCAAATTCAAATTAAATTCACTTTATTGGCACGACATACATATTGAGTACCTATGCCAAAGTGCACATAGCAGGGAGAAAAAATAAATAAAAATAATAGTAGTAATAATAACAACAATAACAATATATGATAAAATAGAAAGGAATATATATATATATATTCCTTTCTATTTTATCATATACAGTTGCAATTAGAAATATTTGAAATTGTTTTTTGTTTTTATAATATTTCCCAAATGATGTTTAACAGAGTAAGGAAAGTTTCACAGTATGTCTGATAATATTTTTTCTTTTGGAGAAAGTCTGATTTGTTTTATTTTGGCTAGAATAAAAGCAGTTTAAAAAAAAAAAAAAACATTTTAAGGTAAAAATTATTAGCCCCCTTAAGCTATATTTTTTAGTCTTATAGTCTACAAAACAAACCATCATTATGCAATAACTTGCCTAAGTACCCTAAACTGCCTAGTTGACCTAATTAACCTAGTTAAGCCTTTAAATGTCACTTTAAGCTGTATAGAAGTGTCTTGAAAAATATCTAGTCAAATATTATTTACTGTCATCATGACAAAGATAAAATTAATCAGTTATTAGAAATGAGTTATTAAAACTATTATGATTAGAAATGTGTTGAAAAAATCTCTCCGTTAAACAGAAATTGGGGAAAAAAATAAAAAGGGGGGCGAATAATTCAAGGGGGCTAATAATTCTGATTGCAACTGTATTATTATTGTTGTTATTATTGTTATTATTACTACTATTATTATTTATATAACAATAAAAATACATACATATATACAGTGCTCAGCATATATAAGTACACCCCTCACAAATCTATCTTTTAAATTTATATTTTAATAGGAAGCTTACAATATTATATTTGTCCATATACATTAGATTAGTCAGTACTGAAGCAAAATCTGGAGCTTATCTAACAAAATAACTTTCGATAACGGTCCAAAAACTAGTACAGCCAAATTTAAATGTTAGAGAAAAATATTTAAAAAGAGGAAAAATCAAGAGAAGCAAAAAATGTGAATTTTGTTGAAATTTCGTAGGCTGAATTTTATTTTTGCTATATATTTCTTGAATTTAATTGTATTATCTTTACAGTTTCTAAATATGTTTGGTGACTAAAATATATATATATTTTTTAATAAATATATCAGTTTAATAAATCAGCTTTGTTTAAATGCACCAAAATACATCGCCTATATTCACTGAAATATGGAGAAAAATATTCATTATCAAAATGGGGTAAACTCAATTATGCTGAGCACTGTAAATAAAGCAGATACATGGGGGGGGGGAGTACTGGATAGGATAACAGCCACTCCATTGATATTTTGCCGGTGTGCTTTGGGTCATTGTCCTGCTGGAAGAATAACCGTCGCCCCAGACTGAGGTCAAGAGCACTCTGAAGCAGGTTTTCATTCAGGATGTCTCTGTACATTGCTGCATTCATCTTTCCCTCTATCCTGACTAGTCTTCCAGTTCCTGCTGCTGAAAAACATCCCCACAGCATGATGCTACCACCACCATGCTTCACTGTAGTATGATGAGCGGTGCCTGGTTTTCTCCAAACGTAACGCCTGGCATTCACTCCAAAGAGTTCAATTTTAGTCTCATCAGACCAGAGAATTTAGTTTATGGTCTGAGAGTCCTTCAGATGCCTTTTGGCAAATTCCAGGCGGGGAGTGGCTTCCTTCTGGTCACTCTACCATACAGGCCTGATTGGTGGATTGCTGCACAGATGGTTGTCCTTCTGTAAGGATCTCCTCTCTCCACAGAAGAAAGCTGGAGCTCAGACAGAGTGACCATCAGGTTATTGATCATCTCCCTGACTAGGGCCCTTTCCCCGATCACTCAGCTTAGATGGCCGGCCAGCTCTAGGAAGAGTCTTGGTGGTTCCAAACATCTTCCACTTACAGATGATGGAGGCCGCTGTGCTCATTGGAACTTTCAGAGCAGCAGAAATGTTTCTGTAACCTTCCCCAGCCTTGTGCCTCAAGACATTCCTGTCTCGGAGGTCTACAGACAATTCCTTTGTCTTCATGCTTGGTTTGTGCTTTGACATGCACTGTCAACCCTGGGACCTTATATAGACAGGTGTATGCCTTTTCAAATTATGTCCAATCAACTGAATTGACCACAGGTGAACTCCAATTAAGCTGCTGAAACATCTCAAGAATGATCAGTGGAAACAGAATGTACCTGAGCTCAATTCAGAGCTTCACGGCAAAGGCTGTGAATACTGATGTACATGTGATTTTTCAGGTTTTTTATTTTGAATAAAATTGCAACAATTTCAAAAACTCTTTTCACATTGTCATTATGGGGATTGTGTGTAGAATGTTGAGGAAATAAATAAATTTAATCCATTTTGGACAAAGGCTGTAACATAAAAAAATGTAGAAAAAGTGAAGCGCTGTCAATACTTTCCGGATGCACTGTAAAATTTAATTATTATAGATTAATGGACAATGTTGAGAGGTTTAAGGATGTTTGGCGTTTCGATGGTAAAATATGTTCTGTTATGGAAGATTTTTTATCATATTGTTAATCATGTATTAATAGTTTTATGTCTATACAGAATTTGTATTATTTCCCAGTACTGGGTTGCAGCTGGAAGGGCATCCGCTGTGTAAAACATATGCTGGATAAGTTGGCGGTTCATTCCGCTGTGGTGACCCCTGATGAATAAAGGGACTAAGCCGAAGGAAAATGAATGAATAAATTTGTATTAGTTTAATTTAGTAATGTTGTTACTTTTCTCTCTCACTCTTACTTTTTTTTCTCAGGCTTATTTGGAAGAATGGTTGGGCCCTCGACCAGCCCCACAGCTTTATCCCCCACCCTGCCCTTTCAGCTCAATCGACACTGACAGATTCCTGGCCTGGGTTTGCCAACTGGCACATGTGAGGCGAATGAAAGAGTGATGGAGAAAGAGCGAGTCCATCTCGGACGGGTCAGGAACATCGGCCCTCTGTAATCCAAGTGGCCAGAGTGGTGCTTTGAACTCTGTCCTGTTGATTTAAAGGGGACCAATTCTGCCTCTGTTTACAAGATGTAAAATACGTCCCTGTTGTCCCTAGAGTGTGTGTGTGTGTGTGTGTGTGAGAGAGAGAGAAGTTTCTGCTCAAAATACCACAATAATAATGTTTTATAAGCTTTTGAAACTGCATCTTTTAGGCTTTGATCCTAATTGTGCTGTTTTGGTGACTGTCGCTTTAAATTTAAATGAGATTGTGCTCTTTTTAAAAGAGGGTGGAGCTACAAATGCCATTCTCAGCATAGTGGCAGATTTAAAAACAAGTCTAACCTCCTATAATGAGGGAGGGATGGTCACTAGTGGGCGGAGCTTTCCCTCTCTGATGACACGTACAAAGGGAGAATGCCAATCAAAGTGTTTCTGTAGACTGCTTTTATCAAGTGTGATTATAACAAATACAATGAATAAATTATTACCATTAGAAGCTGGTCATATTAAACTAATAAACTTTTACCATTAGAACCTGATGCCAATGATGCCAAGGTATCCATAATCCTGGATCGTATCCTGAGGAGATGCTGTGGCGGTCATGGAGCAGCGGAAATCATGAGACTGATTCTAAAAAGACCCCAGTGACAGACAAGTCTCCGCATTGATCCTGTGGGACAGCCTGAACACCCACCTGTGACCTACTCACACCTGCAGCTTCTCCACCATGGACGTCCAGACTTCTTCTGCCTCCGGCGCCTAGACTGCAGCTCTGTACAAGAAGTTTGGCCAAAGGAGAAATGGTCATGCCCAACTGAGTCTGGCGTTTCTCGAGGTTTTTTCCTTCACTTTCGTCAATTGGTGAGGTACCTCGCTACTAGCTTGCTTAGTTTGGGACTTGGGGAGCTGCGCATCAATAGATTTTCTCTTCAGTGTTTGCACTTTCAGCAGTGAAAATTAACCGAACTTAACTAAACTGAACTTCAACTGTGAAAACTGAACTGACAGTTTCAAATTGATTATAATCTTCTATGTTAAGCTGCTTTGATTTGATTTGATTTGATTTGATTTATTTATTTTCGAACAAAATATCATACATAAAATATCTTCAACAACAAAAAAATATTCATTTTAACATGGTCGAAAATGGAGCAGGATGAAGCCCAAGCTTATTATTTTCCCACCCCATTACCACACACATCATTCGTTTATTACTTAAACTTATTTCTTCTTTTACTTCTCTCTTCTTTTTACATAAGACATATTTTATCTTTTTGGCATCTTTGACACATTACATGTTTGATTCCATTTATACATTTACATTTTATAACATAGACCCCAAAAGCAAAACAAAAACATTATACTACAAATAGCCATTAACTACAATTTCATCATACCTTTCTCATTTTATGCTTTCAATCACCTTCATCATATTCCTTTAATAATATATATTTATACAGCTTTTTAAACTGATTAATATCCTGACATTGTTTGAGAATCTGTTCTAGACTGTTCCATAATTTCACACCACATACAGACATACACAAACTTTTTAATGTTGTCCTTGTTTTCAACCTCCTAAAATTTTGTTCTTCTCTCAGATTATATCCCCCTTGTCGTTCTTCAAAACATTTTTGTATACATTTCGGAAGTAATTTATTCCTAGCTTTAAACATAAATTGTGCCGTTTTAAATTTAACCAAATCATTGAACTTCAGTATCTTCAATTTAAAAAATAAAGGATTTGTATGCTCCAAATACCCCACTTTTTCTATCCATCTAATTACTTTTTTCTGCATTGTACATAACGATTGTAAATTAGATTTATATGTATTCCTCCAAATTTCCCCCAATTTGCTTTGACACAAGCTACATTGTAAAAGCGCTATAGAATAAAGAAGAAATGAATTGAGAACCTGTTTTTATTTTAAAACCCCTAATAAAAGTGATTTTTGCATAATAGGTCCCCTTTAAAGAGATCACCCCAAATCAAAACCCTTTGTTTTGCATGAAGACGTACTCATTTTTAGGACCATTTGACATTGAAAATACATTTGTGCAAATAAACAAAAATAATGACTTTATCCAGTATAGAATCAGAATCAGAATTAGAAAGAGCTTTATTGCCAGGTATGTTCACACATACGAGGAATTTGTTTTGGTGACAGAGCTTCTACAGTGCAACAGAATTACAGACAGGACTAAAAAACAGATAATAAATATATTTTAAAAAGTGAATGCAAATATACAAATTGACAAGTGTATGTACAGCTATATTACTATATACAACATTATATGTGCAGCTGTTATGTGCAAATTGGCATGTAAAGTGTGTTGTTAAATAAGTGTATGTGTGTATAAAAAAAAAAGTGTATAACAGGTAGTGATGTTGGTTCCACAATTATTATAATCAAGTGTTCATGAGATGGATTGCCTGAGGGAAGAAACTGTTTCTGTGTCGGGCTGTTCTGGTGCGCAGTGCTCTGTAGCGTCGATCAGAAGGTAACAGTTCAAACAGGCAGTGTGCTGGGTGTGAGGGGTCCAGAGTGATTTTGGCAGCCCTTCTGCTCGCTCTGGATAAGTACAGTTCTTGGAGAGTAGTGAGGGATGTACCAATGATTCGATCAGCAGTCCGAACTATTCGACGTAGTCTTCGGAGGTCAGATTTGGTAGCTGAGCTAAACCAGACAGTTATTGATGTGCAGATGACTGATTCAATGATGGAGGTGTAGAACTGTTTTAGCAGCTCCTTTGGGAGGTTGAACTTCCTCAGCTGACGAAGAAAGAACAGCCTCTGTTGAGCTTTTTTGACAATGGAGTCAATGTGAGTGTCCCACTTCAGGTCCTGAGAGATGGTGGTGCCCAGGAACCTGAATGACTTCACTATAGGGGCGCACATCTGATGTATCATGTTTTTTCAGTGTCATTACATTACATAATATTTTCCAGGTGATGATTAACAGAGCAAGAAAACTTTATAATATTTTTTCTTCTGGAAAAAGTCTTAATTGTTTTTTAAATCTTTACCTTTAAGATTTTTTTTTTCGATTAGCTTCAAAATAAATCACTGTTGTCCAATGACTTTCCTAATTAAACTAATTTGGCTGATCTATTTTTTAGGCAGCACGGTGGCTTGGTGGTTAGCGCTGTAACCTCACAGCAAGAAGGTTGCTGGTGTGAGTCCCGGCTGGGTCGGTTGGCGTTTCTGTGTAGAGTTTGCATGTTCTCCTCGTTTTGGTGTGGGTTTCCTCCGGGTGCTCCGGTTTCCCCCACAGTCCAAAGACATGCGGTACAGGTGAATTGAATAAACTAATTTGTCCGTGTGTATGAGCCATGACTGTCAATATTGGGATGTAAAAATAAGGGATACGCCCACCATAATAAGGGGTACCCCCCAAAAAAATCCCCAAATTACTAAATATGTTCTTCTGGAGCTGTTTCATTGTAAATAGTTAAATGGTCAATAATATGTTTTATTATTATTCACAAAAGAAAAAATAAATAGTATACATTAGCAGCACATCAATTAGAAAACAGTTCAGCTTATTAAAATTAGCTATTATAAAGAAATAGAATCAAGTTATCAAATCTCATTAATCTTTTCTTCACTGTATAACTTACACATTCTGAATAAAGAGAAACAAATGAGTCTCATTTATTTTTAGGTGTCACTTTAAAAATGCACACATCTAACGTTATAATGAAAGCATTCGACTGCTTTCCTAACTTTTTATGCTTATTTAGGACAAAATTAGTTGTGTTTGAAATAAAACCCAACAAGATCGACATCTTTAGATGTTATTATTATTAATTATGTGTATATGTCTGTTAAAACACGCACCCAAAACCCAGACGCTCCGCTTCAAATCGCGTGTACAGAATCCGTTTGGGAAACAGCATCTATTTATCACTATGGAGCGCGTCAGCTGACAGTCACGCACCGCTATATGACTGTTTTGAGGATTGCATATGAAGGGGAGACGGCACCTGTAATGAAAAGTAAAGGGAATCCTGCCATTTTTATATTTATTTCAAAGTGTTTCATGCCTAAATAAAATGAAAGCACAGAACAGACTCACATTTAAGAGCAAGGGGCGCCCCTGGTGGTTCGGCGGCATGGGTTGCGTATATGGAGGATCGTCTCTTTAATGTTTATTGCCACTATTCAGAGAAAGACTGAAAATACGGGTGAAATACGAAAAAAAAAACCTTTATGGGATGATAGCGGGATAGAATTGTAAAATATGGGAAAATCCCGGGAAAAATGGGAGGGTTGACAGGTATGGTATGAGTGTGTGTGTGAATCAGTGTGTATGGCTGGAAGGGCATCCGCTGTGTAAAACATATGCCAGAATAGTTGGCTGTTCATTCTGCTGTCGTGACCCCTGATGAATAAAGGACTAATCTGAAGGAAAATGAATGAACCTAGTTAGGTTTTACATTGCACTTTAAACTGAATAGTTACTTGCTAAATAACTAGTCAAATTTTATGCACTGTCATCATATATATATATATATATATATATATATATATATATATATATATATATATATATATATATATATATATATATATATATATAAACGTGTTTTTTTAAATGGTAAAAAAGTTTTTTAACTGTTTTCTAAAACATTTTTTATTATTTATTTGAGGTGATCCTTAGAAATGTGTTGCCTTTTAAGAAGTTTCACTTTAAAATATCTTTTTTAAAACTTTTTTTTTGTAAAATGTGAAATTCATAGTTACTGATTAATTAATTTTTTCATTTGTAAAAATGAATACTTTTATTTTATGTTATATGATACTTCCTGTTTAGTCACTTCCTGTTAGTGTTTCTGGCTCTGTGTGAAAGCTGTCAGACATGCGCTCTCTTGAGCAATCTAAAGCATCCACTTAATATCATCATAGAAGCAATGCCGTAAGTTTATGTTTTGTACATTAGAAATGTTAAAGCTGTTATGTCAGCGATTATATTGTCAAAAATACAATGTTTTCTAAGTTTGTTTACTACTTTAATCCCTACTGCAAGGAGAACTGTAGTCTGTTTATGCTATAGTCATTTTAACCTCCTAGGACCCGAGTGTCCACATATGTGGACAGCACATTTTTAGCTCTTAAGTGGCTATTTAAAATACTTTGAATGTTTTATATTTTGTTGCAGACATACAGTGTCATCCTGCAACTGTTTTGCAGCATATGAAATGTCCCAAACATTATTTTTAACTGTTTAAAATGGGAAAAAATGTTGTTTTTACTGTCTGATAGTCAAAGCAAGTTCAAATGTTAAATATGCATAAAAGAAAATTCGGGAAAAAGTGTTTTATGTAAATTCGGACCACGAGTCCACATATATGAACATCATTTTTCTCTAAAAGTACATCATATCAAAAGATGATACTTAGATTATTATTCTAATTAGGTTCCAATAAGCCCAAATAGCAAAGAGTAATCAAGAATGCATGTGAAAAAAACACCTTGGCCCTTAAGAGGTTAAGTGCAATTTCAGTCAAAACACAATTTCTGAGTATTGTTGATTTATATCATTGCAGTTTTCACCACAAATGCTAATAAGTACAGTGACAGTAAATAATCAACCTTACTATAACTCTCTTCATTGGCTATGGTTTAACTGGGTGTTTAGTCTAGTTACAACACACTGCACGAGAACACTATGAGAAACATCATACATGTCTTTAAGTTTTACCAGTTGAATGCATCTTTATTTTCATTGAAAGTGTTAATATCTTTAGTTGTGTTTGTGCTTATTTTTATGTCACTCCCTTCACAGATATCTTCATTCTCGAGATCCTCCAGACATCCTGAACCTGTAATAAGTTCATGGCTTTTCTTTGCTATAATGGCTGAATTCAACATTGATATGGATCTGAAAACGTACCCCTATATACATTTCTGGAGAGCGCCAAATACGTCCCAGGAGGTACTTTTTTGCAGTTTTTGTTTTCGTGAATCCACCAGAGGGCGCTGTGTATGCCTTTTCAGATCTCAAATTTCTCTTGCGAGTGCCATTTGCACCGGTTGTTCTCGTGTAAATCCACCAGAGGCCGCTGTCGACTGACTGACTGACCGACCAATCGACTGACCCACCCTCCTGCTTCCCTAAAGACAACAGTGTTTTAAAAAGCAATCCTGTAAAAGAAAAGTCCTCACAGCAGCCTGATTTTTATTTTTTTTTTACCACATTTTCAGATTTTACCACATTCTCACCCTGTTATTTACTTGTTTATTTTTTTGGATTTTGTTTTTGTCTTATCTGCTTTCTGGAACCGTTCTTCACTGGACTTGAACCCCGTCGTCACGGTCCACTCTGCCTCTCAAGTCCGCCAACGCACATGGTGCGCCACTGGACAAACTGGTAACAGCAGAAAAGCTGTCCATACGAAGGTAAGCGGTCAGCTGGTATGTGCGAAAATGAACGGCATCTTACCGCCAGTAGCGTTTGTTTTAAAGATAAAATGTAGCCATGCGTACTTCTGGATACATAATTCGCGATCTCCAGAAATGTATACAGGGCTACATTTTCAACCGGTGTTGTATGGATCATATATTGGTCTCCATGTGCTGTTAATTTGACTCTTGTGTGCTGATAATTACAGCTCTCAGGTTCATTCATGCACGAGTAACGCAAACAGCAAATGCAAACAACCCATAGAGTGAATGTCACGCTCCATTTGCTCTCACTGCGTCTTTATTCTTCACCTATAGAGTCACAGTGGTTTCACTCAGGTCCAGCTGGGTGAATTAACATGGTCCCAGGCTACAGATTATATAGCAGGTTAACCACTGAAAGAGATGTGAAGCGTTCAGGAAAAAATCAATCAAGATTAACTCAGTCGCCTCTCAGTGGAGCACAGAGAAGCTCCTCAGGGGTTAAAGCCAATCCAGAGACAGAAAATACACTGTGTTTGAGGAAATGTGCAAACTAAAGCCTGTTCCTCTGCCTTCAGCTGGAGGCACTTACTGTATCTGTCTCTATAGGTCACTTAAAAAATGCTGGGTTTTTAACCTAGGTCAAATATGGACACACGTAACAATTGGGTTTTAAAAATATCATTTAAATTTAAAGGGCACCTGTTATACCCTTTTTTACAAGATGTAAAATAAGTCTGATGTCCCTAGAGCAGGGCTATTCAATTAGTTTGTCATGGGGGCCAGTTCATGAAAAGCATCCCAAAGGAGGGGCTGGAGAGATATGTTATATTTGTGCTCATTAAGACACCCACGTTGTATTTTTCTATACTAAAATGTTACTTTATTGCATTATGAAACTACATAATATCACTGCAGTGCTTAAGTAGGCTTCTTCTACATTCAGACACATTCATATGTTGTGTTTTGAACTGCATAACAATTATGGATGCAGCAATTAAAGATTTTGGTTGTACGATTATAGTCTGAAGATTAATCATGGTTTCACGGTTATCATATCTAATGTAAATTTAAGCTTTATATTAGGTATTTAAATGAACTGTTGTTATCATCTGCGTTCATAATCATTTTAATAAAACAGTAATCTGTCTAACATGTGTTTTGTTTACATACGGCATGAGATGTTTTCTACTCTGTGCGTCTGGAAGGCGTGAGCGCATCGCTCTGCTTGCTTGGAAGTATATATATATGCGGTTTCGGATGCAGCCCAAGACTGACATCCTATGCAAATGAGGGAGAGATGGTCACTAGTGGGCGGGGCTTATTTCCCCCTCTGATGACATGTACAAAGGGAGAACGTTAATCAAAGTATTTCTGCAGACTGTTTTTATCATTATCACTCTGCTTGCGCACGCATATTGGCGTATATTCTAATATTGGAAATAACGAACTTGTACGCGGAAAAGACGCGGTATGTGGATGATCCGCTGCTATAGTTAATCCAGTGTGCGTGCGCATTAGCCTTGGTGTAGCTATAAGCTCGGAACTTTAAACTAGCGCACAGGTGGCATAACTTTGTTTAGTTGCAGCAGTTTCGTTCCGTGCAACAGAAACGCGGCGTTGAGAAGCCTTTAAGATTTAGTATCCCAATGTTTTCGGCTGCTCGCGTCACTCACTCACTTAATGTCAGGTGACTCACGCTCTGCGCAGCCTTCAACTGCAGCTCGTGCTTTATTGAACAGACGCACGTCACTTCATAACTATAGCGGTCGTTTTTCGACTAAACAAAATTTATTTTTGATGTCATGGTCACACTATTTGGAGGACCGGAACAATTTGCCAAGTTTGGCCTTCGGATCGCCTATTGAATAGCCCTGCCTTAGAGTGTGTGTGTGTGTGTATGTGACGTTTCAGCTCAAAATACCACACAAATAATGTTTTATAACTCTTTGAAACTAACCCTTTTAGGCTTTGATCTTAATTGTGCCATTTTGGTGACTGTCGCTTTAAATTCAAATGAGATTGTGCTCTTTTTCAAGAGAGGGCGGAGCTACAAATGCCTGCGTGTCAGCAGTTTTGTTCAAAAACAAGGCTGCGTCCGAAACCGCCTACTACTCAGTAGGTACTGCATTTGAACTTAAATGTACTACTCGGCCGTTAGAAAAGTGCGTTCTATACAGTATGAATGGGAGAAGTATGAATGGAATTCGGACGTACTACATCCGCCATTTTGTCATGGTCACGTGACCTATCTGCGTCAGTTGCGTCGATTCACTCCCATTCATGAATTCTCTCGCGGGGGATCATGGGGTAGTGCAGCGTGCATGGGATGCGCACTTCAGAATCTCGCCGGAAGTAGTAAGTTATCCGGGTACTTCTCGCATACTGATTTCAGCATATTGTATAGTATGGAAGTTTATATGCGGTTTCGGGCACAGCCCAAGACTGACATCCTATGCTAATGAGGGAGAGATGGTCACTAGTGGGCGGGGCTTATTTCCGCCTCTGATGACATGTACAAAGGGAGAACGTTAGTCAAAGTATTTCTGCAGACCGTTTTTATCAAGTCTGATTATAAAAAATAAAATAATACATTTATACCATTAGAAGCTGGTTATATTTACATTTATATGGTTTAAATTTGTGTTTAAACTCTTTATAAAAATGATTTTTGCCTAATAGGTCCTCTTTTAATGTAAAAAATTAACCCAATATTGGGTTAATCCGTATTTTATTCATGCAGAGTTTTTAGAGTGTACATTAATTTCAGATCGCTTTGTTTGACTTACAAACAAAGTCATGGGTTGCACTGACACCCATCCTTAGCAAGTGCTTTGAGAAGCTGATTAAAAACCACATCTGCTCTGTACTGCCCGCTAACACTGACCCTCTGCAATTTGCATACAGAAACAACCGCTCCACAGATGATGCTATTGCTTTCACCTTGCACACTGCTCTGTCTCACCTGGAAAACAAAAACACATATGTGAGAATGCTGTTTGTGGACTACAGCTCAGCATTCAACACCATAGTGCCTGCCAAGCTGGTGGTGAAGCTCCAGGCTCTGGGCCTACACAGCTCTCTGTGCAAACTGGATCCTGGACTTCCTGTCAAGCAGACGCCAGGTGGTCAGAATGAACAACATCACCTCATCCACACTGATCCTCAACACTGGTGCTCCACAGGGCTGTGTTCTCAGCCCACTCCTGTACTCCCTGTACACACATGACTGTACATCCAAACACAGCTCCAATGTCATCGCTAAATTTGCTGATGACACAACGGTGGTGGGCCTAATCACCGATAATGATGAGACGGCCTACAGAGAGGAGGTGCACGCTCTGACGCAGTGGTGTCAGGAAAACCACCTCTCACTCAACATCAGCAAAACCAAGGAGCTGGTGGTGGATTTCAGGAGAGAGAAGAGAGAACACACTCCCATCACCATCAACGGGACACCAGTGGAGAGAGTCAGCACTTTCAAGTTTCTTGGAGTACACATCGCTGAGGATCTGACATGGACTGCCCACACAGACGCAGTGCTGAGGAAGGCACAACAACGTCTCTTCTTCCTCAGGCGTCTCAGGAGGTTTGGAATGAGCCCCCACATCCTCCGCTCGTTCTACACCTGCACTGTGGAGAGCATCCTCACTGGCTGCATCACCACCTGGTACGGAAGCAGCACCAGCAGCAATCGCAAAGGTCTACAAAGGATCGTGCGAACTGCTGGACGTGTAGTAGGAGGTGAGCTTCCCTCCCTCCAGGACATCTATACCAGGAGGTGCATGAGGAAAGCCAAGAGAATCATCAGCGACTCCAGCCACCCAAGCCATAGACTTTTCTCTCTGCTACCCTCAGGCAGAAGGTTCCGCAGCATCCGGTCACGCACCAGCCGACTGAAGGAAAGTTTCTTCCCTCAGACTATCAGGCTGATGAACACTTAACACACCCCACACAAACTCTTCCATACCCCGCACTGCACACCGTCAAGATGTAGCATGCACTGCACTTTAACAAATCCATACTTAAAACAATACTGCCTACGTATCGCTGTCAACATTGCCAATTTTACATTGTCTTGTTTTTTTTGTGAGTATGTTGTTGTATACTGCACTGTCTGTATCCTGCACTGTCTGTATTTTTGCACTGTCTGTATATTGCACTGTCTGTATTTTTGCACTGTCTGTATTTTGCACTGTCGTTGTATTTACACTGTCTGTATTTTGCACTGTCTGGAGCCAGCACCTAAGCTTTTCACTCATCATAGCACACGTGCTGCTGATGATGTGACAATAAAAGTGATTTGAATATTACAGAAGCATTAGTGTGTAAAGGATAACATTTACTTTATTAGATTTTGAATAGCTAGCATGCTAGCATGTTTCTAGTATGCATGTTGTTAGCATGTTTCTAGCATGAATTAGCATGTTTTTAGCATGAATTGTCATTTTGTTAACATGATTCTAGTATGAATTAGCATGTTGTTTGCATGTTTTGTGCATTTGTAAATTTTACAAATGTGAAAACTGATTGATCAAAAGGCTTTATTTAATTAAACTCATTTATTTATTTAATAATAATAATAATATGATAATTACAATTGACAGCTGATATACTATTTTTAAATGATTCATTTATTGTTAATCTGTTTAATATTATTTTCTTGACAATTAAGATTCTATTATATTAGCACAATTAGATTAGATTATAAAATCTTGTATTTGGATCAGTTTGAGGTCAGTGAGATTTTTTTATTAGAATCTTATATAAATTATGTATTTATTTATTTCAGATTAAAAAATTAAGTAACATTTAAACAAAATGTATTTATTGAAATCTAAAAAAAAATCAAATAAAAAAATAAAAAGGGGTGTAAAATATATAAAAACTAAATTTTAATTTTGACAGTTTTGTTTGTTGTGGCTCAGTAATTAGCACTGTCACCTCACAGCAAGAAGGTCGCTTGTTCGAGTCCCGGCTAGGCCAGTTGGCGTCTCTGTGTGGAGTTTGCATGTTCTCCCCGTGTTGGCCTGGGTTTCCTCCGGGTGCTCCGGTTTCCCCTACAAGTCTAAACACATGCGCTATAGGGGAATTGGATAAACTAAATTGGCCGTAGTGTGTGAGTGTGTGTATAGGTATTTTCCAGTGCTGGTTTGTGGCTGGAAGGCCATCTGCTGCATAAAAACATATGCTGGATATGTTGGTGGTTCATTCCGCTGGGGTGACCCCTAATAAACAAAGGGACTAAGCTGATGGAAAATAAAGGAATGAAGTTATCTGGAATGGAAAAGAAAGCGTTCAGCAGGACTCCCAGAGTTCATCAAGAGTCTTTTGGCCCGTTTCCACTGAGTGGTACCGTACAACTTTTTCGGCACCCTTTCGAAAGGGTACCAAACACGAGAAAGGGTACCTTAAGGCGGAGCTAGACGCGCAGCTGAACGCTATTGGTTTACAGAGATACGTCATTCGCTCACGCAACAAGCCAGAATAAACAAAGACACCGACATGTTTTTAATACACAGCCGACAGAGATTACAGCGTAAATACTAATTATATATATCAAACGAACCTTGTCGTCGTCTTGATGAACAGCCACAAAGCCAAAAAGAAGAGCAGATTTTACCTTGTGCCCCGTTATGAGCCAGTCTGAAGCGCGAGCGGTTTAGTTTTCTTGCTTGCGCTAGCAGCGCGTCTATATTTAAAATAACAAACTTCTTGAGCTTATGATCATAACGTGCGCTTGATTATTGACGTGCTTTTGAAACCAGATCCTGTCAGAAACTGACAAACGCGAGAGTGACACGCGAAAAAACAAAGGAGAAGCTGGAAAAAAGGAGCACACTATTTCTTTAGCAAACGTGAACAAACTGCCATGTTTAACTATTATTATTATCACCTTTTGGACTATTATGAACTCGGAATGATGGAATTACTTTCTAATGCTGTGTTCACACCAGACGCACGGCTAAATCGTGCTATTCGCGCGTAAATCGACGCGTGAACATTTGAGTTTGCTCGCTTCATTCGCACGTCAAGCTGGAGTTATACTTTCGCCTGGCGCCGCATCGCGCACCTCCGCTGACTGCGCGCGCACCTCGCGAAACGGACGAGGCTTTTATACTTGCCGCGTTCGCCGTTGTGATATTCTTTAAAACGACAGGGGGCGGTCAAAAGTAACTGTCCGTAAAGTCAGACAGATAAACAGAGAAGTAGAAAGTTTCCGGAACTACGTCATATCATTAATATCATTCAAGATTTTTAAACGAATTATTTTTATTGTTTTTATAAATTATTTTAATGATTATAAGGATTTTTATAACCATTCAAGGTTTGCTTTAATCAAACTTTGATGCATCACTTGCTTTTGTTCATATCTCGGACAGTTTTACCTATCAAAGTTTATTAAAATATCAATGAGGAGAGAAAATGGGTTGCTCTACAAATATATTTCTATTATGGCAAGAATAAAAGCCAAAAAAAAGCACACTTAAAAATACAGATGTTTTTTTTTTATTTATTTAGCCCGCTCCCCAATTCACACATTATGTCTGGCTAGTTTCTGTCCTCTTATTATGCTGAAAAGGCAACAATGGTCCAACATTCCTGACCATTATCACCAATAACGCCTAGAAAAACAGGGCATCAGTATACTGTAAACTGATAGGTTCAAATATTCTTTCCCAGTTATTAAATAAATAATTTGATCCTTAATTATAGTTTTGTAATTATTAAATAGTTTTTAATTCAAAATTGTAATCTATACATCAGTGTAAAACCTATAAATGGTGGAAAAACATATTTCTGTATTTGTGTAGCTGGGTTTCCACTTTTGCCATGGCCTCTTTTGGCTTTAACAGACTATCCCTCAGGTTTTTCCAAACTTTTTAACAAAAACTTTCCTCCGTTCCCACGGCTGTTGCAATTTCTAGCCAAAAATTATTGTTCATCAGGTTATCTCTATCATCACGGATCATAAAGATGTCTGTACAGGTGTACCTGTTTCAGACAAAATCTCTTCAAAGTGGTTCATTTCAACTCAAACCAGATGCGGCGCCGCCCACACTGTTCGCTTGGGTCTCAAAAAATGCCGTGCGCACCGCCAGCCGAGATGATGTCGTGCGCACTCAAAGCGAACATCCGCAAACTCTGCGATGACGTCAGATTCTCCGCGCGCACTCAAGCGAACTAGCGGACGCGTCGAGTATAAACACCGCTTCAGACTCCGCTTCATTCGCGCGTCAAATTCACTTCAGAACAGACGCGGATTTGCGTCATGGGCCGGGCTTCTGTCTGCCCGGTGAATGTAGCTTCGTTGCTAAATGGCTAACATGGATTTTATTGATAAAATAACTGTGTTTATGTGCTTTATGAAGGCTGTAAAACAGCGTTGATACGTTTGGAGCAGTGTCTGAATCCACTAGATACTTTCAGAGGTGCACCCAGCGCTGTGGGCTCATAAACTCCAACAGAAACTTAACCTGGATGACGGAGGCTTCCAGCGGTGCTTCTGACTGAGCCAAGCCCAGTTTGATGAACTGTTGTCGGTGTCGGCTGGAGGATTTCCCCCGGACACCAACAACAGGTGCTACGTCACAATCATGCCCCCACAAGAGCAAGCTCCTGATTGGTTAATGCGGCGCAAATGTCCGCAGAAGTTCAGATTCTTGAACTCGAGCGATTTGCGCGTTAAGCGCGTCAAATGCGCAAAACGCTCAATTCGCGCAGCGCCTCTCACGCGTATCGCGCCATCCGCGCCGCACCATTCGCGCAATTCGCGTCATTCGCGCCGCGCCATTTGCGTGTATCGCGCCGCAGGATGCCTATCTGCGCGTTTGCATTGACTTAACATGTAAATCACTCGGGCTTGACGCTTCTTCCGCGTCTGGTGTGAACACAGCATAACAAGAGGCTACACGTGCTGCTGAAGATTAAAGACACATTTAATCATGAGAGGTTTGCACTGACTGTGGGCTATATTTCGTGTTGTTTTGAATCTAAATAAGGACTAAATGTCTGCTGTGTCTAGTTTTTCTGTAATTGGTAACACATCGGAGACTGTAAGGGTTTGTATGTGCTCATTTATGTTGCATTTATTTATTTATTTTATATAATTACAGACGTTACAGTAGGCTATTTTGCACTGTCATTGATCTGCAGTTATGATCAACTCATGTTCATAGAAAAGTTAGTAATAAACATTTATACAGAGGTATTTATGTGTATAAAGTATCTGTTTTGTGAGAAGAGCTTCTCATATGATATGTAAGCGACCCGTACAGCTTTACTGTAGACATTTTCTCCAGCGAAAATTAGTTGACTTTCTGTCATACACCACGCCCATCAAAAGAGTACCTTTGGTACCCTTTTAGCAGTGGTAACGCAAGCCTGATGAAGGTGGCCCGTACTGACCCGTACCGTACTGTACCACTCAGTGGAAACGAGCCATTTGTATTCATCTTCAATGCCTCCTCCTTCATCTTACCCCAGACATGCTCAATAATGTTCATGTCTGATGACTAGGCTGGCCAATCCTGGAGCACCTTAACCTTCTTTGCTTTCAGGAACTTTGATGTGGAGGCTGAAGTATAAGAAGGAGCGCTATCCTGCTGGAGAATTTGCCCTCTCCTGTGGTTTGTAATGTAATGGGCAGCACAAATGTCTTGATACCTCAGGCTGTTGATGTTGCCGTCCACTCTGCAGATCTCTCACACGCCCCCATACTGAATGTGACCCCAAACCATGATTTTTCCTTCACCAAACTTGACTGATTTCTGAGAGAATCTTGGGTCCATGCGGGTTCCAGTAGGTCTTCTGCAGTATTTGTGATGATTGGGATGCAGCTCAACAGATCAGTATCTTCCTTCTGCCACTTTTACAAATGATCAACTAGAAGTCAAGTTATTATTGGTTGCTCTTGCAACTGAGATCCACGACAAGACTTTTGTCAGGTAGCGTAAATGTACTTATTTATTCCATTTATTAATTTATTGTTTAGTTGAAGGATCTATACACCATTTTTAAATATTTTCTTGGCAGCTAGCTGAAAGCAGAGATGTATAAAGTACTAGAAACCCAGACTTAAAGGGCCACGAAACCCCCTGTCTCAGCAGGGTGTTTTCACACCTCTGTTTTGAAAAAAGTCAGGAAAGTTGGGCGTGTCCGGCTCTGGGAGTGTGGGAGTGTCGGGGGAGGGAAAGAGGATAAGATTTTGCATAGAAGGGAGTTAACATTTGGGCACGTGCTAAGTTTGACAGGAAAAACAAACACACAGAGGCTGATTTGATATGGCGAATAAGAGAAAAAAATCCTCCGCATTTCTCTGTAACTTATGTACTCGGTAGGTAGCGTCAGAAAGTCGTGTGTGTATAGACTATCCTGTCACAAATTGCAGCGAAAATCCTGCACGACGGGAATAGTTTGTGTTTACATGTTTACACTCGGAGAGCAGCATTTAAACAAAGGGCAAACACTTACCAAATCTGTAGACAGACAATCAAACTGGAGCTGTGTCTGTTTATTAAAAGGAGACGAGCGACAAATCCGGATTTCACCATTTCCAGATGAGAAAAAGCTCTCGGGTAAAAATGTTCCTTACAAACGCGTTTCTGTCGCGTGCACTGTAATCCACACGTGAGTCCAGCTGCTCTCTCATAAAGGGAAAATGAAAACAAAACCTTCGTTGCAACACACTAATAACACCTACGAATTTTGTCTTGAAATTCTTGTACTTTCACTTGTTTTGGCAACACAACGTGGCGTCTCTCTGCCGTCTGAACAGTGTAAATTGGTAAACAGTCTCCGGAGCTATCATGCATATTAATGACGTTTCACGTCATACACAATAGAGCGCGCTGATTGGTTTGAAGCACGTCTTTCTCATGAATTAATACTGCACACTCAGATACGTCAGAACGTCCTAGAAAAGACAGACAGCCACTCTCCAGCTGGATTTACACCCAAGTATCTCATGGCCGTGACGCAGCTTCAAAAATTCGTTTCAAACCGGAAGAACGAATTTGCTCAAAATAACGCAAAAACAACCAATTTTCACTTTTTAGTGCAATATATGTGTCCTAATAGTGTTTATAGCAGCGTGGGACACATATATGACTGTCAACAGCTCAAAAAATGTGTTTTGGTGTTTCGTGACCCTTTAAGTAAAAGTACAAGTGCTCTATCAAAAAAGTGACTTGAGTAGAAGTTGAAATGCTCTTTAAGCACAATACTTAAGTGGAAGTACTAAAGTATTCAACATTTTTGTACTTAAGTATTGCAAGTAGTTTATTTAAACATTTACTACTCAAGTACTGAAAGTAAAAGTACAAGTATTGCGTTATGTAGTTATTTTTTTAAAGCAGTCAAAAGACATACTGTTTTGTTTATTTTAAATAGCTTTTTTGGGGCACAGGATTAAGCAGAACAAAAAGAACCATGGTTTACGATTTATAATATAAATTAAAAATATATATATATCTGAGCAATTCCAGCGTTATGGATGTGACATTTGCAGCAAAAACTCAAAACATAAATTCACAGAGAAAGTATATGTTAACATTATATTGAATCATCTGTTTATATTTTCCAAAAGAACTGACCACAGAGTTATAAGATCAGAAAAATATCAATCTCTAAGCATGTTTTGTACTTTAAATGAGGAAAATAGACATGCGTTATGGATGTGACAAAAAAAGTCTGTGAGTTTGCAGTATACAACATACTTTGTAGAAATCCTGTGAATTAAACTGCACAACCCCTCAAAAATAATGCTAATCAGCAGGATAAGAGTCGGCTCACTATAGAACAAACATGATTGAGTTTAATTTTATTTAATTTTTTGGATTTATGAGGAAAAATCTCCGTTATGGATGTGACATCTCACCGTTATGGATGTGACGGATGTAAAATTGCCACTCGTGAGACTTTGGTAAATCAAATAAAATTGTTTAAAAACCTTGACAGAGACATTTTTGAGTATTTATAAAGTACTGTAAAATACTTGCTTACACAAAAAACTTAATTTTTATCATGGCAAGGTTGACATTTGCATGGAATTGCTCATATATATATATATATATGATGGGTCAAAAACACCATTGAGCGTGACAGCCTTTATGATAGACAGTTAACGTTATGTGAACATTGCAGCATGATATGAACCGCGGGTAGCTAACGGTAGTTAACTTATCGAGCTCTTATGGATAGCTCAAACTGCTGTTTTGTGTATTATATTATCTTTAACTTGACATGTTTCTTCAAATTCGACAGTAGAGTATGCACTTCATTCTATATGAACTGTCTTTCACTCCGACAAATGCAAACATTGGCTCTAAATAGGGTCACGGGTGGTCTTTTTCCTCATCGCCACGAACAGTTGAAAGTGAAAGAGTTGAAGGTGGAATTTCTGGGTTTTCCATGTCTAAAACAAACTAAAGTGCTCTCAATGCAGGCAGGCAGCACTGTCTTCTTTGATCGTCTGATCAATGAATGATTGATTCGTAACATTTTTATAATTGTAACGAGTAACTATGCAACACATAAAAAATCTACTGGAGTAAAAGTATTAAGCGCATCGAAAATATGTACTGAAGTAAAAGTAGAAGTAGGAGAAAAAAACACTACTCCAGTAGAGTACAGATACAGCCTTTTAGTACTTAAGTACAGTAGTGAAGTAGTTCTACTTCGTTACTATACATCTCTGGCTGAAAGGCAGATGAAGTTTCTGGGGGTTTTCCAGGTAATGTTTAACACAGATGTATAGTTTGAGTTAAGTGTAGTCACTGTGACGCCGCTATAAGAGGCTTTGAGAACAGATTTTGCAGCATCTAAATCATCAATGATTTGTGATGATTCTCCATTATTTCAGTCTTCAGGGACTGGAGCTCAGAGCTGCTGTAAATCTTTCAGCGTCTCTCTGTGTTTAAATGAAGAGACTCTACAAAGAGAATGAGTGAAGCTGGAAATCAGAAGAACACACTCACCTGCGAATCAAAGGCTTCAATCAGTGTGTGTGTGTGGAAGAGAGAGAGAGAGAGAGAGAGAGAGAGAGAGAGAGTGTGTCTGCATGTGTCTGTGTGTTTTTGTGTGTGTGTGTGTGAGAGAGTTATAAGTGAGTGTGTCTGTATGTGTGTGAGAATGTATGTGTGTGTGTCTGTGTTTTTGTGTGTCTGCTTAAACGTGTTTGTGTGTGTTTTTGCATATGTGAGTGCGTGTGTGTTTAAGTCTGTCTGTGTGCGTGAGAAGGTGTTTGTGTGTGCTTTAGCATGTGTCTGAGTGTGTGCACACATGTGAATGTGTTTGTGTGCGTTTTTGCATGCGTGTTTGTGAATGTGTGTGTGTGTGTGTTTTTGCATATGTGTGTGTGTGTCTAAGTCTGTGTGCGTTAGGTGTTTGTGTGTTTTTGCATATGATATGTGTGTGTGTCTGTGTGTTTGTGTGTGCATGTGAATGTGTTTGTGTGTGTGTGTGTGTGTGTGCGTGAGAATGTGTTTGTGTGTGTTTTTGCATATGTGTCTTGAGTGTGTGTGTGTTTGTGTGCATGTGAATGTGTTTGTGTGTGTCTGTGTGTGTGTGTGCGTGAGAATGTGTTTGTGTGTGTATTTGCATACGTGTTTGGGAGTGTGTGTGTGTGCTTTTGCATGTGTGTGTTTTTGCATACGTGTTTGTGAGTGTGTGTGTGTGCTTTTGCATGTGTGTGTTTTTGCATGTGTGTGTCTAAGTCTGTGTGCGTGAGGTGTTTGTGTGTGTTTTTGTACATGTTTCTGAGTGTGTGTGTGTGTGTGAGAATGTGTTTGTGTGTTTTTGCATACGTGTTTGTGAGTGTGTGTGTGTGTGTGTGTTTTTGCATACGTGTTTGTGAGTGTGTGTGTGTGTTTTTGCATGTGTGTGTCTAAGTCTGTGTGCGTGAGGTGTTTGTGTGTGTTTTTGTATATGTTTCTGAGTGTGTGTGTGTGTGAGAATGTGTTTGTGTGTTTTTGCATACGTGTTTGTGAGTGTGTGTGTGTGTGTGTGTGTGTG
>LR812526.1:5962271-5964771 GCA_903798195.1 Danio kyathit | reverse complement strand
GTAAAGTTTCGGGCTGATCGGACATTGTGTGAATGAGTTATAAGTACTTCCTGTTCCATGGCGAAGCGTTGATGTTTGTCAGTTCGCCACGGACACGCCCATCTGTATATACGCTCATAGTATATAGTGCTGTCTTGAGCATTTTCAGAAAGTGTCACCAAAATCTGACTCTTTTTACATTGGAAAAACTTTACAGAGTAAAGTGTCATCATGAAAACATGACGAAGCCATTTGACTGTCTTGTTCATAAACAATGGTGGCAGGACTTTTCATCTTGATGACACTGACACTTTCACTGACATCAATGCTTGCTTTTGAGGAATGAGCTCTTCTAAAAAATGGCAATAAATATGATAAACTAGCATTTAACACTGAATAAAGCACATGAGGTGTACCTGAGGTGATCATTGTCAGTGTTTCTGTTGTTCAGCTGCAAGAAATAGAAACCGTTTCTAAAATATAAATTTCAGTTGTTGGTTAGGACAAAAACTCCTAATATGGAAAATATTCCTTTTATCGCGTGCTGTTTGCTTTTATTTAGACCACGGTTTAAATCAGCCTTTAGGCTTGTCAACACGCAAGTCGACAAAACTGAAGTTTATACTGTATGACACTGATCATAAACTGGCAGCCAAATCCGGCCCGCGACTGGATTCCAAAATTGTGAGGATCAAAAAAAATTAGTGGTCCACACTATTAAAGCAACTAAGAATAACAACAACTGAGTCTCTTGTCAGAATAACCACCATTTATGACTATATTTAGGCTACACTTCGTAATGAGGACAGACTCAGACAGACCATGCGGCGCTAAGCATTTATTGTTTCAAACAGGTTTTAGCGTAAGTGAAGACCGGGTGGGGTGTAGGCGGAGTGCGCGCGACGTGTGTGTGATGAAGAGCAAGGAGGGATGAGGTGGAGAGAGGTGGGCGACGTATTTGAGGAGCGGAAGTAAGGCGCGCGATTTCCGGGAGATTATCATTTGCAGGAGACTCACAGAACTTCTGGGAGACTTGAGATGTCTGCCTCAGGACTAAAAAAAGGAGGAAAAACAATCTGCCACAACTTAAAATAGGTAAATAAATATCCTGGTACCAGAACAAAACAGGTGACAAATAATGTTCGCACATAAAATGAAACGGTAAGTGGGCTTGAACTCAAATCACAATGCTGAAACGGGCTACTCACAGTGCTTAATCGATGGCTAAAGTTACATTTCCCCTTGTTGACTTAGCCTAATTGAGTTTAGGCAAAATATCTATCACTCCTATTGGTTGACTGTGGTATAGGAGATGCGAGCCTGAATCAAATACATTCAGTTTTGTAATGAAATTGAAAAAGTATAAACATTAAACATAATGTTAAGCCAAAATGAGATTTTTATTTGATTTTCTTCTTGGGGGTCCGGCCCCTAAGGAAACTGTCTAGTAAAACTCTGGCCCTCTGACAAATATAGTTGATGACCCCTGCCGTATGATGATGATGATACTTTGACTTAGCATGGCTATGAAGCAGAAAGGAGGGATAATGAGTCAAGGAGGTAACTACTAATGCTGCGTTCACACCAGACGCGGAAGAAGCGGCAAGCGCGAGTGATTTACATGTTAAGTCAATGCAAACGCGCGAATAGGCATCCTGTGGCGCGTTACACGCGAATGGCGCAGCGCGATACGCGCGAATGGTGTGGGCGCGAATTGAGCGTTTTGCATGTTTGACGCGCTTAACGCGCGAATCGCTCGAGTTAAAAAATCTGAAATTCTGCGGACATTCGCGGCACGTTAACCAATCAGGAGCTTGCTCTTGTGGGGGCATGATTGTGACGTAGCACCTGCAGTTGGTGTCCCGGGGGAAATCCTCCAGTCGACACCGACAACAGTTCATCAAACTGGTCTTGGCTCAGTCAGAAGCACCCCTGAAAGCCCCAGTCATCCAGGTTAAGTTTCTGGAGGAGTTTATGAGCTCACAGAGCTGGGTGCACCTCTGAAAGTATCTAGTGGACTCAGACACGGCTCCAAACGTATCGACGCTGTTTTACAGCCTTCGTGAAGCACATAAACACAGTTATTTTATCAATAAAATCCATGTTAGCCATTTAGCACAAAGCTACAGTCACCGGGGGGACAGAAGCCCTGCCCATGACACGAATCCGTGTCTGTTCTGAAGTGAATTTGACGCGCGAATGAAGCGGAGTCTGACGCGCGAATGAAGCGAGTAAACTTAAATGTTCACGCGTCTATAAGTCTATAAGACTTCATAACAATAATTCTCGGCCATGAGTCGGGTCTAAACCAATAGCTAATTCTATAAAACATATATTTTTTGTATTCTATACAACTGTCACAATTATTATTCATGCAAAAGTCTTAGATTATTACTCCGGTTGTGTCTTTACATTGGTTTTCAGTTCTATTTAGGATTGATTTCTGTTATTTATTTAGAATAATAATTATATAATAATATGAATAAACAAATTGTTATATTTATTGAGAATAAATAAATAT
>LR812526.1:5895330-5962171 GCA_903798195.1 Danio kyathit | reverse complement strand
CTCCCGTATTTTACAGTTCTATCCCGCTGTCATCCCGTAAAGGTATTTTCCAGTATTTCTCCCGTATTTTTTATCTTTCTGAGAAGAGCTGATCCTCCCTATATGCAAACCATACCGCCGAACCACCAGGGGCCGCCCTTGCTCTTAAATGTGAATCTGTTCTGCGCTTTCATTTTATTTAGGCATGGAAACACTTTGAAATAAACATAAAAACGGCGCGATTCATTTCCTTTTGATTACAGGCGCAATTGCCCCTATGCAATCCTCAAAACAGTCAGTTCATGTAAAGATGTATGACTGTCAGCTGATGCGCTCCATAGCGATAATAGACGCTGTTTCCCAAGCGGATTCTGTACGTACGTGATTTGATGCCGAGCTCAAGTGGACACTGGGTTTTGGGTGCGTGTTTGAACAGACATATACACATCATCATCATAATGATAATAATAATAGTAATAGCGGTTCATTCCGCGGTGGCGACCCCAGATTAATAAAGGGACTAAGCCGAAAAGAAAATAAATGAATGAATGAATAATAATAATAATAATAATAATAACAACATTTAGACATGTCGATCTTGTTGGGTTTTCTTTTAAACACAACAAATTTTGTCTTAAATGAGCATAAACAGTTAGGAAAACAGTCAAATGCTTTCATTATAGATATATGCAGTTTTAAAGTGACAGCTCTGTTATTTAATGTAATCAAACCAAAATAATCTAAATGAGAGATTCATTCGCTGCTCTTTAATCAGAATGTTTAAATTATACAGAGAAGAAAAGGTGAGATTTGATAACTTGATTCTATTTCTTTATAATAGCTAATAGTTTTAATGAGCTGAACTGTTTGCTAATTTATTTGCAGCTTTTTATAATGTATACTAATTATTATATCCTTTGTAAATAATAATAAAAACGTATTTCTGATCGTTTCAGAAGTTTATTTACAATGAAACAGCTCCAGATGAACATATTTATTTATTTATTTATTTATTTATTTATTTGGGGGGGGGGGGGGGGGGGGGGGGGGGGGGGGGGGGGGGGGGGGGGGAGGGGGGGGGGGAGTATCCCTTATTTTTACATCCCAATGTTGACAGGTATGCCCTGGGCTCAACTACTCCGAGCTCAGGGTTCTCTCCGGGGACAGCATGCCAAACCAGCTAACATTTGTCAAACAATATCTAAGTGCGAACTCTTGAAATATATTTAAATGTATTTATAATAATTATTTTAAAAGTATATATTTAAAATATATATTTAAATATTTCAAATATAAATAAAGTCAACCACATAGTGTCTTTATTTTTTGGATGATGGGGAGGGGGTATGTTTGGGGTGGTTTCACCCAGGGTCCATTTAAACTAGAACCACCACTGTGTGTGAATGACCAGTAAAGCTGACATTTCCTTGAGCGAGAATGACAGCAACTTTGTGGTACACCATTCCCACCAATAGGGTACCACTGGTACCATTTGGCAGTGGAGACACAAGCCTGATAAAGGTGAGCCATACTGGACTGAACCGTACCATTCAGTGGAAACGATTATAGTTTTACTTGCTTTCTATAAAACTACGATGAGCGAAAAGGGACAAAATACTAAACCATCTGCAATATACTAACCACAAGGGGGCACTTAAACCCCGTTTTATACATAAAGCCTAATTTCATGGAATTCTCTATGATGAATTATATTATATTATTATCTTTTCGACTTCGTTACATGGGCACAGCGTCAGCGGAAGTTTGCTTTAAGAGCGCGCAACCTTATTCCAACTGGCGGTGTGCACAGCATTTTTTGCATCAGTAGGCTACTCGTCTGCTCCTGGTTAACAGAAGCTCTCAGTGATTTAGCTGCTGTCTGTCTCTCTTTAATGTCTTCCATCTGTTTGACAACAGCCTGAGACTCCAAAACAACACAGCAGAGTCACGACAGGCCAGACATAGGCTCACACACAGTGTATACTTCAGCTCAGTCACTACAAAACACATTAGCACACTCAGAAGACAACTTTACAGTATAGTTTACTTCTGTTTGTCAGGAAAAAGGTGTAATTGCGATTTTTCATATAGGCCCCATTACAATTATATTATTATTATTGATTGTGTGGATATAAATAGCAATTTATATAAAATATATAAGCGTTTGGGGTGGAGAGGAGGGGGTTGTGCTTGTTTGACTGCACAATTTGAAAAAACAACAACAACACAGGCTCATTGTGGATACGCACCCTTGTCTACACCCCTGGAGAGTGTGAATTATGTAACTAGAGGTGATTTTGGCTGCATTTCGTCTTTAAAATGAAAACTACGAGACGGTATGACATTGCTGACGGCTTCTGTTCTTTTAGCGCTACCAGCTGACTGCTTACCTCCATATGGATGGCTTTTCCGGTGTTACCAGTTTGCTCAGTAACTCACCACGTACACCAATGGACTTGGGACATGGAGCTGAGTTGACCTCATCGATAGGATTCGAGTCCGGTGAAGAATGGTTCCAGAAACCAGGTAAAACAAAAAAATAAATAAAAAAATAGGCTAAAAATGTGATGAAATCATGCGGCCGCAATGCGTTTCTTTTTCTAGATTGCTTTTGAAAACAGTATCGGTTGGGTTTAGGGATGGGGTGGGTGGGTCAGTTGGTCAGTCATTCAGTTGACAGAAAGCTGGCCTGGTTGGCTGAAGTGTATATTGCGCCCTCTGTTGGATTTATGCAAGAGGACGCGTGGGAGAAATTTTTAAATCATCATCAAAAAGCGTACACAGCGGCGTCTGGTGGATTTTCAAAAACAAAAACTGCGAGCAGACGTACTTTCATTTACGTATTTCGCTCTCCCCAGAAATGTAGACCTGCATATTCTTAATGAGTCTGTCTTAGAAAAAATATTAAATATTAAAAAATATTAATATTAAATAAGTAAAAAAAA
Organism: Danio kyathit; assembly: GCA_903798195.1. Taxonomy (NCBI): domain Eukaryota; kingdom Metazoa; phylum Chordata; class Actinopteri; order Cypriniformes; family Danionidae; genus Danio; species Danio kyathit. The sequence continues at coordinate 5,959,247 of LR812526.1, read as the reverse complement.
AAATATATATATATATATATATTTATTTATTTATTATAACGTAGCCTATATTTACATTTAATTATACAAAATTCACAGTAATTTTGCCTTCAACTGTCATTCATTCATTTCTTTCATTCATTTTCTTGTCGGCTTTGTCCCTTGCGGGGTCGCCACAGCGGAATGAACCGCCAACTTATCCAGCACGATTTTACGCAGCGGATGCCCTTCCAGCCGCAACCCATCTCTGGGAACTTCCACACACACATTCACACTCATACACTATGGACAATTTAGCTTACCCAATTCACCTGTACTGCATGTCTTTGGACTGTGGGGGAAACCGGAGCACCCGGAGGAAACCCACGCGAACCCAGGGAGAACATGCAAACTCCACACAGAAACGCCAACTGACCCAGCCCAGCCGAGGTTCGAACCTACGACCCAGCGACGTTCTTGCTGTGAGGCAACAGCACTACCTACTGCGCCACTGGGTTGCCTGCCTTCAACTGTGTGTATTAATAATAATAATAATAAAATTTAATATTTTTATCATCTTAGTATATTATAACAAACTTAATATTACATTAATTTTAAAATGTATTCATTCATTCATTTTCTTTTCGGCTTAGTCCCTTTATTAATCTGGGGTCGCCACAGCGGAATGAACCGCCAACTTATGTAACTTGTATGTTTTACGCAGCGGATGCCCTTCAAGCTGCAACCCATCACTGGCAAACATCCCTACACATTTATTCACACACATACGGACAATTTAGCTTATCCAATTCCCCTATAGCGCATGTGTTTGGACTGTGGGGGAAACCGGAGCACCTGAAGGAAACCCACACCAACACAGGAAGAACATGCAAACTCCACACAGAAACGCCAACTGACCCAGCTGAGGCTCGAACCAGCGACCTTCTTGTTGTGAGGCGATTGTTCTACCCACTGCACCACCGTGACGCAAAATGTATTATTATATACTATAATTACTACAATTATTTAATTATTAGTTATATTTATATTTAATTATAATAGTATATATTAATAAATTTTACAATATATGTAATAAATGTTTTAATATACTAAGATGCTATAAGAAAATTTGTATTTATTTATTTAATTGTATTATTATTATGATTATTATCATTATTATTGTTGGTATTTATAAATAGACACACATTTTTTATATATATATATATATATATATATATATATATATATATATATATATATATATATATATATATATATATATATACATACATACACACTCACCGGCCACTTTATTAGGTACTCGTTAAGGCAAATTTCCAAACAGCCAATCACATGGCAGAAACTCAATGCATTTACGCATGTAGACATGGTCAAGACGATCTGCTGCAGTTCAAAGCGAGGATCAGAATGGAGAAGAAAGGGGATTTTAGTGACTGAACGTGGCTTGGTTGTTGGTGCCAGACGGGCTGATCTGAGTATTTCAGAAACTGCTGATCTTCTGGGATTTTCACGCACAACCATCTCAAGGGTTTACAGAGAATGGTCTGAAAAAGAGAAAATGTCCAGTGAGCGGCAGTTCTGTGGGCGCAAATGCCTTGTTGATGCCAGAGGTCAGAGGAGAATGGCCAGACTGGTTCCAGCTGAAAGGTAACAGTAACTTAAATAACCTTCGTATATACAGTATACTAGGATTTTGTTTAATGCTATTCTTCACAGTTGTGGTTATGTCAGCAGAAAGTTTATTTTAGGAGTGCAGAAAGTGCATTTTCAGGACAGATTATGAACAAATTTTGTCTGATTTATTCAAGATAAAACTCATTATTCTTCGTCTCTGTATTTGAGTTTTATTTATTATGTAGTCACATGAGTGATGTTTATGAATCTGTGTGTGCTTTTACATTGATTTCACTGTGATGATGAAGATGGAGCTGGCATGTATTTGATTTGTGTTTGTTATTTATTTGCCGTAATTGCGATTGTAGTCAAACACCTGCTAGGCTCAAGAGGAACAGATGACCTCTGACCTCTTAAGAACAACAATGACTGCGTGCAGATCAGCTGGGTGGAGACGACCTTTAACCTTTAGGGTCTGCACATTTATTCAGTGCACTTCATTTACAGTTGAAGACAAATTAGCCTTTATGCACAGAAGTCTTTTTCAGGCAGCGATAAACTTTCGGGGAAAGGTTCAACAGAATTGATAATGCATTTTAATCTAAATATAGGCAGTTAAGCAGATGATATCACTTTAGAATAATGGTCCATTAGCAGTGGTGTAAAGTAACTAATTATAAATACTCAAATTACTGTAATTGAGTAGTTTTTCTCAGGAATTGTAATTTACTAAGTAGTTTACATTTTTAGTGCTGTATCAACACTTTTACTCCACTACTTTCCTTCAACCTGCAGTCAGTACTTTATAGACTGATTTCACGCGGCCGCCATTATTAACAGCGAAATCGAGGCTGCGGTGGGAAGAAACCCGGAAGTATCGCCTGAGTTACACAGGAATGTTGTGTATCTGGCTGTATATCTTATCAGCGAAGAGAAAGTGACACAAATTTATGATTTCAGCGCCTTCCGAGTGACCCGAAGGTCCGTTCTGAATGAATAGTGAAAATAAAAAGGGATATTTGACCTCATTTTCAGCTAAGTTAAGGGAAATGGCACTACTTAGCTAACGTTTTCTTTCCCAAACACACATTTTAGATGCCATTCATCAAACTCAAGTTAATGAACTGAGTCTTTAACTATATTAGACTAGTCACCATACAAAATTTCCGTAATGAAATATAAAAAAACGCCAATTTCTCGTTAACATTTAAGACACTGTTCATGGAGTTCTTAAACAGCGCTGATTGGCCATTGTGTTCACGTGCTCAACAGAAATCACTCTGATTGGCTGTGAAGGTCATCAGTTCACCTCACCGCTGTTTACTGAGTGCAAACACAGACGAGCGATCCGCTGATGAAACGACTGATCTTCACGGCTTTAAAACGCTCCAATGTCCGTCTATCTGTGTTTTCAATCTGTGAAGAGCAGGAAGCTGATAACCTTCACAGTCATTCTGTTGAGCACTGGTGAATACTACGGCAAATCAGCGGTGTTTATGAGCGCGCTCAGCGGCACGTAAATGATAGCGGGAAATTGACGTTTTTAAAACTTTAGTACCGGGACAACACTGTTAAAAACAACACGAAGATGTGCTACAGAGGACTGCAGTGTTTTATCACTCACCGGGTTACATAGGCTGAAGCAGGGAAGCGTCCCCACGGTGTTTACCTGCTGCCCTGGACTGAAGTCTAGGAGGACACTTAAGTGTATCACTCTTAAAGAGATTGTGATGTTGTTTGACGCCTAATATGCTTTTAATTGTTTAAATGAAACTGAACGGAATGATATTAAAGTGATGTTTACACCATTTCTGCATTTTGAAGTCACAGCAACAGCTGGAGGTTTATAGCACACAGCATATTGTTGCAATGTTTACAGTGCTGATCCTATACTTCCGGCTTTCTTCCCACTGCAGCCTCGCTTTCGTGTTCTAAAATGGCGGTCGCGTGAAATAAGCGTATTGTTTCCTGTCTATGAGGATTAGAAAAATCAGTCCTGTGATTCCTGTCCAATCACACACAGAAGGTAAATCGCCTCATAATAAACTTCGTCAAGACATGTGTGCGTTATAATTGCAGCAAACAGTTTGGAAGCATTAAAAGTCCAAGTAGATGTCCAAAATCTTTACACACATTTACCCAGAGACTGTTTAGATGCATGTCACTGTTGAGAAGATGACTGATGCTTACTGTATGATGACCGAAATGGCCTTAAACACCCAGCAGGCATGAGACGTCAATATGACTTCAGATTGACGTTGTACCCTAACATCATGGGGACGTTGCATTTTGTTTGGAAATGAAAATCAGGTTGACGTCAGAACTCCACGTCAGGCCAACGTCAATGTCCAACGTCCAACCTAAAACCAACCAAATATCAAACGTATAATGATGTTACAGCTTGACATTGTGTGGACGTTACCACTATGAGGTCTATCAGATGTTGGATTTTGGTTGCCATACCTGATGAATAAATGTCAGTGTTTGACGTCAATATGGCGTTTCTTTAAGATGTTGGCTAGACACTGGATTTTGGTCACTTTCCAACACAACCTAAAATTGACCAAATATCAACGTCATCTGACGTCATTATTGGACATCAAAATAACGTTGTCCTTAGACGCTGGCTAGACATTGAATTTTGGTCATCTTATGATGTTGTGTGCCTGCTGGGCGATAACTCGATGCACTACAAAATGTTACGTTTACACTCACATGCACAAATTACATGTAAATGCATCAGCTTTTAACAGCGTAATACTCACTACTCTTGAGTACTTTTAAAAGGTCTGCTTTTTACTCATACTTTGAGTAATATTTACAGCAGATACTTTTACTCTACTTGCACTACATTTTTAGGCAAGTAATGGTACTTTTACTTGAGTATGATTTTTCAGTACTGTGTCCACCATTGTCCATTAGTTCATGTATTGACTAATATTAATTAAGCATGAAGCATGTATTAATCATATTTCAACATTGACTAATGCATCATTAAAATTAGTGATGGGAAGTTCGGTTCATTTTACTGACTCGGTTCTTTGAGTCTCGTTCATCGAGATGAACGAATCTTTTTTCGAGTCATTTCGTTCATTTAGTTCAGTTTGCCAAAATATTATTAAAACGTTACGAATTGCTTGCAAACACATCTACAACTAGCCCAAGGTTGATCACACTACAAACAAGTCATCAATAGAATGCTATAAGAGGGAGAAAATAATAATTCATTGTTTACCTGCTGAGCTGAAAGGAGCCATGATTAGCTCACCTTTCGGGTCTTCTGGTTCGTTCATCACGTGACCGAGTGTAAAGAGACATAACTCAGACCCGAGGACTCGAGAAATGAACGGATCAAATCTCTTTCCGGCTCTAAATGCATACGATTGGCTTCTGTCTTCACGTGTTGAACGACTCGGGAGATGAACGGATCAATTCCTTTTCTGGCTCCAAATGCATATGATTGGCTAGTATGGCTCCTAGGCTTAATGAACGAATGACTCAAACCCGATAGAGGACTCGAAAAATTAACTAATCTTCTCTCGCGCTACAAAACGTGCGCTTGCGCGAAATAAATGAATAACTTCAAGAACAAGTCATTCGTTATTTTGTCACATAACGTGAAAGAAAGCATACGAGATGAGTTATTAAATAAATCAAATTGTCTTTGTGAAGCGTTTTGATTTTGAGACAAAAAACATTATTAAACAAAAAATGGAGTAAAAATGAACAAATTGCAAATCACTTGTAATTGTAGAATTTGATTAATTTATCATATAGCCTATCTTAGTGTTTGTTTTCTGATAGCAAGGCAGTAAATAGACATTTTAAAAGCATGGGTCCATTTATTTGTAAAATAACAAAAAATAAAACCACATATCCACCAGAAAAAGTAACAACAACTTAGTGACAATAGGACAGACCTTTTTTATTTCTAAGAAAATGCTTTTTAGGTACACATTGTTTGATGATTTTATGAAGTCTAAAATATGATCCATGATGCAACAAAAATTCAGTTTTACATAAGTAAGGACTCGAGATATGAACGGATCAAATCTTTTTCCGGCTCTAAACGCAAATGATTGGCTTCTGCCTTTCCGTGATGAATGACTCAAAAGACTTGAAAAATGAACGATACCTGCACAAATGTGCGCATGCGCGGATGAACGAATCACTCCCTGAGAGGACTCGTAGTTCCCGAGTCATATTGAAGATTCGTTCAAAATGAACGAATCGTTCAAGAACGACCCATTACTAATTAAAATCCAAAGTTATGCTTGTTAACATGAGTTAATGCACCACGAGTTAATATGAACTAACGTTATTTAACTTAAATAATATTAACGACCGTTAATAAATATGAATAAATACCATAAGAAATAGTTTGTTAGTAAATACATTAATTAATAGACCATTATTGTAAAGTGATATCCTAATTTATCCTAATTGTGCCATTGTTGCTTTAAATTCAAATGAGATTGCGCTCTTTACAAAAGAGGGCGGAGCTACAGATGTCTACGTGTCAGCATAGTGGCAGATTCAAAAACAAGACTAACATCCTATGCTAATGAGGGAGAGATGGTCACCAATGGGCGGAGCTTTCCTCCTCTGATGACACGCACAAAGGGAGAATGTCAATCAAAGTGTTTCTGTGATTATAAAAATAATAATAATACATTTTTATCATTAGAAGCTGGTTATATTCACAGACAACTGTGTTTAAACCCCTCATAAAAGTGATTTTTGCATAGTAGGACCCCTTTAATGCAACCTTGTTCAAAAGTATGACCACATAATCTCTTTTTGGGGGGGGTTGCATGCATCATTGATCTGGTCTCCTTTGGCCTGAACTCACCTCTCCTGTCTGATGTGTTTCTGTCAGGCAGGACAAGTCTTTATGAAGAGCTCCTACTGGGGCAAAAGCATCAGCTCCACAGGCCCTTCACACTAAATAAACTTATATGTTTACACAGGACGGCGCGCCACAGAGGAGCCAGTGGGGCGTGTTACCGCGTGCGCTCATGGATCCCCGGGGGTGAAGGTGTCACTGAAACAGACAGGGAAAGACAGCCTGTAAGAGGATCCCGGCTGTAACTTTCTGAAACATCGTCCAAATCAAACACAAGCTGGACGGAGGACTCTCTGCTTTCCTCTTTACGAGCGTCTGTGATCACACTCCGGCCTCCTGCTGGAAATCACAGATAAACCTTTGAACTCTTGTTTAGGATTATACGCTGTTCATGAATTTATACAGAAAGGATTTAACTTTGAAGTAGACTTGTAGACAGCGTTGGGGAAAGTTACTTTAGAAAGTAATGCATTACAATATTGAGTTACTCCCCCAAAAAGTAACTAGTTACTTTTTTATGGAAAGTAATACGTTACATTTGAGCTTGATTTCTTTCAAAACTTGCAGGGTATTTTATTACTTCTTTTGTTTTATGTGGCTTTACACAGTCAGTTGCCTTTTGGAATTATTTCTTACAATTATCAGATGATATGTCATGCTGTGTGCACCTAATTGTGCTCACAAACCATTTACGTGTTTGGAAGTAATTCCCGATTTCCTCCTGTAGAAAAACATAAGAACAAAGTTTAGTGGCTCAATCTATTACAACAGTGTTTTTAAAAGACTAAACAGTTTATTGATATAGTGTACATCCAAGCACATGTGGTCAGAACACAAACAAGTCGCAGGTAATGAAGCATTAAGTGTTTCTCCCATAGGAAAGCCTGTTGAAGCAAAATGAAAGCAGGCGTCTGTAGCTCCGCCTCTTTGCCCTTGTTTGGAATTCCCCGGTTGGAGCAATGATATGCAAACAAAATTGTGATGGTTGGCCACGCCTACAGGTAGCTTCCTTTGCGTTCTTCAGAAACACTATGGGTGATGTCACAGATACTACATCCATATCTTTTACAGTCTATGATTACTTGTAATGCGTTACCCCAACACTGCTTGTAGAGAGCTTTTGCTCATACTTAATGTTTTACTGTGAGTTCACTTTCTAAATTCTGCTACTTGTCTTTCACTAAAGATGATTTCAATCCCACTTATTGTTTTAGAAGCTTCTTCTTTGCTGTTTACAATATACATGCTACCCCTGGGAGACATTATTAGAAGACATGTGTCAGCTTTCACTGCTATGCAGATGATACTCAATTATACATTTCAACTGAACCTGATGAGATGTCTGAACTGTCTAGGCTATCTGAGTGTATTAAATATGTTAAAGACTGGATGACCAGCAATTTTCTTGCCTAAATCCTGTACACAGCAGATCTCACAACTCGACCTGCAATTAGAGGGATACAAAGTTAGCGTTAGCTCTACTATAAAAGATCTGGGTGTCATATTAGACAGCAATTAAACTTTTAAAAATCATATATCCCATGTCACAAAAACTGCCTTCTTTCATCTGAGAAATATTGCTAAGTAATGAAGTATGCTATCCATATCAGACGCAGAAAAGCTAGTCCATGGTTTTATGACTTCTAGGCTGGATTACTGTTTGCTGGCTGCCCAGCATCCTCTATTAACAAACTTCAGCTAGTACAAAATGCAGCTGCCAGAGTTCTTACCAGGTCTAGAAAATATGATCATATCACCCCAATTTTATCCTCCTTACACTGGCTGCCTGTTAAGTTTCATATTGAATATAAAATATTGCTTCTTACCTATAAAGCTTTAAATAATCTAGCTCCTGTTTATCTAACCAACCTCCTGTCTCGCTACAACCCAACCCGCTCTTTAAGATCTCAAAACTCAGGACTTCTGGTTGTACCGAGAATAGCAAAGTCGAGTAAAGGAGGTCGCGCCTTCTCATTTATGGCCCCTAAACTCTGGAATATCCTTCCTGATAATGTCCGAGGCTCAGACACACTCTCGCAGTTCAAAACTAGATTAAAGACCTATCTTTTTAGCAAAGCAAACACTCAGTGCATCACATAGCGGTATGACGCATGAGTGTGCCCCACGCAGGTTTTTGCATCTCGCTTATATACACTATGAACAGCAGCTACGCTAATTATTCTCTTTATTCTGTATTTCCACCTGGGGATACTCATCCCGAGGCCCTCAGAGACTACGCAGCGCCACTAATTCGATCCAAGACCAGCGATAAGATGATCCCAAGGTTTCCATAATCCTGGACCAGGCATTTCCTGAGCAGCTGCTGTGGTGGTCATGGAGGAGTTGAGAACATGTGATTGATTCCTGTGACGCTCCAGGGACAGACGAGTCTTCGCTGAGGTCCAGCATTCTCCAGACGTTCTCAAGACGTTTGGCCATAGGAGAAATGGTCGTGCCCAACTGAGCCTGGTTTCTCTCGAGGTTTTTAAATTCTTCACTTTTGCCAATTGGTGAAGTTTTTTCCTCGCCGCTTTCGCCACTGGCTTGCATGATTCGGGATCTGTAGAGCTGCGCATCGATGGATTTGCTCTTCAGTGTTTGGACTCTCAGTAGTGATTATTAACCCACACTGAACTGAGCTAAACTGAACTGAACTTAAACACTGAAAACTGAACTGACACTGTTTCAATTCACTATAATCTTCTATGTGAAGCTGCTTTGACACAATCTACATTGTAAAAGCGCTATAGAAATAAAGGTGAATTAAATTCTTTTACAAATGTGATTTACATTGTCTTTTCTCTGATGATGTCAACTTTATTTTAGTAATGGGTAAATATCATATTCATTCTTGTAAATGGAAAAAAATTTAGGCCCTCTTTTAATTTTCTTTCTGAGATAAGGGATTCCAACCAAGCTTCAAATATTTAAAATAACTTCATTCATTTATTTTCCTTTGGCTTAGTCCCTTATTTATCAAAGGTCGCCACAGCAGAATGAACTGCCAACTATTCCAGCATATGTTTTATGCAGCGGATGCCTTTCCAGCCGCAACCCAGTAATGGAAAACACACATTTTCACATTCACACACACACTCATACACTATGACAAATTTACTTTATTCACTTCCCCTATAGCGCATGTGTTTGGACTGTGGGGGAAACTGGAGCACCCAGAAGAAACCCACGCCAACACGGGGAGAACATGCAAACTCCGTACATAAATGCCAACTGGCCCAGTCGGGACTCGAACCAGCGACCTTTTTGCTGTGAGGTGACAGTGCTAACCACTGAAAATAACTTTAGCTCTTTTAATTCAATGTTTAAAATATATATTATATAAAAAGTACCACTTTACGATACGGTTGTATTAGTAAATGTATTTACCAACATGAACAAACAATAAACAATACATTTATTACAGTATTTATTCATCTTTGTTAATGTTAGTTAATGGAAATAAAGTTGTTCATGGTTAATTCATGTTAACTCATGACAAGTATGTAACTAAAGCATGAATTTGGATTTTAATAATGCATTAGTTAATGTTGAACTATGATTAGTAAATGCTGTGCAAGTACTATTCATTATTAGTACATTAACTATTGAAACCTTATTGTAAAGTGTGACCTGATAATGTATCATTTATCTATCTTTAGTCTAAATCCTTCAACCTTGTTATTTTGTTTGAGGAAAACTAGTATATTTGGATTTGATTTATGTGACTGTGCCTTGCGATGTTGATTCTTACCAGTTTTGATGTACAATTTGCTAAAAAAAAACTTAAAAACCCAGAGCGCCTTGTCTGACAGCCCCGATTCTCTTTTTTTTTTTTTTGTCTGTCAGGGTATATGCAGGAATCCTAAAGGTAATTTCAATACCTTTTTAAGACTTTAAAGACCTTCTCAGAATTAAAGACCTTCTCAGAATATTTTAAGACCTCATCGCCACTTCAAGTTCTAATCAGTATCAAACCTTTACCTTAATAAACAGTTGTTAATGAACAGTTGTAGTTAAATAAATAAATGGAGCACAACCGTGCAACAGAACTCAGATAAGCTCGGAAGAAACAAAGCTTGAAAGCCATTTCAGCCACTGTTTAAACTCGTCTTTCTCCAACCAGGAGTATGCAAACTTACATTTTTCAATTTTGCCGTCTGTTTTGCTCTATGGTTTCGCTACATGTGGAGATCGCCACATCACCTTCCCGCGTTTGTCGCAAATTACGTGACATCACCCGGACAGAGGAGCTTGGCCGGACGCGCCCCGGGCCAAACCAATTGCGTGGATCAAGCACGCCGTCAGGCCCAGATTAAGAATTTAAAGGCCCCTGGGCACAATGTCTTGTAGGGCCCCCTACAAGGCCGCACCCCTGTAGTTGAATTAAAAAATAAGATATAATATTTTTTTAAATAAAGTTAATCTATAATGTTTTGCCCACATTTTAAAAATAAATGATATAGTACATATATTTATAGTCTACAAAGATTTACCTGATTTTTAAAGCATTTAAAGCACACTTTGATTAAAAAAATTCTAGTGAAAATTAATGGATTTTAATATACTTGTTCAAGTTCACTGAAGCAGTACTAAAAATTTAAACTTAGGGGTATTTTAAATGTATAACTTCTACAAACTTAAAATGCATATGATTTGGATATAACACTTCTCCAATCCAATTCTATGAATCTGAGTCCTCCATAATACACACACTGATTAATGATTCCTACTGTCTCCCTCGTGATGAAGAGTAGGCAAAAAGCACTTGATTATAAAGCTGAAAGTATTCGAAATCACACACCATACCAGTTCTCTCCAAGTATATTCCAAGTATTTTACGTTTTGTCAGTTTAGTGGCTAATTCGTACGAATTTGTACGAGTTCAGTCGTACGAAAATGTACGATTTTAAAAAGGAGGCGTGGCACCTAACCCCACCCCTAACCCCAACCGTCATTGGGTGATGAGCAAATCGTACTAATTTGTACGAATTAGATTGTACGAATTCACACGAATTAGCCACTAAATCAAAAAGTTACGAATTGCCGTGAGATTGCGTTGGCTTTTTCTGTCTCTCCCTCTCCTTTTTCTGTCTGACACACGATGAGTCCTGTCTGTGCTATGGTTAGCTTTCTCCGCCTGGTTAACATTAGCTTGATAGCTAGCTAACGTTCCCTAGAGTGTCTTCTATACCCTCATTCTCCTCATCATGGATCTGTTTGAAGAAGGTGTGTGTATACATGGAACATGCTTCAATAAAGATGCCTCCTCTCCTCTTTTTCTCTTGCGTTTGCTAAATTCACTTGTCCACTCATTTTGATCAGCGCGAGTTATTTCAAAACTGGCGTTTCCACTCTTGACACATTACAGCATTCAGTTTAGTTAAAACAAAATAATGAAAAACAATCGGTGTGCTTTTTATTTATCACACATGATGTCATTGTCTGACAATTTAAATATAAAGATAATAATACTTATATATGGTGGCGACTATTTGCTAAGAGGAAAATATTGTTGTCTAAGCAACTTAATTTTTACAGAGAAGGAGGCACCTTTATTAAGGCATGTGCCATTTATTGAATGTTCTTTGAATGGAGCCATGAGGTCGGAGAATATGGGTGAAGCAAGGCGACTAACATTGTAAATACAGATTAATTACATTAAGATGTCGCTAACATTTAACACCAGGTGGAAAATAACTGTTTATAGAATATTAATATTCTTATTATCCTTATTAAATACCCATGAGTGACTTGTGACTCATTTTATACATTTTATATACTTTATTTGAATTTTTAAACAAAAACATTTCCTTTCTATTGAAAATAAATGTATTTCCAATCTGATATGTAATAGGGGAAAAAGACGAACATGTTCATCCAGCCTGATCTCACAAGAAAACGTAACTATTTTACGTTTTGTCAGTTTAGTGGCTAATTCGTATGAATTTGTTCGAGTTCAGTCGTATGAAAATGTACGATTTTAAAAAGGAGGCGTGGCACCCAACCCCACCCCTAAACCCAACCGTCGATGGGTGATGAGCAAATCGTACTAAACTGTACGAATTAGATTGTACGAATTCACACGAATTTAAGCCGCGGTCACCCTGGACTTTTCCCTCCATAGACTTCCATTCATACGCACGCGAATGCGTCAGACCGGAAATGCAGGGTCATGCGTCAGATTTTGCAGGTTGCTGCGGTGCAAAGTTCAAACTTGGTGAACTCTGACCTGCGAAATCACAACACTTGAGTGCGTGAGACCAATCCAGGATCAAAACATGACCTCTCTGGACAGAAATTTAAAACATGGAGCAATCGCTCACTTTTTTTTAATGTTTAATCATCTTGTTTAATCCCGCCCCTTTTCGCAGCGCCGTGCGACAGAATTTCGCAAGCTCAGACTCTAGTGTGACCGTGGCTTTAGCCAGTAAATCAAAAAGTTACGAATTGCCGTGAGATTGCGTTGGTTCATCAGTCGCTGGATTCAAACCGGGTTCATGATTGATCGCCACAAATCATGTTGCCATGCGCTTTACAAGCTACGCCACTCACACTTTCTATCTACTGCGCTCTTTAGTTATGTTGTCTCTGTCGATCAAACGGCGCTGGCAGGAAGCACTCAACCAGCTTATTCCAACAAGGTGCGCTATTTGCACTTAGCCTAAATAGACACTCCAAAATCAGCATTTTTCACCCCCCTCGCAGGGGCCCCAAGTGCGCACGGGCCTGTGCCCATAATGCCCATTGCTTAATCCGGCCCTGCATGCCGTTGTTAATATTAGGAGGAAAATAAATATATTTATGCTTTTTTGGAGTCAAACACCATGCTTGAACAAAATTTAAGACCTCGTTAAAACACAGTTAAGACTTTTTAATACCTTTTAAGGGCCTTCAGTTTCTCATAATTGATTTATCAACTTTTAATACTTTTTAAGACCCCGCGGACACCCTGTCTGTTGTCTCTTATTGATTTAAAAAGGGAATACAGATTTGTACATAAAACAGTATACAAGGGAATTAACAACAAAAGTTAAATACATTTAACTCAAGCATATTAATCATGTACAATAGATTTTTTTCTCAGTAGTTGAGATGTCTTAAGAGGAGAGCGCTGATTCACCCCGACCCACAGATCCCACACTTCCCCTGCTTTATTTAACCCCTGACCCCTGCGAGCCGTACGAGTCCGCGCTTCTGAGGCCAGACGCGAGCAACAGGAAATATAGGGTTACAAATTAAATATGCGCATGTCATAAGTCATAAATCCACAGGCTGTGCACTACTGAAACGGCATGTGGCACACAGTGTCGACCAATAAACTTTTAAAGGAACACTCTTCATTTTTTGGAAAAGGCTCATTTTACAACTCCCCTAGAGTTAAACAGTCGAGTTTTACCATTTTTTGAATCTATTTAGCTGATCTCCTGGTCTGCCGAAAGCACTTTTAGCTTAGCTTAGCATAGATCATTGAATCAGATTAGACCATTAGCATAATTAGTTTTTCGATCGTTTCGATAATTTTCCTATTTAAAGCTTGACTCTTCTGTCGATACATTGTGTACTTAGACCACCAGTGGAAAATGAAAAGTTGCTGTTTTCTAGGCTGATATGGCTAGGAACTATAGTTTGCTGCAGTACCATAGCTGCAGCAGACACAATGGCTGCATCCGAAATAGTCTACTTGAGTATTTACTACAATTGATTTTGAATTTACTACATGACCGATAGAAAAGTACTTTCTATGTAGTATGAATGTGAGAAGTATGAATGGAGCTCGGATGTACTATATCCGCCATTTGCAACCCAGGCTCATTCGGATTACGTAGCCCTATTTACATTTTCAGAGAGTGCCAAATACGTCCCAGGAACTACGTTTTTTTTTTTTTTTGCAGTTTTTGTTTTCGCGAATCCACTGTGAGACCGCTGTGTACGCTTTTTGAGATTTCAAATTTCTCTCGCAAGTGCCATTCGCACCTGCAGTTCTTGCATAAATCCACCAGAGGCTGCTGACTGATCAACTGGCCCACCCTCCTCCTTCCCTAAATCCAACCAACAGTGTTTTCAAAAGCATCAATTGACCCGCCCACAGCCTTCCCTAAACCCAACCACAGTGTTTTCAAAAGCAATCCAGAAAAAAAAGCCCTCACGGCAGCCTGATGTTTAGCATGTTATCAGATTTTACCACATTCTCACCCTGCTTTTTGGCTTTTGCTTTTGTCCTACCTGCCTTAAAAAACGTTCTTCACCAGACTCAAACTCCGTCATCACGGTCAACTCTGCTCTGCATCTCAAGTTCGCCGATGTATGCTGTGAGCCACTGGACAAACTGGTAACAGCGGAAAAGCCGTCCATATGGAGGTAAGTAGTCAGCTGATAAGCAAGAAAAGGAATGGCGTCATATCGCCCTTTCAAGAGTTCACACTTATGCCTAGTTCACACTACAGGATTTTAAGCCTGATTTGAGCCCGAATTGGAAGTTAGCGAGCTCGCCGACAGATCGGGCTGTGATCGGGGAAAAATCTGCGGGTGCACGGCGCTCGGCAGTCTTTATGTGTGAACTACTGAACAACGCGTCAAAGAGGCTCGCTGAAGCCTCGCCGACACCTCGCAGACGGAAATCCAATATTTAGCATGCTGAATATTCCAGAGCAGTCGGCCGACTCGACCCCACGTGTGGTCAGATGTAGTGACGAGCTGCAGCCAATGAGAGAGCATATCAGCATGAGCTGAATGGCTGTGTGTTCAAGAGCTGAAGAGAAACGTCTGTGATTGGCCAGAATGGGCATCCATGCACTCGCTTCATTCTGTGTTAACACGGACACGAGAGTAGCCTATATTAACAGTGGAGCTAGAATTCTGTAACTATTAGAATTACCATAATGGTCATTCTGACCTTTCTCACATCATATTTACATTCAAATTACGATTAATTTGAATTAATTTAAATTATCTATTGCGAAATTAAAATTAAGCTTTGAATCTCTGTCATCATATTTTATGACAGCATTACCCTAAAAATATTGTCTTTTTTGGTAATACAGCCTATAAATATGTAGTTAGGATACTAGAACATGCAAAAGTCTGAGCCTCGCTTTCATTTTCACTTTCAAACAGGAGCTATTTCGCGGCACAGAATATGCTGTTTTGAAAGATATATCTGAAGTAAATTTATGTTTTTGCTATCAGAAAGTTTTGTTTATTTTAGCAGGAAGTTGCGAGGTAAAGAAATACATGCATATATAAAGTCACAGCGAAAAGAAGCAGATATGCATGCAGTCATTTTGACCAATGTGGTAATTAAAGGTAGAAATGCTCAGTTCTTTACTGTTTTGTAATTTAAAAAAATAACAATGTTAGAAAGAAATACACAGATATTTAGAAAACGTCAGGGTGTTATAGATATGTTAGTTTTATTTCAAAGAGTTATAAAATTACAAAAATAAAAAACTCTGTGTATCTTTCCACTTGCACTTTGCAGATGAGTGATTGATCCGCTGATGCATCAGCTGACTGATGATGTTTTTAAATAATCCCTTGAAAGCTTGAAACGCTGTCAGTGATGTAATCAGCACACAAGCAGCCAATAGTGTTCAGCTTTTTCTGACGACTCCTCCCTCAAAATTTCATTGGCTGTGGTTTGGTATCTTGACTGAACAAGTTGTTGTCAGATCATGTAGTGTGCGACCCTCCTCTTGTGGATCATTTACGTTGTGTCGCGTAGTGTGAACACCACAGTGATTAAAAGACACAAAATCAAGTCATGTAGTGTGAACTGCACAGCGATCTGCCAATGTTTAAAATCCTGTAGTGTGAACTAGGCATTAGCTGATGATTGGTAATAAAGCTTGTTTGGCATGATGTCCCGGGAGAGAGTCCCGAGCTCATAAGATCCTTTAGCCTGGGGCTCCCTCCCGTTTGCAGGGCGAGAGGGGAGTTTGAGCTCAGGTAGATCTTGAGAATCCTACTCCCCCCTGTTGTGCTATGAGGGTATGATGCTGGTGAAATTTGTCTATGGTGCTGATTTGGTTTAGTCAATTTACTTATGTCTCATGTTTTGGACTGTGGGAGAAAACTGGAGAACCCTGGGAAAACCCACGTGAGCACGGGGAGAACATGAACTCCACACAGAAATGTTGACTGGCTGGGTAGAGACCCAAACCAGAGACATTCTTGCTGTGAGGCAACAGTGCTAGCCACTGGGCTGCCGTGCTGCACTATAGAGGAATAAGAGGAAGGAGAGGGGTGGAAGGGGGGATTTTTCAAGACGAAGATGACTAAGGTAAGATGCTTTATTTATACTAAGTTAGGAATCATCTGATTGGTGAATCATACGTTAGCTAATGCTAACGGCCTGCCGTGTCAATCATAAGCACGTGATCCTCTTGAAATTAGTTTATAAATAAACTTCACTTAGCGTTCGTTTTAATTTAGATGTTCCTCTGGCTACAAAATTCACAACCTCCAGAAATGTATATAGGGCTACGTTTTCAGAATGAGCCTCTGTTAGCCATTTGTCATTATCACGTGACCTACTCACATCAGTTATGTCACTTCACTTCCATTCAGAATTTCTCTTGTGTGGCATCATGAGATCCATCAGATGCACACTTCCGGAAGTAGTAGGTCATCTGAGTACTTCTCTCATACTGTTTTTCGAATACATAATGCTCAGTTTGCATACTGTTTTTAACATACTATATACTGTACTATATACAGAAAGAGACAATGATATTATACAGTCAGGGCCAGCCCTGTACATTTGGGGGCCCTAAGCAGAATAATTTTGGGGCCCTATCTTGCTCTAAATAGTGGAGTATTGCCATTGCAAACCGGCCCACAATGATTTTATTGCTTATTAAATACAAGCAATGAAACAGAAAAGTAAAGCCTGATTTCTTCTACTTAATAACTCTCTGAATGACTTGGACATTTTAAATCAGCACTGCTTTTGTCAACTAGCAGCTTCAAAAATGAAGAATTAAACTATCTTTAATGAAGGGACCAGTGATTCCTATTTTGCATCCTTCTGGAGTGTTTAAAACATATTTTAATAATTTGGCAAACAGATTCTAAAAGATTCTATAAAAGATTCTAGGGTGAGTTTTTTTTTATTTTTATTTTTTTATATAAATTCCAAAAGTAAAAACCCTGCAATGAAAGACAGTGAGCAATAATTAGCCAAAAGTGAAAATGCATTACTTAGTAATAAAATATACATCCTAAACTCATTAAAAACTCAAGAAAACAACAACAAAACAATTAACATTAATGCAAAGATTGATTCATAAATAATAAAACCAATAAGCAAATAATATAAAGTAAATATGAAAAATATTCATATAAAAAAAAAAAAAACAGAAAAAGGGAAGCAACAAATACTGGGTTAATGTAATACCAAACACAAACTTTATTATGTCCTTCAGTCTCCTTCCCTGTTCCTTATATTTGAGATGCAGAGTCCAGAGCTTATATTAAACTATGATTAATTCAGTTAGGACATAACTTTTATAAACATGTCTCAGGAAAAAAATATTACCAGTGTGCAAAATTTGTCAGTGAAAGACACTTCAATATTGCATTTCAGTAAATGCGTTTTGGACTAAAAAAATGGGTCTGTAAAACCAGGAAAAAATTAAATATTTCCTATAAGTAGGCAACGTTTACTAATGTGTAATTGCCTATTTTTAATAAATGTGCTACGAGGTTATGTCTTTAACACAGTGGTGGGCAAACTTTTTAGACCCGAGGGCCACATCAAGTTTTGCAAACAAAATGAAGGGCCACATGTCAAATCCTTCAAAAAATAACTTTTATTTATAGTGGCAGTATGCATGGAACATGTAATATCGGACAGAAACGTTTCACATTAACACACATTTTTTCAATAGTTATTATTGAGTCAAATTTACAAGTCAAATTAATTTGCACTGCTATTTATATTTACTTATCAATCATCATAAAACAATAAAATAATCCCTTATAAAATATAATAAAAATAATGTAATAATTTTTACAGTGGAGAATAGAAAAGATATTGTCTGATAGAAAAAAATTTATATTAACACATTAAAAATAATCAGAATGTTTGCGTGAAAAATGCAGACTTAGGTTCCAGTCTTTAAAAACAGCAATACTTTCTTGGCATATTAGGCACACCGCTTTCTGTCCGATATTGGTGAAGAAGTATTTTGTTGTCCATGCCTCCTTAAACACACGACATTCAGAGTCAATTTTTCCTTTTTTTGCCTGACTCATTTTCAGTCATTAACGGTCGAGTGCATTTTAATATCCGAGAGTGTGTTCTAATTTTACTGGTTGCACTACCTGTACTGCGTGCAATACTGCCATCAAATGGCGTTTACTTGTATTGCATCATTATTTTACTAATTCTGAAACCAAACCGTTACGCAGAAGCAACATTTTAAAAACTCCCTCGCGGGCCGGATGAAAGAGTTTAGCGGGCCGCATATGGCCCACGGGCCGTAGTTTGCCCACCTCTGCTTTAACATCATCATTAGCACATAAAAGCGATGCTAAAAATGACTTTGTGCTTGTCTTTTCTCGTCGTCATTTCCCTCCTCAGTTTTTCGCCTAAAGAAGAACATTAGTTTTGTTTCATTTCTGCAGTCCAATTTCCAAAATAAATCAGGTATATAATGGCAGACAATGAAGCAAAGGCCATGGCTGTGTCTACGCACGGGCTCGCGCTCTTGTGGTGACCGGTCGGTCTTGCATGTTTCCTTGGAAGAACAATCTCGAACCGCAAGAACAGAACGCATATGAGAAACGAGATGCTGCAAGCTTCCTGTTGATCACATGACTTTCACACAAAAACAATTTCAACTTTAACGAAGTTATGATTTTTTTTTCTTTTTGGTGAAAATTGATAAATATTTAAGCACTAAAGCACTGTCAATGAAGGTAATTTGTAGAATGCAAATAAAAATGCCGGCTCGCACCGCTAGCGGGTTGTGAGGGCCCCCTAGTGGCGGCAGGGCCCTAAGCAGCCGCTTAGCTCGCTTATAGGGAGGGCCGGCTATGTATACAGTGCCTGAAAACAGTTCCTAGCTAGGTAACTAGGTAACATCGCTGTGTATTATCATTGCGTCTGCTGCAGCCATAATACGGCAACAGTGTTCCTTAATTATTACACCAGAAAGAGAGTATACTGTAAATAAGTAAGTAATGTGTATTGGCCATACACCCAAAGCCCTTCACAATTATGAGGGGGGTCTCTCCACACCACCACCAGTGTGCAGCATCCACTTGGATAATGCGACCTCAGCCAGAGGAGCTATAGGTGGGAGTGGAGAGACAGTGATAGAGCCAATTCAGTGGATGGGGATGATTTGGACTGAGAGGGAATTTGGCCAGGACACCGGGGTTACACTCTTTACGAGAAGTGCCACAGAGAGTCCTCGGTTTAACGTCTCATCCGAAAGACAGCTCTCACTGATAGTATAGTGTCTCCTTCACTTTACTGGGGCATTAGGACTCACACAGACTGCAGGTTGAGCGCCCCCTGCTGGCTTCATTAACACCACTTCCAACAGCAACCTAGTTTTCCCATGTGGTCTCCCATCCAGGTATTGACCAGGCTCAGCCCTGCTTAGCTTCAGTGAGTAGCCGGTCTTGGGCTGCAGGGTGATATGGCTGTGCAGTTCCTAGCCATAGCCTATAGTCTTTACATTTTCCTTCAGTCTTTGTACAAATGTAATTACAGATGAGTCAGGCTTGTGAGCAAATCTTTGAGCAAGATCCTAATCTGATTAAATGACTTATGCTAAGCTAAGCACAATTCCGCCAGACCTGCACATCAGCTGAATGGATTCAAAAATGGTAAAACTCGACTGTTGTAAAATGAGCCTATTTCCAAAAAGTAGTGTTCCTTTAATTGACTTTTGGCTGACAAAGGGGGATGGAAACCGAAGCGGAGGAGGGATGGAGAACAGACAGCCAGTTGTGAATCTTTGTAATACAACTATTAGTCTCTTTCAGGCGGGATGCCGTCGTGCATCCGAAAAGCACCGGGAGGCGTTATGACAAATGATTTTTCCCTTTGATTCCCTCTCAAGCTTGTTATTAAACCGCGGTAAGTTATTGTTTCACTGACAAAAATCTACAAGCCTCTCCTGAGATCCATTTTGAAGTGTTTGAACAAATAATTACCAGATGTTTCTTGGTGAGCAGGCGGTTTTGATGAAAACACTTCATCAGTGTCCCTCATGTTTGTGAATTTGGCGTTTTAATGTGGTTTCTGCTTTTCGCTGAGCATCAGCTGACGAGCCGCTCAGCTGATCCGGGTCTCTGTCCATCGCTCACTGCAGACAAAACGTAAATAAAGCTCCCAGGCTGGACTTGAAAACTGTCATGAACAATTGTTGCTAGAGGGGATACAGGATAAAGTCTAGATGAGATACAGCTGCGCATACTCATCATTCATTCATTCATTCATTTTCTTGTCGGCTTTGTCCCTTGCGGGGTC
The DNA here is from genome assembly GCA_903798195.1 of Danio kyathit. Taxonomy (NCBI): domain Eukaryota; kingdom Metazoa; phylum Chordata; class Actinopteri; order Cypriniformes; family Danionidae; genus Danio; species Danio kyathit. Next base: position 5,938,323 of record LR812526.1, on the reverse strand, counting down.
GCCACAGCGGAATGAACCGCCAACTTATCCAGCACGATTTTACGCAGCGGATGCCCTTCCAGCCGCAACCCATCTCTGGGAACTTCCACACACACATTCACACTCATACACTATGGACAATTTAGCTTACCCAATTCACCTGTACTGCATGTCTTTGGACTGTGGGGGAAACCGGAGCACCCGGAGGAAACCCACGCGAACCCAGGGAGAACATGCAAACTCCACACAGAAACGCCAACTGACCCAGCCCAGCCGAGGTTCGAACCTGCGACCCAGCGACGTTCTTGCTGTGAGGCAACAGCACTACCTACTGCGCCACTGGGTTGCCCCGCATACTCATCAATATAGCTTAATTTTTGTAACACTCTACAACACTGTAATTCATATTTTTGCATTACTGTGAAGGTTGAGGTTGGGATAGACATTAATAAAATACAGTGTAATGTGCAATTTAATTAATAATATGAATAATTTTGATTATAGCCTAATGGGGTATATGCACATGACTTTTAATTTTCAGACAGCCAGCCTAACAGCTTCCGGTGAATTGTCTTTCCATTACAAAATCACCACCTTTAAGATCTGCTTTCTTTAAAATGAAGTGTTCCTCACTGCCTGATAGATTTACAATATAAAGTGGGTCTCAGACCAGACAAGAAGCACTGCGTTAAATTACATTTCCCCCCTGCCATGTCTTTAAAATATGACAGTTTATTTTTCCCCAGTATTTTCAATGAAGCTTTTACGCTAGCCTGCTGACGGCACTAGCAGTTACATGGTCTTTCATCTCGTTTTATGCTTGAACAACTAAATGAATGCTTAAGTTTATTTAACTGATTGTATTTTAATTACGTTACAATGTCGATGCTGTAACCTTATATAATTTTAAATGGTCACATAAATCTTTCACCGGAAGTTTACCACTGATTGAAAAACACTAGCTGTGCATATAGCCCATTACTGTTTTTGGTCACACTTTATTTTGATGGTCCGAATTTAAGATACATTGCAACTAATTCTCAGTAGATTATAAGTAGGTTGTTAGGTTGGGGTTAGGGTTGGGGTTAGGGTTAGTGTAAGTTGACGTGTACTTGCAAAGTTTCTTATAGTCAGTTAAATGTCTGTTGAAGGATTGTTAAATGTCAGTATCAACAGATATTAAACTGAGAGTCTACTAATACTCAAATGGACCATCAAAATAAAGTGTTACCCTGTTTTTAAGTTAGAGGGTTTGGATAGACGTTAATAAAATGCAATTAATCTGTAATTTAATAAATAATATAAATAATTCTCGATCACTGTTGAAAAAATACAGCTTAAACCAGCCCAAGCTGTTCGACTCAGCTCGGTTTTAGCCATTTTCAGCCTGGTCTTAGGCAATGACTAGGGCCAGACGGAATCTGCGGACATTTTTTGCTATTTCTGCGCAGAATTGTGTTAAGAATCTGCAAATTTATGCGGAATAATTTTGGGAGTATCATAACTAAAACCTTAATATATGAAATAAAAAGTAATACCTTTTTAACTTTTATTTAATGTTTACAATGCAAATCCAATTAGATCCACTTTATTTGGTAAACAAAGCAAGTCTCTCATATAATATCTCTACTAAAAGACAGAAAATATGACTTTACAAACTGTATTGTAAATAAATCATATGAATATTTTCATATTAGTCAATAATATAACTGAAATAACTTTAAAAACTGAATAAATATAAATGTACACACATTTAAACAAGTAAATGAACAGAATCAATGATGGGCTAAAAATCTGCGGAAATCTGCGTGCGCAGATTCTGTGTGGGCCTAGCAATGCAGACACAGGGAATTATTGTAAACAGAGTTTTCCCTATTTATTACCCAGAAAACACACTGATGCATTTTATGGACACGCCGAATCAACAGGGGTGATAATGACAGTTTTATATTGAGTTTACACCAGGCAGAAAAATCAGTATATTTCATGAATAAATTACATTAAAGGGCACCTATGGTGAAAAATCTACTTTTTAAGCTGTTTGGACAGACATATGTGTAGGTATAGTGTATAGACCGTCATATTGGGGTGATATAAACACACCCAGTCCTTTTTTTTCAATTTAACAACATAAAAACGGTGGACCAATTGGAGCGGTTTTGAAACCGACTTTATTCACCTGACGTAGAAATGCGGTCCCCCCGCCCACCGAATTGACTGACATGTCTCAGTAGTAACGCTTATAATCAAATCAACAAGACAGGACGTGCGCAAAGAAACCTGGAATAAAAGGTCTGTTCAGTTTGCTAGGATCATCAATCATCATCAGATGTGATCAAGAGTGAGTTTTAAGTTTAATATGTTTTAAAACAGTGCATGTGTGTAATGAATTACAGTGATTTACTTCAGCTTTACTTCATCACCACAGCCGCGTGTCAGAACAATTATAAAAGACGCTTCAGTCCCGGTTTGTGGACGTTAAATCAGGTTTATTTTGTACAATAACATAACAGATATCCATACAGCAGTGGATATTAACCTGTATCCTGTCACATTTGCGTGCAAAAAGAGTGCAAAGCTAAACATGCGCGCTGTTTGTGTGTGTGAACTTTGTAACGACATTGTGTATGACTCATCGTTGCAACTCCACAACAAATGCATCAAATTCTCAAGTTCTTACTGTAGTATATCTCACAAATGCTACGTGAGATCTTCCTGTGGCAGCACACTGACAGGCACGTGGGAACAGTGGGCAGGGAGGACTAGCCTTAAAGGCGCAGTACACAAAAACACCAACAAGCTGTTAAAAGCTATAAAACAGAACTTCAGAAAGCTATAATAAATAATCTGATGGGTGTTTTGAGCTGAAACTTTACAGACACATTCTGGACACAAAAGACTTATATTAAATCTGGAAAAAGGGGTAACCTAGGTGCCCTTTAAGCGAGTGAGTGAGGCGAGCATCCAAAAACATTTTGTAATCTCCATAGAAATGGGTTTACCAAACGGTGTAGTCACCTATAGGTTCCTGTAGAGGGCGCTCCCCAACTTCTAGAGAGAAAGACGGTTTTCCTTTCCTTTTGTTGACAGTCAGTGAATGTTCCTGAACATGCACACGGTCGAGTTTGAGTTGACATAAACCAGTGAATTGGGCTGTATTTTCGTTTATTTTAATTTAGAAGTGAATCCTTATTCAGAACATCACTTGAAACATCGACTGAATTACACTTTTGATCCTTTTGATCTTTCTCTGATTGTTTTTTTTTCTGTTGAGATATAAAATGGAACTAAAGATGGCGAGCCCAGCTCAGTGAGTGTAACGGTCATGAAAGTGGTGTGGCCAGCCGCGAGGTCTGTTACAGTGTGAGCTGATCAGCTGAATCGTTCGTTAACCCAGCCGATAAGGAGATTCATCTATTTCATCTGTACCGGTAGGAATATTGCATTTATTCAACGCACCTACATCCAAGGAGAGGAAGCATTCACATGAAATCCAAGTTGTGCTTTGGAACCTGACTGTTGGACTGTTTGGTTCGTATACCGCATTGAGGAACTGATATTGAACTCTGACTCAATTAAGTACTGGAGCATCCATCTGAACAAAAGCACATCGACCGAACGGGTGTATTTACTTTACATGGTGTCTGTTCATTTAATTTGGAAGCTTTTCATGTCCTTTCTTTCAACTCATTTATTTTATTTTATTTCCTTATTGGAGTACTCCATTGATGTTTAGATTGTTTATTGTGAGTTTTCTGCAATAAATCAGTTAATTGTTAAACTCCCTCATCCTTCATTAAGCTACCCCTGTGGAACCTAGATATATTGTAGTACTCATAGTTTTGGTCCAAGTCTAAAAGTGCTACAATTTGCATACTTAACTGTAAAGATTTCTCAGCGCCGCATTTCTGTTGCACGGAACGAAACTGCTGCAACTAAACAAAGTTATGCCACCTGTGCGCTAGTTTAAAGTTCCGAGCTTATAGCTACACCAAGGCTAATGCGCACGCACACTGGATTAACTATAGCAGCGGGTCGTTCACATATTGTGTCTTTTCCGCGTGCAAGTTTGTTATTTCCAATATTAGAATATACACCAATATCGTGCGCAAGCGGAGCGATGCGCTCTCGCCTTCCAGACGCACAGAGTAGAAAACATCTCACGCCGTAGCAGTGCGTGGCTTTCAGTGCAATGTAAACAAAAGACATGTTAGACGAATTCTAAAAAATTATTAAAATGATTATGTATGCATGAACGCAGATGATAACAACAGTTCATTTAAATACCTAATATAAAGCTTAAATTTACATTAGATGTTTTAACCGTGAAACAGGGCCAGATTAACCAATGGGCATTATGGGCACATGCCCACCGGCCCATGCGCACTTAGGGCCCGTGCAAGGCGGGAAAAAAATATTGAAAAATTTTTGGAGTGTCTATTTAGGCAAAGTGCAAATAGCGCAGCAAATAGTCGGAATAAGCTATTTGAGCGATTTTCACCCATCACTGTTTGATTTACAGAGACAACATAAGTAAAGAGCGCAATTGACAGCAGCGTGAGTGGCGTAGCTCGTAAAGTGCATGGCAATATGTTTTGACACGATCAATCATCAACCGGTTTGAATCCAGCATCTGATGAACTAGGGCTGTGCGATAACACGATATTTGATCGTGGACGATCAAAATTCCTGCACGATCCACTTTTTATGAAAAATCGTTCTATCGACATAGGGCTTAAAAACGGAAAAAAAATCCATTGAGTTCACTCCGAGCAGAATTGATATTATTTTCGTTTCTGTTCTTGCGTTCCTTATTAAACAAAACACTCCGAAAAAAAGGTTTTCTAGAAAAAATAATACCGGTTAATAACTTTATTTTATTACAAGGTATTGCAGGACTCTAGAGTGCCCTGATTTCTTAATGGTGCAACTAAAAAATTCTGTTCGAGAGGTAAAATTAAATGAATTTTCGATAAGTATCGTTAATGAAATATTTATAATATGAACTTCCTTTTGGTTATATCTGTACCTTTGCGCTCTTACGCGCGCTCTCGCTCACAAGCGGCAGTTGATTGACAGACTGCTTAAAGGCGCTACACACAGCCAGCCCCATCTACTATCCAGCGGCAAGTGCTGAAATACGCAACCAGTTTTATTTGTGCCGATTTGCGTGTTGTTCCTTTTTTAAAATGTCTTTTATTTTTTAAATCTCTCAAATTAGGCTAACATAATCTCCCTCTGAGATATTAGTTCAATAGCGTTATGTGCTGGCTATTGACCAACACCCATGTATACAGTTTACACACTGCAGGTCTACAGTCCTGATGTGTTATGAATTACATGTTTTAAATGACAGCAAGACATGCTATATTTAGTACATTTAGTATATTTTTATATGGGGACATTAGTTTGGTTGTATTGTACCCTTGTAATTTGCAAAATAGTCTTAAAAAAACAACTTAAAATCGGGATAAAAATCGTGAATCGTGATTTCCTCAGAAAAAATCATGATATCATATTTTTTCCATATCGCTCACCCCTATGATGAACTCATTCTTCTTTTTTTTCCCCCATTACATATCGGATCGGAAATACACTTATTTTTAATAGAAAGGAAATATTTTTGTTTAAAAATAAAAAAAATGAAAATGTCATAAAGTCACAAGTGGCTCGTGAGTATTTAATAAGGTATATCTTATTTCATGTGTATAAACAGCATCATATAGCTATTTACCAGCTATATGCATTGATGCTGATTTATTAATGTGCGCTGATGATGCTGTGCTTTACAATCCAACAGAAGTTGCTACTAAATAACAAATGAAATGCAAAATGTTTTTAAATGGTTGCAAAATTCAAATCTCACCTTAAATGTTGAAAAAATTGTATCCATGTGTTTCACAAATAGGTATGAAGTTGGAAATGTTTTAGAAATTTTGAGGAAATGGGAAAAGTATTAAAAATGTCACTGAATTCAAATATTTAGGCATCATGTTGTACTCAAACCTTAATTTTAAAACTCGTATTAAAAAACTTGCTACCACACTGAGATTCAGTCTAAGACATTTTAAACATATCAGAGATTCTCTGACTTATGAGGCCTCTGGTATGTATTTAAATGCTATGATTGCTCTACATTTGTTGTACTGTATAAGCAGCTGGTCTCAGGCATGTAAGTCATCTTTATCACTGTTGGAATCATTATACAAGAGAGCACTTAAAATTCATGATAAAAAGCCTTGTTTGTACCATAACTGCAATATCTTAAAAAAACATAGTCTCTTAAGCTTTGATAATAGTATTAAATATTCCAATATTTGTTTTGTTTTTAAAATTATTCACAATCTTTCTGCTCCATCGTTAAAAAATTTTTAAATTCCAAATTGAAGAAAACATCGTGAACGACACGTTCTATGGCAGGGCTATTCAATTGGCGGCCCGCGGGCCAAACCCGGCCCCTGAGGCAATTTGTTTTGGCCCTCCAAATAGTGTGACCAAGACATCAAGAATAAATTTAGTTCAGTCAAAAAACGGGCGCTTTAGTTATGAAGTGACCTGCGTCTGTTTAATACAGCATGAGCTGCGCAGAGCGTGAGTCACCTGACAGTGGCGAGAGCAGCCGAATACATTTGAATATGTTTGTAGAAAAGGTCTTTTGTACAATGCACTGATATCGTTATTAGGGATGCAACGATTAACCGATTTCACTATTACCTGCGCTTTAATTCGTCATGGTTAATTAATCGTAAAGGCTTCTCTAAGCCGCATTTCTGTTCTGCCGCACGAAACGAAACTGCTGAACAAAATTACACCAAGTTGCCAACTGTGCGCTAGTTTAAAGTTTCGAGCTTGTCCACCGAAGCTAATACACACGCACACTGTAATAACTATAGCCGCGGGCCGTTCCCATATCTTGTCTTTCCCGCGCGCAAGTTTGTTATGTCGTAAGAATATATGCCAATATGCGGGCGCAAGCGGAGCAACGCGCTCGCGGCTGTCTGTGCGCACACAGTAGAAAACATCTCATGCTGTAGCGGTGAGAGTTGTGCTTAGCTTTCAGTGCAATGTAAACAAAAGACATGTTAGACGAACTATTATTAAAATGATTATGTATGTATGAACGCAGATGATAACAACAGTTAATCTAAATATTGTCGCCGACCTTCATAACAATTATTATTATATTTATCTCTCCCGTTCCTCTCTATAAACACACACATAATTAAATTGTGTAGCCCTATAAGCACAGAAAAACCTTCAGCATAAAAACTATTACTAATGAAAATGCCTTTTAAATGTTTTTTTAATATTAGTTAGGGACGTCCAGATCTAAATCTAGCTAATATAAAGCTTAAATTTAGATTAGACGTGATAACTGTGAAACCCTGATTATTCTTCACACTATATAATCGTACAACCAAAATCTATAATTGTTGCATCCATAATTGTTATGCAGTTCAAAACATAACATATGAACGTATCTGAATGTAGAAGAAGCCTACTTAAGCAATACACTGATTTTGTTGTGCTGTGAAATACAACATTTGAATGTTTGTTAAAAAAACTTATTGTACAATGCAGTGATATTATATAGTTTCAAAATACAATATATTAACATTTTAATGTAGACAAATACAACACGGGTGTCTAAAGGAGCAAAAATACATAATTGGCTCTTTTATGCAGTTGTGTCATCATTTATATTGCAAGTCATATCTCTCCGGCCCTTCGTTTGGGATGCTTTTCATGAACTGGCCCCCGTGACAAACTAATTGAATAGCCCTGTTCTATGGTAAGAGCGGAATGTATTGTCCTTAGATGTAAGACCTCTTTTGGCAGGGCTCGACAGTGCGACCATTTCGCTCGCATTTGCGACTAAAAATAGACGTGTGCGAGCTGGAAAATTTATTTAGTCGCACATGTGCGATTTTCTTTTTTAACAAGCTCGATTGATGACTTGATTCACTCGGCCACTGTAAAACAACATGCTCTTCACACTAACTTATGGTGCATTACGTTGGAAATCTATTGTGACTGTAGCACATGCTGACGCTATCAACAAGAGCACATCTCTACAGGTTTATTTACTTTCACGTCAAGCGGTCTTTACATTGTTTTGTATACGTTGCTAAGCAACGCATGGCACCGAATGGCGGCGTGTCGTTCAACTTGCGAGCCTCATGCATGGCATATCGTGGCACGTCTAGTGTCTAGTGAACATCAGCGCTTCCCACACAGACTTTACCTGGGCGGCCGAGATATTATTGGGGCGGCCCGGTTCTGTGTTCGTGAGAAACTGAGAACACTCTGCGGTCAGACAGACTCACATGCTCTGCATGCAGACCCACAGAGACGCACTGGATCGCGCTGGATACAGAACTGTTGTTCTGACTTTAGTACCAGCTTTGAGAAGAGCGCGAAGACACGCAGAAAAGAATAGCATTTTACTAAATAGACTGACCCAGCTCATTATTTGGGGGTGACAATACATTCTCTTTTCCCCGGACATGTCCGATATTCTGCGTTCGCTTTCGATATTAATTGTATTCGTTTTTGCATTACTTTATACGCAAACTTTGGCCGGTGCGTCTCTCAGCAGCACCAACACAACAGCAGAGAGAAAGAGAGAGAGAGAAAGAGCAGATTTGACCTGTCAGGGGTGCACACTAAAAAGAAACACAAACTTTTTTTTTTTAATTTGTTTGTTAAATAAGAATAAGAAATCAATAAGAAATTATTCTGTTGCTGAAGGTCATTAAAGTTATATATAGAATAGAAAAGATGGTGTTACTTTGGGACAGAAGGAAATTTTAATTTATAAAGGGATTTCCATATTCATATCTTCTTTAAAAAGCCCTGAATGATAAAGTGCTCTGTAAGCAGTGTCAGCTTTGCACATGAGTTTGCAGTTGTGTCTTCCTTTACATTGTCTTACTGTTCCCATGTGGGAAGTAGCGTGGAATCATTTGAATGTTATGCAAATAAATAAATTGATAAAATTGAGAAAATGTGTGTTTAAATCTAGCTACTGCAAATTTATTTATATTAAAGACAATGTGTACAATATATATTATTATAAAATTAATAATGTTGTGTTTGGGACCATTGATACAGCCATAATCTTCTTATGATACAAACACAGATTAAAAAGCTCTGGTCATGTGAATGTTTGCACTAACCATACTGCACATTTTTATTAACTTAACAATAACTTAATAATAACCCTATTTCTGCTGCCCAGCGTGAAAGAGATTTTTCAGCTCGAAACTGGATCAAAAAATTGAACAAGAAGCTGCCTAGGCATGTCCACAACTAAAGACTTGATTCAGATCAGTTTAAAGAGGCCTTCATAACAGCAACTTGATCCTAGTCCTGCTGTGGACCGCTAGCTAAACTCCATACAGTTTAAATTCATTCATTTATTTTCTTTTTCGGCTTAGTCCCTTTATTAACTAATCCAGCATATGTTTTACGCAGCCGATGCCCTTCCAGCCACAACCCATCACTGGGAAACATTCACACACACTACGGACAATTTAGCTTACCCAATTCACCTATAGCGCATGTGTTTGGACTGTGGGGGAAACCGGAGCACCACCAACGGAAAACCCACGCCAACGCAGGAAGAACATGCAAACTCCACACAGAAACGCCAACTGACCCAGCTGAGGCTCGAACCAGTGACCTTCTTGCTGTGAGGCGAACGTGCTACCCACTGCGCCACCACATCGCCACAGCTTAAATTGTAAATAATTATTAAATACTATTTAAGCTGTTATACAGTAAGGGTGCTTTCACACTAGCACTTTTGGTCCGCACCCGGGTTCGTTTGACGTCATAGTACGGTACGTTTAGCTAGTGTGAACGTGTCTTCTGAACTCGGGTGCGCACCCGTGAACCGTACCCGACTCCGCCTGAAAGAGGTGGTCTGGGGTACGGTTCATGCGAACTCTGGTACGGTTCACTTCTAGTATGAATGCAATCGTACCAAATAGCGGAAGTGAACCAGCAACTGTACAACAAACTATCATTTTCATAACGTTCATTCGTGTGTGTGCGCCACGTATTGTATCTTGGTGACAAGCGGGACTGAGCAAAGCACAGTGATGTCTCCTTGTCTCCTCCAGAAACAGCTTCTGCAGTCACTGTGTGATGTTCTGAATGTTTATAATATTTTTGCGGCAGATAGACGCGAGTCGCTTTCTGTATGTCCAAAACTAAAAGATTCAGTAAAAGCAAATCGACCGCGATGTGCGGAAGTCTCCATTTTGGCGCTTTGCTTTCGTGACCGTCACCTAGCAACAGCAGTAAACAAAACAGCAGCTCTATGACGCAAGCGTACCGCGGTTCAGAAGGAAAAAAGACCGTGTGAACACAAACCAACCGAGAAGGTGGCAAGGGGGGACAATCGAACTTGGGTACGGTCCAGGCAATTGAACCAAGTGTGAAAGCACCCTAAAATAAACCTATTGTACTTATTGTATTCATATGAATGAAACTGCTTTGCTTCTAAAGATCTCCTCGTGTACATATATTAGGTAAAAACACTATTTATTTTATATATTTTCACTGCGCTCCTAAAATTCTTTAATGTGCTCCTAAATTTTTCAACTTGGGAGCGCATGCGCTACTCCTGAAAAAACTAAGCGTCAAGCCCTGTCTTTTGGTCAATCTTCTTTTATTTATAAAGCCACAAATCTATGGAATTCTCTCCCAACAGAAATAAACACTTGAACAAATTATAAGATGTTTTCATGCCTGACTAGAAGATAGTATTTGAGATGAGTGAGATGTTTCTAATTTGTTAGTGTTTATATGCGATTATGCCTGTATGTTTTAAACTGACTTTTTAGTTAATTTGGATATTATTGTTTTAATTTTTATCTGTCCAGGGACTGCAGGTGGAAAATAGCAATCTTGCTACAACCTGGCACAATGCATCTTTCCTCTCTGAGGTTAATGTAATTTTTGTGCATTGTCCCTGCTAAATAAATAAATTCATTCATTAATCTAAATAGTTATTTTAAATATTCTATAAACAGTTATTTTCCACTAGGTGTTAAATGTTAACGACATCTTAATAAAACTAATTTGTATTTACAACAAATTCCCTTTAAAATATATATATATATTTTAGTACTGCTTCAGTGACCTTGAACAAGTATACTAAAAACCCTTAATTTTCAGAAATTTTATTAGTATTTTTTTTGCTTTATATCTTTTTAAAATAAGTAAAATCTCTGTAGAGCGAAGAGTGGCGCAGTAGGTAGTGCTGTCGCCTCGTAGCAAGAAGGTCGCTGGTTCGAGCCTCAACTAGGACAGTTGGTGTTTCTGTGTGGAGTTTGCATGTTTTCCCTGCGTTCGTGTGGGTTTCCTTCGGTTTGCTCCGGTTTCCCCCACAGTCTAAAGACATGCGGTACAGGTGAATTGGGTTGGCTAAACTGTCCGTAGTGAATGAGCGTGTATGGATGTTTCCCAGAGATGGGTTGCAGCTGGAAGGGCATCCGCTGTGTAAATACATGTGCTGGATGAGTTGGCGGTTCATTCCGCTGTGGCGACCCCGGATTAATAAAGGGACTAAGCCGAAAAGAAAATGAATGAATGAAAATCTCTGTAGACTCTAAATATATGTGCTGTATATAGGCATGGGCCGGTATAAGAGTCTGACGGTATGATAACCTTGGATAAAAATATCACAGTTTTACGGTATTGCGATTACTGCTCTAAAATATGTTCTTATGTTCAATATATTTTTATTACAATATATCTTACACAATATATTTTATTTTGGGAAACATTTAAAATGTTTTGGAACAGTAAACATATCAGGCTAAATAATTCAAATAAATGATTGACTTTTGCTGCCTTCATGTGTTTTACAAACACAGATTTCTTTACCATTTAAACAGCATTTTTGGATAACTTTTCTGCTGGAGATACTGTTGTCCTAAAAAAAATGAATAAATAAAAATAAATAAATAAATAAATAAATCGTACACATACCTTAGAAACGGTTTTACCGAAAATTTTGGCGGTTTTAAAACCTTGATTTTCCAAACCGCGGTATACCTTGAAAACAGTTATCGTCCCATGGCTAACTGTATATCATTTATTTAAAAAATGCAGGCAATACATTATAGATTCATTTTATTTAAAAATATTCTATTATTCCTATTTTTTAATTCAACTATAGGGGTGCGGCCGGGTAGGGGGCCCAACAAGACAATGTGCCCAGAGACCTTTGAATTCTTAGGCTGTACTCACACTATGTACAGTTGCCTTGAACCGGGCCGAAGCACGATTGCGCCCCGTCCCCTCTCCCCCGACGGCCTGCACTCACATTACATTCGGGCCTGGGCACGGTTACGTCATTGATGACGCGCAGTTCAGTAAGCGCTTTCACTCAGCACAGTGGAGATTTCTTTAGTAAGTTATAGTTATATCGTTTAAGTCGTTTGATATGTGGTGACACGCAGTCAAATATTTCGCCGAACAGATCAGCCACTTTTGACGCTCATAAACAATCACAAAGTCCTCGTGCTGCAGGAATTAGGAGGTTTGCTGAAGGCGCAGCTGTAGTGCAGTGAGGGGTTTGTGTCTTTAATAATCTACGACAGTTTGCGTTCATTGAACAGTACGAATGATTAATTAATCCATATCAAACAGATTTGTGTAGGCGAGGACTTTTTTTTATTTACGAGGACTTTAGATGGGTAATTTAAGCGCAGATGGTCGTTTAGGGCATATCACAGCCTCATTTCTTGCTTTCAGTTTCGGGCTTAGGCACGCTTGCACTCACACTGTAAGCGTACTGCGCCTGAGCCCAAGTGAACCGCGCTCTGGCACACCTCTTCCAACCGGGCCAGGGCCGGCCAAGTGTACCGTGCCCGAGCCCGATTCAGAGCACTCACACTTCTTAAACGATCCGGGAAACGGGCCTGGGCACGGTTCGGATAGCATAGTGTGAGTACGCCCTTAATCCAGGCCTGCCGTGAAACCATGATTATTCTTTAGATTATATAATCGTACAACCCAAATCTATAATCATTGCATTCCTAATTGTTATAACAGTTCAAAACATACCATATGAATGTGTTTGAGTGTAGAAGAAGGCTGCGTCCGAAACCGCCTACTACTCAGTAGGTACTTGTTACGGCCCAAAACTGGCTCACATGACAACATCAAAGTTTGAGCCGAAACACAATGGACACAGACGCTTGAATTAATTAATTGACGTCCCGTCAATAAATCTTTAATTCTTAATAAATCAAAAGTTCAAAAGAAAATAAAGATACAACAGAATAAACAGAAATCATGTAGACAGGTAGGGTAGCTAAGAAAACAGGTCCCTGACTACAACTGCATTAAAATGGACATCTCTTACCTATTCCTCCCGAAAAAGGAATATAACAGGTGAGTCTTCCGGGCCACTGCTTTCCTTCACTAAACTAAATAAATACAAAATGTGCCTATGAAAAATAATCCACTACCTGCTACAAAAACAAACAAAGTATCAAAATAATCCAACTAGAAAACACATTGAGAAAACAAAAAAAATCAAGAATATAACAAGAAACAAAACTCTAAAGAGAGCGGCATGTAGACCGATCCTGGCCTGCAAAACGCCACCAGCCAGACCGCCCGAGCGCAGGCCACCACCAAGCACATTGAGCGAGAGGGAGCGAAAGAGAGACTGAGCCGCCATTGCCGGCAGCTTTAAATACAGGAAATCCCGGTGACGTCACCAGCGTCGACCAATCCTGGAAGAGCAGTGTAGAAAACTCCACCTACAACTCACACAGGCACAAGCATACAGCCGCACAAATAAATGAAATAAAACAGAACCACGTAACAGTACTGCATTTGAATTTAAACGTACTACTCGGCTGTTAGAAAAGTGCGTTCTATACAGTATGAATGTAAGAAGTATGAATGGAATTCGGACGTACTACATCTGCCATTTTGTCATGGTCATGTGACCTACCTGCGTCAGTTGCGTCGCTTCACTCCCATTCATGAATTCTCTCGCGGGGTATCATGGGATAGCGCAGCGTGCATGGGATGCGCACTTCAGAATCTCGCCGGAAGTAGTAACTGTATGTTCACACTGAAAGCAGCGAGAGCGTCAAATGTCGCTCTGGCCGCCCTGGCCACAACGCTGTCTGCCTTGAGCTCCGGCGGCGAGAGCGTCAAAATTCGCTACACATTGATCTCGTATTTAAAGGAGCCGTTGCAGCATATCATATCAGTTACACTCCTGCATAAAACATGCTTTCTAGCGTGAAAATGTTGCACACTTATAATCAAATTCACTTAACTACGGAAGATCTAGTTGCATGTGGTGTGGCTTTGCTCCACTATGTGTCCATATGCCTGACATATTCTGAAGCTGCAGTTCTGTTTTGTATTGTCGCATGAAATTCCCCCTTTTTTTAAAGAAAAAATATATATATAACATTGATGCACATCAGTAACTCACCAGTAACTTTTTAAATCTACGTTCCAGTGAGAAAACATTGCAAATAATTGGAAATCCGGCGACCGCAATAATTAAACCTTTGGGAACAACTGTGGTCAGAACCAAAGTTCACAGTGACTGTGTTCTCTGACTCCTCTCAAGCGGTGGACTTCTACATTCCGATTGCTTGCCGCCGAACCGCGTAACAGCTCATTACCATAAAGTTGACTTGATTTCAACTCTCCTCGACGCTCACACCGGCGAAGACGCACCGCGCTGCTCCTCGCCGCTTATCACCGCCGGCTCCTATTGAAAATGTATGACTTCCGGCTACTTTGACGCTCTTGCCGCTTTCGGTGTGAACGTACAGTAAGTCATCCGGGTAGTTCTCGCATACTGATTTTCGAATTCTATGAATTCGGACATACTACTCGGCTTGCATACTGATTTTAGCATACTGTATAGTATGGAAGTGTGCGGTTTCGGATGCAGCCGAAGCCTACTTAAGCACTGCACTGCTTTCGTTGTGCTTTGAAATACAACATTTGAATGTTTGTAAAAAAAAGCCACATTGTACAATACAGTGATGTTATGTAGTTTTAAAATACAATATATTAACATTTTAACGTAGAAATACAAAGTGGGTGTCTTGAAGAGCGAAAATACAACATATGGGCTCTTATATGCTGCTGTGTCATCACTCATATTGCAAGTCATATCTCTCAGGTGCTTTTCATGAACTGGCCCCTACGACAAACTAATTGAATAACCCTGCAATAGACCTTTAAAGTTTTAGAAGTTATTGTTAAAGCTCAGTTTCCCTATGGAGAAAATGAATAGAATTGAACATCCAGATCCTTCAGAAACAGTCACAGTCAAAAACAGTTTCTCTATAATTAAAGCCATTTCACTTGGATATTTCACACAGTAAGGATATAACTGAACTACAGTCACTGTGTCTGTAGCTTGTACATTGAGTTGTGAACAGATGACAAACATTTGAACAAGTCATCAACCATAACATGAAGATAACAAACATATGATCTTTGAATTTTAATAGTATTTGCAACCGTTTATGGTGTCTGTGTTTCATTTCAGAAGTCAAATAGCTAATTAGGGACCTCGGATTGAATCGCGATTTTGAGGGGCTAAACATGGCCGAAAACTCACGAAACTTTGCACACCTCAGAAGTGGCGAAAATTTACGTTTGTTATAGGTTTCGGTAGTGGGCGTGGCAAAATGACTCGACAGCGCCACCTATGCACGTGTGACGGACTAGCCCCCGAGCTACGAATCACGTACACGCACGAAAATTGGCACACACCTCAAACATGCCAAACCATACAAAAAAGTCTCTTGGAGCAATATCTCAAACCCAACAGGAAGTCGTATATTTTTAACTTCCTGCGGCGAAAAAGTGGCGTTTTTGCCATTTCCAGGCGTTCAATTTGAACGAACTCCTCCTAGGGGTTTTATCCGATCAACACCAAAATTATGTTTTGTCATCTAAAGGCCTTGGCGATGTTAAATTGCAAAGCTTTAGAGTTTTCGGAGATGGGCGTGTCCATGGCGGCCTCGCAAACTTTGACGATTCGCCACGAAACAGGAAGTTGCTATAACTCAGGCATGCATTTTCCGATCTGCCTCAAAATTAACACGTATGATAACCGTCCTGACCTGAACACGTTTACATGCCAATATCCAGTTACAGTTTTAGCGCCACCTGCTGGCAACAGGAAGTGACGTGTTTTACAGCATAACAAACTCCTCGCACAAATTTTATCGTATCAGCACCAAATTTAGGTGGTGTTATCTGAAAGCTGTAGAAATCATATATTGTGAAGATCTAGAGTTTTCACCGAGGGGCGTGTCCGTGGCAAACTGACAAACATCAACGCTTCGCCATGGAACAGGAAGTACTTATAACTCATTCACACATGGTCCGATCAGCCCGAAACTTCACATGTTTGATAAGAGTCCTCTCCTGAAGACATCTATATGCCAATATCCAGTTACCATTATAGCGCCACCTGCTGGCAACAGGAAATCACTTATAACTCAGCCAAACAATGTCCGATCTGCTTGAAACTTCAGCTGTTTGATAAAAGTCCTCTCCTGAAGACATCTACATGCCAATATTGAGTCACAGTCATAGCGCCACCTGCTGGAAGAAGGTAGTTCGGCTTAGAACTCAACCACACAATGTCCGATCTGCCTGAAACTTCACATGGTTGATAAAGTTCCTCTCCTGAAGACATCTACATGCTAATGTTGAGTCACAGTCACAGATTTTTCGCAGGTTTTTTTTATATATCGGCTTAAATTAATATTGTTCGCCGTTCTCTGTCATCTTGAGGCCACCGGGCGGCGGTGAGCTGGGGTGCGAGGTCCCTACCATCGCTGCTTGCAGCTTTAATTTCAGTATGTAATCCTTCACAGTATTTTAGCGTGTGTGTGTGTGTGTGTGGAGCCTCAAAACGTATTTGAACACTTAAGTCACACTTAAAAATATCTGAATGTTGTATCAAGTGTCCTCTATAAATACTAGATATCCTTCCTTACAATAATTGACATTTGCTTTGATATATAAATACGTCTATGTGAAACTCTGATCTGATGTAACGACAGTGTCCTCATACTTTTGGAGGGGCGTATGTGTGTGTGAGAGAGAGAGAGATAGAAAAGGTGAGTGTGTATGCGTGAGTTTGTGTGGGTGTCTGCATGAGTGTGTGTGTGTGTGTTTGAGGTAGTGTGTGTGTGCGTAATTATTTGTGGGTGGGTGTGTGCAGTTTTGTGTGTATGTGTCAGCGTGTGTGTGTGTATGATTGTGTCCATCTGTATGTATGTGTGTGTGATTGTGTTTTGTGCAGTGCTGCTGAGTGATGTGTGTAGGCTGTGTTCAGAAGCAGCACCTGTGTGTCCATCTGGATAAATGAGCACAGGAATGGAGATCTGTGCTGTGATCCTCCTCTGGATCAGATCTCTCCGCTGGGACCTCCAGCACTGACGCAGAGACCCCTGTTAAACCAGCAGCTCTCGATCTCTACACGCTGCTTTCTAATACTCACGCTGTCTGTTTCACTTGTGAAGGTTTCCATTACATCGGTCAGTGAATGTGGAGGAAAAAGCAATATTTCTAATGCACGATGCCAGACAGTGATAAAGCTGGCATTATACATTCACCGGCCACTTTATTAGGTACACCTTACTAGTACCGGGTTGGACCCCCTTTTGCCTTCAGAACGGCCTTAATCCTTCGTGGCGTAGATTCAACAAGGTACTGGAAATATTCCTCAGAGATTTTGTTCCATATTGACATGATAGCATCACACAGTTGCTGCAGATTTGTCAGCTGCACATCCATGATGCAAATCTCTCGTTCCACCACATCTTAAAGATGCTCTATTGGATTGTGATCTGGTGACTGTGGAGGCCATTTGAGTACAGTGAACTCATTGTCATGTTCAAGAAACCAGTCTGAGATGATTCACGCTTTATGACATGGTGCGTTATCCTGCTGGAAGTAGCCATCAGAAGATGAGTACACTGTGGTCATAAAGGGATGGACATGGTCAACAACAATACTCTGTGGCGTTGACACGATGCTCAATTGTTATTAATGGGCCCAAAGTGTGCTAAGAAAATACCCCCAACACCATTATCCCACCACCACCAGCCTGAACCGTTGATACAAGGCAGGATGGATCCATGCTTTCATGTTGTTGACCCCAAATTCTGACCCGACCATCCGAATGTTGCAGCAGAAATGGAGACTCATCAGACCAGACAACGTTTCCCCAATCTTCTATTGTCCAGTGTTTGGTGAGCCTGTGTGAATTGTAGCCTCAGTTTCCTGTTCTTAGCTGACAGGAGTGGCACCCGCTGTGGTCTTCTGCTGCTGTAGCCCATCCGCCTCAAGGTTGGACGTGTTGTGTGTTCAGAGATGCTCTTCTGCAGACCTCGGTTGTAACAAGTGCTTATTTCAGTTACTGTTGCCTTTTTATCAGCTGGAACCAGTCTGGCCATTCTCCTCTGACCTCTGGCATCAACAAGGCAATTTTAATGCAAAAACGTCATCTGCATCTGCATTACACTATCAGAGTTTGTGACTACAGAAATGGACAAAAATATGTCTTCCCATGCAATTCAATGCATTGATATAGAAAATTGTTTTATTATAAACCAGGCCAGAGGTGGTTTTATATGACAGTTTGCAGTTTTTTATTTTATGTTGTTATTATTATTATTATAATATTTATTATTATTAACTCAATACATTAAAGTTTACTTTTATTTTATCTATTATAATTGTTGTTATTATTATTATTATTATTATTATTAATAATATTATTATTATCATACATAAAGTAAATGTACTTTTTTGTATTGAGTTAATAATAATAAAAATGCATGAAATAAAAAGTCTACTTTAATGCATTGAGTTAATAAATAATAATAATAATAATAATAATTATAATAGATAAAACAAAAGTCAACTTTAATGTATTGAGTTAATAATAATAATAATAATTATTATTATTATAGATAAAACAAAAGTCAACTTTAATGTATTAAGTTAATAATAATAATAACAATAATAATAGATTAAACAAAAGTCAACTTTAATGTATTGAGCTAATAATAATAACAATAATAATAATAACAATTATAATAGATAAAACAAAAGTCAACTTTAATGTATTGAGCTAATAATAATAACAATAATAATAATAATTTTATATATTATTATTAACTCAATCCATTAAAGTTTTATTTTTAATTTATCTATTATACTTGTTATTATTATTATTATTATTATTGTTATTTATTAACTCAATGCATTAAAGTAGACTTTATGTATTATTATTCATTCATTCATTTTTCCTAGTATCCCTAGTTTCCCTAGAACTGTTTCTTAGTCCCTTTATTAATCTGGGGTCGCCACAGCGGAATGAACCGCCAACTTATCCAGCATATGTTTTACGCAGCGGATGCCCTTCCAGCTGCAACCCATCTCTGGTAAACATCCATACACTCTCATTCACACACATACACTATGGATAATTTAGCCTACCCAATTCACCTGTACCACAGGTCTTTGGACTGTGTGGGAAACCGGAGCACCCGGAGGAAACCCACGCAAACACGGGGAGAACACGCAAACTCCACACAGAAATGCCAACTGACCCAGCCGAGGCTCGAACCAGCGACCTTCTTGCTGTGAGGCAACAGCACTACCTAGTGCGCCACTGCGTGTGATTATTATTATTATTAATAACGTACTCCATTAAAGTTGACTTTTATTTTATGTATAATAATAATATAAGATAATAATATGAGTAATTATTATTATTTATGAACTCAATGCATTATTATTGTTATTTTATTATTATTATTACTAACTCACTACATTAATGTTTACTTTTATTTTATGTAAAATAATATTAATAATAATTATTATTATTATTTATTAACTCAATGCATTAAAGTACTTATTATTATTAATAACTCTGTGCACTAAACTAGACTTTTTAACTTTATTTTATGTATTATTATTAATATTAAAGGTGCAGTATGTAAGTTTGACACCCAGTGGTTGAACTAGGTATTGCACTCCTGGATCATAATAAAAGTACGCTGGGATGCCAGATTGAGTACAGGAGCGAGTGATTTAAACTGTGTTCTAAATAAAAGCAACGACACGCGATAGAGGGAATATTTTCCATATTAAAAGGAGTTTTTGTCCTAACCAACACCTCGAATTGATATATTAGAAATGGCTTCTATTTCTCACAGCTGAACAACAGAAACCTATGACAGCTAGATCACCTCAGGTAAGCCTTGTGTGCTTTATTCTGTGCTAAATGCTAACAATGCGAGTTTGAATGCATTTTACATGGCATTTGTTGCCATATACTGAAAGCAGAAAGTTCACCTCAGATCTTGAAAATACAATAAACCGTCTGAAATTGAACTTTAGAACTAAACACATATGAGTGATTCAGCATCTACATTGATGTTAAAGTGGGTTAACATGTATTAAATAGATTCTAAACCTTACCGTTTCGTGAGCGAGTGCATATTCTGTGCTTCTGAAAGGCTGCCGTGTTTCGTCTGGTGCAAACAGCCAAATAGCTGATCACTGCCTCTCTCGTCACAGCGTGTTGTTAGGACACGCGGTTACAATGTAACCTGCTCACCTAATGTTTACGTTCGTAATATTTATGTAATTTGCTAATTAATAACCTCATGTGGAACTGCATCTGTCTCCCATACTGTTCTTTTTGGTCACGGACGCATGCTTTCAGAGTCTTTCTGAATGAATGAATGAAATATGCTGGTTTCCAACAAGGCAACCCAGGGTGCTGACATATAATTGGCTAAACTGGCATCGTGCATATGAAATTTATCTAAACAAAGACAGCGTTCCGGCACGGAAAACTCATTTTCAAAGCAGAATATCTGACTTCAGCATTGTTTTTCAGTTAAACAAGTATGTTCACTTGGGATGTTTCTTAAATATCTGCACACATATTATGGTATTTTTATGCTTTAGAAGAGTCAAAAACTTACATACAGCACCTTTAATATCATCATCATCATTATTATGCATCAGCATCGCTGTATTGGTGCTTATTTCTGTTTAACCAAACAGCAATACAATTGTATTTCTTTGAATGAGGCCAGTGCATTCAATTCATTTTTCATTCATTTTCCTTCGGCTTAGTCCCTTATTTATCAGGGATCACCACAGCGGAATGAACCGCCAACTATTCCAGCATATGTTTTACACAGCAGATGCCTTTCCAGCTGCAGCCCAGTACTGGGAAACACCCATACACTCTCACATTCACACTCGTACACTACGGTCAATTTAGTTTATTCAATTCCCCTATAGCGCATGTGTTTAGACTGTGGGAGAAACCGGAGGAAACCCACGCCAACACGGGGAGAACATGCAAACTCTACACCGAAACGCCAATTGACCCAGCCGGGAGTTGAACCAGCGGCCTCCTTGGTGTGAGGCCACAGTGCTAACCACTGAGCCGTCATGCTACTTCATTCAGTTCATCCAGTAAAAACTGAATGTCTTAAATCTGCATTGATAAACTCTGTTAAATGACAACTCAACTGCATGTTTAACTTTCTTCCTAAATAAGCATTAGCGCGTCTCCGCTCCGACACTGTCTGTAACTCTCGGTGTGTTTGATCCTGGAGCACAGAATAACCTGGATCTGCATTTCAAACATGACGGCCGCCTCATTATCCCACAACTCCCGGAATTTGTTTGCGCTGTAACCCAGTCTGAGGGATTGTGGAGAAGCAATCACTCCGTTCAGCTAATTTGCCAGAAGTCCATCCATAACTAGATGAAGGAAGGCCTGGTTTAATCCGCTGTCAGAGTGTGTGTGTGTGTGTGTGTGTGTGTGTGTGACCCCCCTTACACACGCAGCCGGGATAAAAGTGCAAACAGGATTAGAGTGTAATCCCTGCAGATTGTTTGTGTCTTTCTCTGCTCGTCTTCGCCAGCTTGTTGTGTTCTCGTCACACCCTGTAGAGTTCAACAGATGGAGAGAGTGAAGAAGCATGAAGATGAAGCGTGTGTGTGTTTGAGAGAGCGTGTGTGTGAGTGTTTGTGCATGTTTGTGTGTGTGCGTGTATGTGCTGGTATGTTAATGTGTGTTTCAGTGTGTGTGTATGCATGAGTGAGGGAGTGTGTGCCTGTTTGTCTGTGTGTGTTTGTACATGTGTATATCTGTGTTTTTGCGTGTGTGTGTGTGTGTGTTGGCATGTTAATGTGTGTGTCAGTTTGTATGTACGTGAGTGACTGTGAGCATGTGCTTGTGCACGTGAGTGTGTGTGTGTGTGTGTTTCCTTGCCCAGCTGTGTGTGTTTGTGTGTGTGTGTGTGTGTGTGTGTGTGTGTGTGTGTGTGTGTGTGTGTGTGTGTGTGTGTGTGTGTGTGTGTGTGTGACTGTTTCTGTGTTTCTGTGTTTGTCCATGTATTTGAGTGTGTGTGTGTTTGTGCATTTTAGTGTTTGTGAGTGTGTGTTGACATGTTAATATGTGTGTGTGTGTGTGCACGTGTGTGTGTTTGTGTGTATGTTTGTGACATGAATGCATGTGTAAGGGACTGTGTGTCTCTGTGTGTGTGTGTGTGTGTGTGTGTGTATGTGTGTTTCAGTATTTGTCTATGTATTTGTGTGTGTGTGTGTGTGTGTGTGTTTGTGCATTTTAGTGTTTGTGTACATGAGTGTGTGTGTGTGTGTGTGTGTGTGTGTGTGTGTGTGTGTGTGTGTGTGTGTGTGTGTGTGTGTGTGTGTGTGTGTGTGTGTGTGTGTGTGTGTGTGTGTGTCTGTTTGTGTCTGTTTGTGTGTTTCAGTATTTGTCCATGAATTTGTGTGTGTGCATGTTTGTGTGTGTGTGTTGACATGTTAATATGTGTGGCAGTGTGTGTGTGTGTGACTGTTTGTGTGTTTCTGTGTTTGTCCATGTATTTGAGTGTGTGTGTGTTTGTGCATTTTAGTGTTTGTGAGTGTGTGTTGACATGTTAATATGTGTGTGTGTGTGCGCGTGTGTGTGTTTGTGTGTATGTTTGTGACATGAATGCATGTGTAAGGGACTGTTAGTCTGTGTGTGTGTGTTTCAGTATTTGTCTATGTATTTGTGTGTGTGTGTTTGTGCATTTTAGTGTTTGTGTACATGAGTGTGTGTGTGTGTGTGTGTGTGTGTGTGTGTGTGTGTGTGTGTGTGTGTGTGTGTGTGTGTGTGTGTGTGTGTGTGTGTGTGTGTGTGTGTGTGTGACGTTATTGAGTGTGTGCATGTGTGAAGGAGTGTGTCGGTGTGGGTGGGTGGGTGTGTGTGTGTGTGTGTGTGTGCGTTTTAGTGTGTGTGTGCATGTTTGTGCGTATGTATGTTTGCATGTTCATGTGTGTGTGCATGATTAAGTGTGTGTGTTGACATGTTAATATATGTGGCAGTGTGTATGTGTGTGTTTCAGTGTTTGTGTATATGTTTGGGACATGAAAGCGTTTGCGTGTGTATTGTGTTTGCCTGTATTTGTGTAGGTGTATGTGTGTGAGTGTGCATGTATTTGCTCATATATGTGTAAGTGTATTTTTTTGTCTTCATATGTGCATGTATGTGTGTGCGTGTGTGTTTGTCAGTGTGAGTGTGTGTGTGTGTTGGCTGTGGCCTCTGCTAGTTAATGAGAGCCGCAATGAAGCAGATACATTCATGGACAACTGAAGTCTGCAATTAAGGATGGAGGCAGCCGCAGTCAGCCACTTTGGATCTTTTAAATGTAAATATGTCTGTCCCGCTCAAAGAGCTTTGCGAGTCTCTTTAAATGAAGGCTCTCTCTTCTTAATGAGTGAGCTGTGATACCAATCGTCTGGCTCTCCTCTCTTCACTCCACAGCCAGTTAGAGACAACTTTAGCATCACGTCTTTGTCACAAACGGTGTTTTAGGATGATGGTGAGCGGCGTGTCAGAGTTACCCAGCCTTCATATTTCCGTCAGAGCTTCTGTCACCGATGTACTTTTTAATACATGTTCAGTTCATCAATGCATATTCTGCTTCTGAAACTACTTTAGCTTTAGCAGATTTTGTCTTGAACTCTTGTGAATTTGATATAAAACAAATATTCCAGGTGGATAACAAGTTCAATAGTGCAGGTTACTCTAAAAATGTTGGGTTGTCGTAACCTGTTGGGTCAAATATGGACAAACCCAAGTTTCTTTCGAAATATTTTGCTTGATGTTTGTTCAGACTACTTATTTAAAATGAGCTGAATCAACACAACTTAATTGTTTTATGTTCATTCATTCATTCATTTTCTTTTCGGCTTAGTCCCTTTATTAATCCGGGGTCACCACAGCGGAATGAACCGCCAACTTATCCAGCACGTTTTCACTTCCAGCCGCAACCCATCTCTGGGAAACATCCACACAGACTCATTCACACTCATACACTACGGACAATTTAGCCTACCCAATTCACCTGTACCACATGTCTTTGGACTGTGGGGGAAACCGGAGCACCCGGAGGAAACCCACGCGAATGCAGGGAGAACATGCAAACTCCACACAGAAACGCCAACTGACCCAGCCGAGGCTCGAACCAGCGACCTTCTTGCTGTGAGGCGACAGCACTACCTACTGTGCCACTGCGTCGCCATTTTATGTTCAATCCACGATCCGGCATCGTGATCCATCGCCCCGCCCCACATGTATATTGATATATAACTTATTATTTGCATGTCATCTTAATAGCAATAACGTCTTTTCATGAGCTGTGTTATATTATACTTATAGCTACTGTTTGCACTGTCAGCATGGTGAGGATTAAATACATCGTGAGGATTATACAGCACCTCTCGCGCTTAAAATGTGTAGATTCAGTGGCAAACGCTGTTACCTGCAAACCCCGTCCCACAGACTTTACAGTGAATGACTTTAGATATTTTCATAGCGGACTTGAAGCCACTGGAAGTCTTTTATCCACTCTTGGAAAAGTGTAAATGGTGAATTAACATTCAGCACATGATCACTAATAAGATGTGCCATTATTAGTAACGTTAGAGTTTCTAAAACTAAATCTGTCAGTGTTATTTTCATTCTCTCATCTTCAGCACGTCACATTTCCGCGGCTGTTGCTCCTGTCATGTGAAGGCGTTGACTGAGTGATTGACAGCTGATATTAACCAATCCATTCGCGTTCAGTTCTAGCGCACTGGGCCAATAGTAAGAGCACAAAGGCGGGGCAAGCATTCCGGGCTTTTTTACTTCAGCAAGTTCACATGACAACTGTTTTAATCTGTTCCTGAGCGCTGCGTTTGGCGTCTTTAGGTGCAAAGATGCATTCTGCATAAATGTCTCCTAAATCTGCGCACGCGGTGAGGATTTTGCAGTGAAAACAGCTCGCACGGTAAAAATGCTATGCACTAGCACAAATGCTTTCAAATACATATTTTAGGTCGCATAAAATATCAGGCGCAAGTGTGACCAAAACGGTCAAGCCCTAGCATCTTTACTTGTTATTATGTCCTCATAATAATAATAAAATAAGGAAGTTATCATTAATCACAATACAAATTACAGTGAACTCCAAACCAACTCTCGTCTCGTCTCCACGACCAGCTGTGGGGAAAAGCCATTATAAGGACATAAATCACTCCGCCTGATCATGCCAGAGTCCCGTGGAAAAAAAGTGATTGACAGGTGGTAATTTGTGTATAACTTTATTTATTTTTGGTTTGGTCATGGGTAAAGCAAAGACCATGTGGGTCAGGTAGTGAAAACGATAGGCTACAATTATTAAATTTGTTATGAATTAATTGATATTTTACAACAAAGACCTCCACCCCGCCTACAACGACGATACCATCGTCCATCGCCGATGTTCACATCAGACATCGTACGATGCCAAATTTGTCAACATCGCCCAACCCTAGTTTGCATGTTTTACCAGTGTTGGCGTGGGTTTCCACCGGGTGCTCCGGTTTCCCCCACAGTCCAAACACATGCACTGTAGGTGAATTCAATAAGCTAAATTGGCCGTAGTGTATGCGAGTGTGTGCAAGAGTGTCTATGGGTGTTTCCCAGTGTTCGGTTGCAGTTGGAAGGGCATCCACTGCGTAAAACATATGCTGGATAAGTTGGCGGTTCATTCCGCTGTGGCAACCCCTGATTAATAAAAGGAGTAAGCTAAAAAGAAAGTGAACGAATTAATAAACTAGAGTGTAACTCCAGATTAGTTTTTAACTAGACTTAGTTGCTAGAACCCAGGTGGTGCATTAGACCAGGGGCTCATCTCCTGTTTCCAAAATGCATCACAAACTGCTTGTGAAACTGTTCTACTATGATAATTGGTGATGAAAATAAATGATGTTCAATAAGATGTACTTGTGTTTACTAACTGTTTGTTCAGTTAAACATGAATGTTGAACTGTAGGCCTACATAAGCTCCAAACAGCGATTTTTGATGACCTTAATCAGACTAAAGTAGCAAAAGATCAAACAAATCGGCAACACTGCCACTTTAGCTCTCAAAAAAGTCTTTATTACTCACACAACGTTTCGACCTACATGGTCTTCATCAGGTAAAACAATACAAATGAAGATCCTCAGGAAATAGTGAAACAGCTCTACACATTACACCTGCAGCCAATCACCACAATCAGCCAATAAGCCCGTGAACAGGCACATCTACACACAAAAATATACATATACATACACACATATAACAAAAACAAATTTTTTTTAAAATACCAATCCAAACCTTAAAGGGTCACGAAACACCAAAACACATTATTTGAGCTGTTGACAGTCATATATGTGTCCCACGCTGCTATAAACACTATCAGGACACATATATTGCACTAAAAAGTGAAAATTGGTTGTTTTTGCGTTATTTTGAGCAAATCCGTTCTTCCGGTTTGAAACGAATTTTTGAAGCTGCGTCACGGTCATGAGATACTTGCGTGTAAATCCAGCCTGGAGAGTGGCTGTCTGTCTTTTCAAGAACATAGTGACGTCTCTGAGTGTGCGGCATTAATTCATGAGAAAGACGTGCTTCAAACCAATCAGCGCGCTCTATTGTGTATGACGCGAAACTTCATTAATATGCATGATAGCTCCGGAGACTGTTTACCAGTTTACAGTGTTCAGACGGCAGAGAGACGCCACGTTGTGTTGCCAAAACAAGTGAAAGAACAAGAATTTGGAGACAAGAGTCGTCGGTGTTGCGTTTATTAGTGTGCTGCAACGAAGGTTTTGTTTTCATTTTCCCTCTATAAGAGAGCAGCTGGACTCACGTGTGGATTACAGTGCACCCGACAGAAACGCGTTTGTAAGGAACATTTTTACCCGAGAGCTTTTCGCATCTGGAAATGGTGAAATCCGGATTTGCCGCTCGTCTCCTTTTAATAAAAAGACACAGCTCCAGTTTGATTGTCTGTCTACAGATTTGGTAAGTGTTTGCAGTGCTGTGCCCTTTGTTTAACCCAGATTGCAAAGTTAGTTCGTGGTCAGCAGAGCTCTTTCAGTTTTTAAAGACATACCATAGTCAAAATGATTTAGTTACTAAGTTTACAGTATGTTAATATCACTGCAATATTATAGTACAATATTATAGACTGAAAGATCCGCTGTAAATGCTGCTCTCCGAGTGTAAACACAAACTATTCCCGTCGTGCAGGATTTTCGCCGCATTTTGTGACAGGATAGTCTATACACACACGACTTTCTGACGCTACCTACCGAGTACATAAGTTACAGAGAAATGCGGAGGATTTTTTTTCTCTCATTCGCCGTGCGGTATCAAATCAGCCTCTGTGTGTTTGTTTTGCCTGTGAAACTTAGTGCGTGCCCAAATGGAAACTCCCTTCTATGCAAATCCTACCCTCTTTCCCTCCCCCGCCACTCCCACACTCCCAGAGCTGGACACGCCCAACTTTCCTGACTTTTTTCAAAACAGAGGTGTGAAAACACCCTGCTGAGACAGGGGGTTTCGTGGCCCTTTAACTTCCTTAAAGACAGAATATTCAAATGTACACATATAGCGCATCACACCTGCAAACAATCATCATGTGAATCCACCACAGAGCAAGTCGACCAAGGGGGAAAAAAAATCGAGTACACACATGTTTAGTATACAACAGTGTAGGATATAAATACACTTACAAGAAAGATTTTAAATCCAAATCCAAATTTAAACCTCTCGGAGATAAAGTCTTCAATGTGTAAATGTAAAAAGCTTCCCTCTGTAATAAAAGTCTGTCAATGTCCCCACCCCTTCTCGGAACCTTTACTTGTTCAATGCCAATATATTGTAATGTTGAAAAATCATTATCAGACATACTGTGAAAATGTCCTTGCTCTGTTAAACATCATTTGGGAAATATTTAAAAAAGAAAAAAAAATCAAAGGGGGGCTAATAATTCTGACTTCAACTATATATATATATATAAGTTTATAATAGTTGTGTAAGTCTTACAGACACTAACTCTGATGTTCTGTTTCATGGTTTGGGTGTTGCTAAGTGGTTGCTAGATTTTTCCTATATGTATATGCTGAAGTTCTCACTGGTTGCTAGGGTGTGTTAATATGTGGTTGCTAGGTGTAGTAAATACATCTTCCTGCTGCAGATGTCATGCTGTGCTCCATAATGCTTGTGCAATCCTTCACGCCGCTCTGATCTGTGTACAGTCTGTCAGATGCTGATTACGAGATAAAGCTTTGCTTAAAAGAACTTCTGTCTTTCTTTACTTATACGTCTCGACTAAAGAGGCACTATAAGGAGACGGCAGCAGATAAGATGCTTTTTAACCTACTTTTTGAAGAGGAAGCGGAGTCCTTGAGTTTCGTTTGAAGTTTGTTTGCGGTAACAGCTGGAAAGAGGGTTGAAGAGGCGCTCAGAACTGCAAACGAGGAGTTGATTAGTCCGTGTGTTCGTGTCACCATTAAACAAACACGTCTCCGCAGCACAATGTTGCTTTTGTTTATGGAGAGAAAGGAAAATATAGCGTTGCGTTCATTGTTCTCAGCTTGTGTTGTTGAGAGTGTAAGAAACGGCATTAATGAATAAACATGGAGGGTTAATGAAAGCAGCTCAAGGTTGGATGTTTCCTCTGCTGAGCAACCCGTTTCCCACATAAAGTTTGCGTTAATGAGTATCAACGGGCTTCCTGGTGCTTCTCTGGGTTTGTTTTTCTGTGTCGTTTCACACCAAAATTCTGGAAGATTACAACAAACGCAAGGTGATAATGGCACAGGAAAACACAGACATCCCATATCAGAAAAAAAAGCTAAAGTTCTATGTTTATTTTAAGAGAGTTTAATTTGTTTTATTGAGCCTAGATCTTAATGTGAATCAAACAAAGATTGAAAAGTAACAGAAATAATATAGCTGATATTTCATTTTAATTATTTAATTATTAATTTCCTCCCACCCCCAAATAATGCTTTATTTTAATATTTAATGAATTTGTTTTCCTTTGGCTTAGTCCCTTTATTCTTATCCAGCATATGTTTTACACAGCGGATGCCCTTCCAGCTGCAACCCAGTACTGGGAAACACCCATACACACTCATTCACTCACACACTCATACATTACAGCCAATTTAGTTTATTCATATATATATTATACATATATTATATTGGGGCATGCCTATAGCGCATGTGTTTGGACTTAGGGGGAAACCGGAGCACCCGGAGGAAACCCATGCCAACAAAGGGAGAACATGCAAACTACACACAGAAACGCCAACTGAGCTAGCCGGGACTCAAACTAGCGACCTTCTTGTTGTGAGGGGACAGTGCTGAACCACCATGCCATAGTTCCGGTATCAACAAGTTATTATTTTTTATTCTCTTCTTTTTTGGTCAAAGAATGCACTCTTGTGGCATTTACATACTGTATATATTTCATTGGAACATTTGGACAATTTGATTCAGTAATTTTAATATTAATAATGAAAGGTCATTTAATTTAACCAATTTTAATATATATATATATATATATATATATATATATATATATATATATATATATATATATATATATATATATATATATATATATATATATATATATATATATACATACATACATACATACATATATACATACATACATACATACACACATACACACACACACACACACACACACACACAGTTGAAACCAGACGTTTACATACACTCTAAAAGCAGGAACATAACCATTTTTAAAAAATGTCTGATGGTAAATCATACTAAACGTTTGCTATTTTAGGTCCGTTAGGATTACCTAAATCATTTACATTTGCTAAATGCCAGAATAATGAGATAAATTTTTTTTTTTTTTTTTATTAATTTCTAGACAGTCAAAAGTTTACATACATTTCCTTGGTATTTTTTGCTTTGCTTTTAAACTGTATAACTTTGGTCAAATGTTTTGGGTATCCTTCCACAAGCTTCTCACAATAGTTTGCAGGAATTTTGGGCCATTCCTTCTGACAGAATTGGTGTAACTGAGTCAGATTTGTTGGCTGTCTTGATCGCACAAGCTTTTTCAACTCTGCCCACAAATTTTCTATATGATTGAGTTCAGGGCTTTGTGATGGCCACTCCAAAACATTCACTCTGTTGTCCTTAAAGCACATTTGAACTAATTTGGCAGTATGCTTAGGGTCATGGTCTGTTTGGAAGACCCATTTGTGACCAAGTTTTAATTTCCTGGCTGATGTCTTGAGATGTTGCTTCAGTATTTCTACATAATGTTCTTTCTTCATGATGCCATCTATGCTGTGAAGTGGACCAGTCCCTCCTGCAGCAAAACAGCCCCACAACATGATGCTGCCGCCCCCATACTTCACAGTTGGGATGGTGTTCCTAGGCTTGTCAGCTTTCCCCTTTGTCCTCCAAATGTAACACTGGTCATTATGGCCAAACAGTTCAATCTTAGTTCCATCAGACCACAGGACATGTCTCCAAACATTAGTCTTTTTCCCAGTGTTATTTAGCAAATTGTAATCTGGCTTTTTTGTTGATTCTGGCTTGTTGATTTTCCCATGTTGTCACACAAGGAAGCAGTGTGTTTGAGGTTTTCCTTAAATACTATTCTACAGTTGTGCCTCCAATTAACTCAAATGTTGTCAATTAGCCAATCAGAAACTTCCAAAACCTTGACACCATCATCTGAGCTTTTTCAGAGGCATAATAATCTTATTGTATGTAAACTTGACTTTGAAGAAAAGTTATAACAATTTCTCAAAAAATCTCTCTCTCATTATTCTGCTATTAAGCATAACAGAAACAAATGTGATAATCCTAACTTACCTAAAAGAGAAAAAGTTTAGTCACATTAACATCTGACTTATTTTAAATGGCTATGTGCCTTTACAGTACAGTTTATGTAAACTTCTGGTTTCAACTCTATATATATATATATATATATATATTAGGCATGGGACGATAACCGTTTTCAAGGTATACCGCGGTTTGGAAAAGTCAAGGTTATCATACCGCCAAAATTTTCTCTAATACCGTTCCTAAGGTATGTGTAAGATTTTTTTATTTACATTTTTTTTAACAACAGCATCTCCAGCAGAAAAGATATCCAAAGATGCCATTTTAAATTGTAAGTAAATCTGTGTTTTTGAAAGTAATGAAGACAGCAGAAGTCAAAGATTCATTTTCATTAGTTAGCCTGGCATGTTTACTGCTCCATAATATTAGAAATGTTTCTCAAGATAAAATATATAGTGTTCAAAGGGGAAAAAACTTTTAGTTTTTTACACAGACATTTAAAAAGAATATATTTTAGAGCAGTAATCACAATACCGTGATACCGTGAAACCGTGATACTTTTATCCAAGGTTATCATACCGTCAGAATCTTATACCGGCCCATGCCTAATATATATATATATATATTTAAAACCAAATTTTATTTTAAACTGTCGATTTATCTCTCATGAACTTCAATGTGCATCAGGAAATAATGGAAATTTACATCATGGTAATATGGCTTAAAATATTTGAGATTTTACTGAAAAGTGTTATTTCTAAAATGCATTAATTTTATTTTAGTTTTTACATTTTATTTAGCTAAATAATACACTGATTCGATGATAATCTCTTCAAAACAAAATCCTAGCTGAATCATTAAATGACTTAATGCACTGTACTACAATAACTTATTTAGTATTATTGTCCTATTATAGATGAATACATTAATCAAATCTAATATGACCTCATTTTCAGACAGTTTAAATTTAAACAGATGCTTTTATCCAAAGCGACTTACAAGTGAGCAACTTAGAATTTAAAATTTAGAATTTTAATCTTGCTAAATTTAATTTAAGACAGTTTATCACTCATGAACTTTAGTGTGCATCAAGAAATAATGGGGAATTTACATTTTGGAAACATGGTTAAAAAATTTTAGATTTGACTGAAAACTGTAATTTGTAAAAATGCATTAATTTAATTTAATTATTTTATTTAGATTTATTAATTATCTGATGCACTTTTGTCATTATCTAATGATAATCTCTTTAGATATTGACATACTATATATATATATATATATATATATATATATATATATATATATATATACAGTGTATATACAGTTGCAGTCAGAATTATTAGCCCCCCCTCTTTATTTTTTGCCCAATTTCTGTTTAACGGAGAAAAGATTTTTTCAACACATTTCTAATCATAATAGTTTTAATAACTCGTCTCTAATAACTGATTTATTTTATCTTTGCCATGATGACAGTAAATAATATTTGACTAGATATTTTTAAGACACTTCTATACAGCTTAAAGTGACATTTAAAGGCTTAACCTGGTTAATTAGGTAAACTAGGCAGGTTAGGGTAATTAGGCAAGTTATTGTATAATGATGGTTTGTTCTGTAGACTGTCGGAAAAAAATATAATTATAAATATAAAAATATAAATAGAATAATTTTGATCTTAAAATGGTTTTAAAAAACTGCTTTTATTCTAGCTGAAATAAAATAAATAAGACTTTCTCCAGAAGAAAAAAAATTATCAGACATACTGTGAAAATGTCCTTGCTCTGTTAACATGCAAACTGAGAACATGCAAACTCCACACAGAAACGCCAACTGACCCAGCCTAGGCTCGAACCAGTGACCTTCTTGCTGTGAGGCGGGAGAGCTACCCACTGTGCCACCGTGCTACCTACATTGTAAATAACAAATACAATTTTGCTGTAAACCTACAGCACAATTGAAATTGTTTATTTACAGTGCATTTGTAAATTGTACAGTATTGCTGGCAACCAAAATTGTCAGTAACACTGTAAATTTTACAGATTTTTACAGTGGACTTACAAGTGAGCAGCTTACTGTTTGCAAACAATATTGTGCATGACGGAAATGTAAGATGAACATGCAGAAACACTGAAGCAGTACTTGTCTGTGCAGTAATGGGGCAGTTCAGGCCTGTAGTGCTGGATCCTCCTCTGTTCTCTGACTGATGTAAGCACAGCATGGCTCTTTGTAATACTGGCCTTGAGAATCCCACAGGACTCAAACTACGGCCTGTGTGTGTGTGTGTGTGTGTGTGTGTGTGTGTGTGTGTGTGTGTGTGTGTGTGTGTGTGTGTGTGTGTGTGTGTGTGTGTGTGTGTGTGTGTGTGTGTGTGTTTGAGAGAGAGAGAGAGAAAGAGACTTCAGGAGGCGTTTTATTTACATCTGTCTTTGTCATCTGGATTCAGGACCGTGGTGACATCCATGAACCAAAAACTAGGCCAGAACTATAGTGGCATTTTGGACCAGTTCTTATAAGAAAAATAGCACTGGCTTTGTAAACGGTGCTACATAAAAGCTCATGTATATGTCATAATCAGCAGTGGTAGCAGTTGCAGATCGCTGGACAACTTCAAATCTCATCATGCACCTCACGCACACACAAGATCCAGTTCTTTCCCTGATTGCACACACACAGCTGGAAGCTCATCATAGACTGATTACCAGAACTATAAATACA
The DNA here is from genome assembly GCA_903798195.1 of Danio kyathit. Lineage (NCBI taxonomy): Eukaryota > Metazoa > Chordata > Actinopteri > Cypriniformes > Danionidae > Danio > Danio kyathit. The sequence goes on along the minus strand of LR812526.1, from coordinate 5,904,376 downwards.
CCTCACATTCACACACCCAGTGCTGAGTCTTGTTACCCTGTAACATTTCTAGCGTTTTCCTTGCCATGTCCTTCCATGGTTTTTGATCTTTGTTTTGTTCTTTGTTTATCGTGTATCGACCTCTTTGCCTGTGAACTCGACTAAGCTTGTGGATTACCTAGAGGTACTGGTAAAATACTAGAGGTCATGGTCTTTACCCTCCTTGTTAGAGCAACCGACTACCATGCGAAGAGTCGCCGGCTTGATTCCAGCTTGGAGTGGGTTGGGTGGTGTAGGACAGCTGGGGTTACATCTGTCTGACTAAGCTATTAATAAACTGCGTTTGGACCCTCAACTTTATCTTACCCCAACTCATGTTATAGAATGTTTATCAGGTTGTTATCTCAGAATAAAAACCTCAGGTTCATGAGCGGCTCTTGTACTCACCTTATTCTTGATGTACGGGCGACCACAGCAATTGGAATCTTTTAGCTGGAGACTTCCTCTCAATCACTTTCCTTGATTTTTAGACGTTAAAAACGGCTCATTGTGCTGCTTGATGTTGCAAACTCATATTTTCTTATATTATTCTACTTTTTATGTGTAGGCATGAGCACACTTGTTTGCAGAGCAAGTAGTTTGACTGATTTTCTCCATTTATTATTTAGTCATTTCTCCTATAGGCGACTGAATCGGAAGTTATAAAACAATCGCAGAAACAAATGCACTTCAGCATTGAAAAATAAGTTAAATAAGACTGAATGGATTTATTCTGCAATAACAACCGGCTGGATGTACATTATCCCGCTTATTCAACCCAGGCTCATTCTGAAAATGTACCCCTATATACATTTCTGGAGAGCACCAAAGGGTCACTTACCCACCAGAGGCGGCTGTGTACGCTTTTTAGATCTCAAATTGTTCTTGCGTGTGCCATTTGCACCTGCTGTTCTCGTGAAAATCCACCAGAGGCCGCTGTCGACTGACTGACTAACCAACAGACCAAGCAGCCCCACCCATCCCCTTCCCTAAACCCAACCAATAGTGTTTTTAAAAGCACTGATTGACCCGCCCACCCACTTCCCTAAACCCAACCAATACTGTTTTCAAAAGCAATCCAGAAAAAGAAAAGACCTCGCCTGATTTTTACCACGTTTTCAGATTTTACCACATTTTCACCCTGTTATTTACTTGTTTATTTAATTTTTTGCTTCTGTTTTTGTCTTACCTACTTTTCGGAACCATTCTTCGCCCGACTCGAAAACCGTCACCCTGGTCAACTCCTCTCTGCGTCTCAAGTTCGCCGACATACGCTGCAAGCCACTGGACAAACTGCTAACATCGGAAAAGCCGTCCATATGGAGGTAAGTGGTCAGCTGGTAAACGCGAAAAGGAACGGCATCATACCGCCTTGTAGCGTTCGTTTTAAAGATGAAATTCAGCCATACGTACCTCTGGCTACATAATTCCTGATGTCCAGAAATGTATGTAGGTCTACGTTTTCAGATTGAGCCTATGTTGAGGAGAAAATAAAGTTGAAGTCAAGATTTTTAGCCCTCCTGTGAAGTTTGTATTCATTTTTTTAATAAATATTTCCCAAGTGATGTTTAATTGAGCGAGGAAATTTCCACAGTATTTTCACACAGTTTCACACAGTGATACCGGTAAATATCCAGAAAATGTCTTGAACGACTTTACCGGTATATTCAAAAAAAGCTGTTCACACAGGCAAGGACGTTCCTGAAATTTTCAGGAAAGGACCATTTACACATCCATTCCGAAATACTGGTAAATTCTGACGTCATTAACCAGAAATTAGCTCTAAACGGCTGCGCTTGTATTTGTAAACATGCAACTGAAGGAAGCAGAGCTTGAAGGTAAACAAACAGCGGTTTATCATAAGCATTTTATCGATAATTGTCTACACAGTCGTCATTAGGGAGGAATAAAGAAACGTTATCTGACCAACAACTAGCAGCTAAATGTGTCTGCAAAATATTCAAAAGCTTTCATTTTCATAAACCGCGCGGATGTGAATGTGTCTGAATGTTCTGATTGGCTAAAGTAGACGTCTTACGTCAGCACGTTCTAGACGTGAACTCGCTCTTTCCGACAATCTTCCATCTGCGCTCACACAGCGCAGCATTCTGGCAAATTACCGGTAATGTTACAACTTCTCTTTCCGGAAAATTGCCGGAACTAATTTATCGGTATTTTCAAGAAGGGCCTGTTCACACATACAGACTTTCCGGAAAATTGCCGGTAATTTTCCGGAAAAGTCTGTATGTGTGAAAGGGGCTATTGTGAACAACTTTGATGAAATCATATGGAGGAACACTTTTGTATTTCGAGATGTACATAATAGCCCCTTTCACACATACAGACCTATCCGGAAAATTACCGGCAATTTTCCGTAAAGGGATCATGTATGAACAGGCCCTTTTTAAATATACCGGTAAATTAGTTCCGGCAATTTTCTGGAAAGAGAAGTTGTAACATTGCCGGTAATTTGCAAGAATGCTGCTCTGTGTGAACGCAGAAGAAAAATTGCCGGAAAGAGTGCGTTCTCCTGCTGCTTCACATGCACACGCGTCAAGCAACTGAAGAAGAGCTTGACGATAAACAAACAGCGGTTTATCATAAGCGTTTTATCGATCATTTTTTTACACAGTCGTCATTAAGAAACATTATCTGACTAACATCTAGCAACTAAATGTGTCTGGAAAAATATTCAAAGGCCTTTATTTTCATAAACATCGTGGATGTGTTTCATTCCGGCAAATTACCGGTAATGTTACAGCTTCTCTTTCCGGAAAATTGCCGGAACTAATTTACCGGTATTTTCAAGAAGGGCCTGTTCACACATACAGACTTTCCGGAAAATTGCCGGTAATTTTCCGGAAAAGTCTGTATGTGTGAAAGGGGCTATTGTGAACAACTTTGATCAAATCATATGGAGGAACACTTTCGCATTTTGAGATGTACATAATAGCCCCTTTCACACATACAGACCTATCCGGAAAATTACCAGCAATTTTCCGTAAAGGGATCATGTATGAACAGGCCCTTTCTAAATATATCGGTAAATTAGTTTCGGCAATTTTCTGGAAAGAGAAGTTGTAACATTGCCGGTATTTTGCAAGAATGCTGCTCTGTGTGAACGCAGAAGAAAAATTGCTGGAAAGAGTGCGTTCTCCAGCTGCTTCACATGCACACGCGTCAAGCAACTGAAGAAGAGCTTGATGATAAACAAACAGCGGTTTATCATAAGAGTTTTATCGATCATTTTTTTACACAGTCGTCATTAAGAAACATTATCTGACTAACATCTAGCAGCTACATGTGTCTGGAAAAATATTCAAAGGCCTTTATTTTCATAAACATCGCGGATGTGTTTCATTCCGGCAAATTACCGGTAATGTTACAACTTCTCTTTCCGGAAAATTGCCGGTACTAATTTACCGGTATATTCATAAAGGGCCTGTATGTGTTAAAGGGGCTAGTGACTTGCCTAATTACCCTAACTTTAACCTAATTAAGCCTTTAAATGTCACTTTAAGCTCAATGCTAGTATCTTGACAAGTATCTAGTCAAATATTATCTGCTGTCATCATAACAAAGATAAAAGAAATCAGTTATTAGAAATGAGTTATAATAAATGATCAATTTGGGCTGCACGGTGGTGCAGTGGGAAGCACGTTCGCCTCAGCGAGAAGGTTGCTGGTTTGAGCCTCTGTTGGGTCAGTTGGCATTTCTGTGTAGATGTTGCATGTTCTCCCCGTGTTGGAGTGGGTTTCCTCGGGGTGCTCCGGTTTCAACAAATCCAACATGAGTGTGTATGGATGTTTCCCAGTGATGGGTTGCAGCTGGAAGGGCATCCGCTGCGTAAAACATATGCTGGAAAAGTTGGTGGTTCATTCCGCTGTGGCGACCCCAGATTAATAAAGGGACTTAGCCGATTAATATATTAAGAGATTAATAAACTTGACTTTCAACTGTGTGTGTGTTCATGTTCATTCATTGTTTTTCTTTTTCCTTTTGGTTGTGAAAGCGTTTCAGTCTGCAGGTGTGTGGTGCTGCATGTTCAGAGCGGGTCACAGAATCCAAAAACCCCCAAATAAAGTGGGAGGATTAACCTTCCTTCATCTGCCAGCGCTAATGCTAACAGACAGCTAGCAGTTGTTGGCTCTTGTCGGGTCAGTCAGGGGCTTGAGCGGTGACCCTGTGCTGTTGGCTCTTATGTGTGTGTATATATGTGTGTGTGTGTATATATATATGTGTGTGAGTGTTTCATTGTGTTTCATTTTGTGGTTGTGTGTGCTGTGCATGTGTGTGTGCGTGCTAATATGTGTTTCATTGTGTGGTTGAGTGCGTGTGTGTGTTTGAGCTTGTGTGAGTCAGTGTGGGTGCGAGTCTGTTTCCTTGTGGTTGAGTTTGTGTGTGTGTAGTGTTTTGTTGTTGTGTGTATGTTTGTGTGTGGTGTGTGTGCAAGCGAGTGTGCGTACATGTATGTGCAGATGTATGCGAGTGAGTGTGTGTGAAAGCGAGTGAATGTGTGTACGTGTGTGTTTTGTGTGTGTTTTTAAGTGTGTGAGTGCAGGTATGTGTGTGTTTGAGTGTGAGTGTTTCATTGTGTGTGTGTGTGTGCGCGTGTTTGTGTGTGGTGTGTGTGCAAGTGAGTGAATCTGCGTACGTGTGTGTGAGTATGTATGTTTCATTGTGTGTGTGTGTGTGTTTGAGAATGTAAATATATTTCATTGTGCGTGTGTGTCTGTATGCATGGATATCTGCTTGAGTGTGTGTGTGTGTGTGTGTAATGATGAGTAAGTGTGTGTATGTGTGTGTATGTGTGTGAGTATGCGTGTGTGTGAGTAAGCGAGTGAGTGAGTGTGTGCGAGATTGTGTGTTTTATTGTGTGTGTGCGTATGTAAGCGAGTAAGTGTGCGTACATGTGTGTAACTGCATGTGAGACTGTGTGTTTCATTGTGTGTGTGTGTGTGTGTGTGTGTGTGTGTGTGTGTGTGTGTGTGTGTGTGTGTGTGTGTGTGTGTGTGTGTGTGTGTGTGTGTCCCTATGTGAGCGAGTAAGTGTGCGTACATGTGTGTCAGTGCATGTGGGAATGTGTGTTTCATTGTGTGTATATATATGTGTGTGTGTGTGTGTGTGTGTGTGTGTGTGTGTGTGTGTGTGTGTGTGTGTCCCTATGTGAGCGAGTAAGTGTGCGTACATGTGTGTCAGTGCATGTGAGAATGTGTGTTTCATTGTGTGTATGTGTGTGTGTGTGTGTGTGTGTGTGTGTGTGTCCCTATGTGAGCAAGTAAGTGTGCGCACATGTGTGTCAGTGCATGTGAGAATGTGTGTTTCATTGTGTGTATGTGTGTGTGTGTGTGTGTCCCTATGTGAGCGAGTAAGTGTGCGTACATGTGTGTCAGTGCATGTGAGAATGTGTGTTTCATTGTGTGTGTGTGTGTGTGTGTGTATGTGCGTGTGTGCGTGCATGTGTGTGTGTGAGAGAGCTGGCACACACCCTGTCCAGTGTGACCCTGAAGGAGGCGCGGGTGACTCGTGGTTGTGTGTGTGTGTGTGTGTGTGTGTGTGTGTGTGTGTGTGTGTGTGTGTGTGTGTGTGTGTGTGTGTGTGTGTGTGTGTGTGTGTGTGTCAGTGTGGATGGTTTGGAGGAATGCTGAAGGTCTGGCGGTCAGTGGAGCGAGGCGGCCCATCAGAAGTGCACTAAGGGAGGGGCTCGTTTCCCCAGTGGGGGTTACAGGGTTTCCTGCCACATCACATGGTCTATTTACCACCCCAGTGAGTATTTACCCTGCTGCCCTCCAGAGCCCTGCCCGAGGGTCCCACAGCAAACAGCTCCAGTGGACACACTTCTCATCATCTGTGTTTCTGAGGTTTTAGGGAGTATGTTAGAAGCAGGTGTTGGAGGAAATGTGTGTGTGTGTGTGTGTGTGTGTGTGTGTGTGTGTGTGTGTGTGTGTGTGTGTGTGTGTGTGTGTGTGTGTGTGTGCGTGCGTGTGCGCGTGCGCAGTGTTGGGGAGTAACTAGTTACATGTAATGGCGTTACGTAATTTAATTACACAATAAAAGTAACAGTAATTTGTTACAGTTACTGAGAAAAAAGTGTGTAATTAAATTACAGTTACTAATGAAAATGTTAAAGATTACAAATTGGGTTACATCTAAAAATTCTCTTTAAAAATCTGGGATATGTTGAATAATATTAATCTGTTTCTTTGCTTGTTTTTGATATGCACGATGCCTTCTTCTATCCATTTATTAAAGCGCTGCTATTCTGCTATAACTACATTTCTCTGTAGCGTCGCGGTAGCGTCACTACTTTCTAAATCAAAAGGCTTTTCAGTAGTGAAGCTATTTTATTAGTGAAGTAGCGCAGTAGCGTCCACACAAGCTACATTTACCGATCACAGATCAATAAGTGACTCACCGACATTCACAGAGCTGTGAGGCCGGTGTCTAGCCAATGAAAGTAAATCCATATGATGGCGAGAACGACGATTTCTTCTTCTTCCTGTTTTACGGTGGTCGACAACCAACTTTTTGGTGCGTTACCGCCACCTCTTGTGTCACGGAGGTGGATCTATCTGTTTCTCTTGTATGTGTGTGTGTGTGTGTATGTGTGTGTGTGGGTGTGTCTCCACCGCGTGGCTGCCTGTTTTGTTTACTTTTCGTCAGCTGAACGGTCACGTGTTCGCTGTGACTTGTCATCGCTCAGCTGTTATCAGCGCTCCACAGGTGCAGCGCATTTAGACACCTATATCTGTTCAGCGTTCTTGTCTTCATTGTCTGTTCGTTGTTCTTCACATTCTGTCTGTGTCCGTCAGGATCTCGTCGATGAGTGGATTGGTGGTGAACTTGATGTTGGTTCGTACCTTTTTGGACTCTGTCTTCACGTGCCTGCTCGTTGCAGTTTTAATGCTGCTTGTTCCCTGAGAGACTCGATTGACGCTTACTTCTCTGTGATGCAAGAGATCCACCTTTAAGCATTCTTGTTCCTGTTGAGAGTGTTCACTTGGTCTACCTACTCACCTGTGATTCAACGAACCATATTATTTGAACTTTGTTTGACTCCTGTCAATAAATCCTTTAACTTGCATTTGGGTCTCCTCGAGTTCATGACATCTCGCTCAGGGGTGCGTTTCCCAAAACCATCGTTAGCCAACTAAGGTTGCAAGTTCCGTCGTTACAACCATACGTTGATTTGACGTTTCCCAAATCCGTCGTTCCAACGAACATTCGCAAACTGCGTTGTAAACTTGTGCACTTGTGCATTAGTTGTGCACACACCTCTAGAGCTGTAGTTAGAAACATAGTTCCTGGCTGTGTTCTATTCCCAGTTATCCCCCCTATGCCCTATTCCTTTAGAACATTCTAACATTTAAACTTGGAATGATTAAAAAAAAAAGAGCATTAAGGTCATCTCTCTTGGTGTAATTTGCTTTCAAAGTATTTTTACAGTTCAGTTTTAGCGATCTTCATGTTTACAATTGTGCTCCCTTCGCAGTGCACTTTGAAAACATTGATGTCATTTTGAACACAGCCTCATGACGAAAGCTATAGGTGACGTATTATTTAAAAGTGGAATTTATGTTACGTCTCCAAAGCTTCATTCATTCATTCATTTTCTGCCGCTTTTCCGGGGCCGGGTCGCAGGGGTAGCAGTTTTAGGAGAGAACCCCAGACTTCCCTCTCCCCAGACACTTCCTCCAGCTCCTCCAGGGGGATCCCGAGGCGTTCCCAGGCCAGCCGAGAGACATAGTCCCTCCAGCGTGTCCTGGGTCTTCCCCGAGGCCTCCTCCCGGTGGGACATGCCTGGAACACCTCCCTAGGAAGGCGTCCAGGAGGCATCCGAAACAGATGCCCGAGCCACCTCAACTGACTTCTCTCGATGTGGAGGAGCAGCGGCTCTACTCCGAGCTCCTCTCGAGTGACAAAGCTCCTCACCCTATCTATAAGGGCTTACTCACACTATGCTTTCCGAACCGTGCCCAGGCCCGTGAATCGGACTGAATCGGGCTCAGGCACGGTACACTTGGGCAGCCCTGGCCCGGTTGGAAGAGGTGGGCCAGAGCGCGGTTCACTTGGGCTCAGGTGCGGTATGCTTACAGTGTGAGTGCAAGCGTGCCTAAGCCCGAAACTGAAAGCGAGACGTGACTTTTAAGGGACTGTTTCATATGGATTAATTAATCATTCGTACTGTTCAATGAACGCAAACTGTTGTCGATTATTAAAGACACAAACCCCTCACTGCACGTCAGCTGCAGCTTCAGCAAACCTCCTAATTCCTGCAGCACGAGGACTTTATGATTGTTTATGAGCGTCAAAAGTGGCTGATCTATTCCGTGAAGTATTAGACTGCGTGTCACTGCATATCAAACGACTTAAATGAAATAACTAAAAAAATCTCCACTGTGCTGAGCGAGAGCGCTTACTGAACAGCGCGTCATCGATGACGTAAGCGTGCCCAGGCCCGAATGTAATGTGAGTGCGGGCCGTCGGGGGAGACGGGAGGGGGGACAAGCGTGCTTTGGCCCGGTTCAAGGCAACTGTACATAGTGTGAGTACGGCCTAAGAGTGTGCCCTGCCACCCTTCGAAGGAAACTCATTTCAGCCGCTTGTATCCGAGATCTTGTCCTTTCGGTCATGACCCAAAGCTCATAGATCTCCAAAGCTTGTGAAACAAAAAACATAGCATACATTATGCTTTTAATTTATAGTGGGTTAATTATTGAGTATCTGTACTGTATATGACATGGGCCTGCTGGTTACAACATTTCTGCAGTGGTTTGAATGTGACAAATTGTAAAAGTAGACCTTAAAAAAAAAATAAATAAATAAATAAACAATATCCTACTTAATAATAATAATCATCATCATTAATATTATTAATAATAATGTTATTAAAGTAGGACTTTCTTCATTTCCTAATAAGTAATAAATATTAAATTTCATATTTTAATATATAGCCTCATTATTTATTGATTTATATATGATATTAGAATAGTGTTAGCTTTTGTAAGTAATTTTATGTTTTAGAATA
>LR812526.1:5742830-5890330 GCA_903798195.1 Danio kyathit | reverse complement strand
TGCTGTAATGCGAAATAGCCTACTGTAATGCGAAATAGCCTACTGTAATGTGAAATAGCCTACTGTAATGCGAAATAGCCTACTGTAATGTGAAATAGCCTACTGTAATGCGAAATAGCCTACTGTAATGCGAAATAGCCTACTGTAATGTGAAATAGCCTACTATAATGTGAAATAGCCTACTGTAATGCGAAATAGCCTACTGTAATGTGAAATAGCCTACTGTAATGTGAAATAGCCTACTGTAATGCGAAATAGCCTACTATAATGTGAAATAGCCTACTGTAATGCGATATAGCCTACTGTAATGTGAAATAGCCTACTGTAATGTGAAATAGCCTACTGTAATGCGAAATAACCTACTGTAATGCGAAATAGCCTGCTGTAATGCGAAATAACCTGCTGTAATGTGAAATAGCCTACTGTAATGTGAAATAGCCTACTGTAAAGTGAAATAGCCTACTGTAATGCGAAATAGCCTGCTGTAATGTGAAATAGCCTGCTGTAATGCCAAATAACCTACTGTAATGCGAAATAACCTACTGTAATGTGAAATAGCCTGTGGAAACGGGCTATAAATGTTTTCTGGATGTCCAGAGTCTTTTGAACTACTGTAGGTTTTATCATGGTGAGCGCTAGTGCTTGCTAAACCCCATTAACTACAGTCGTCTCCAGCTCTTGTTTTGAAAATATTAGGTCAACATCTTTGAAAAACAGAAGAATCTCTCAGGCCAGAACATCATTGTTCACATGTGCGCTGTGCTTTTAGCCATGTCTTGTCGTGCACTTACCAATCCGTAATGCACAATGGCCCTCGTGAGCAGTACTGATGCTTTCCTTCAGCTTTGTTTGTTTTTGGTTTTTTATCATTCCACCTCTTTCTCCTCCAGTCATGTTTCCGCTGGTCTTCTCATCATTTTGTTGTGCAGTTAAGTTATTCTGGGTGGTTTTAGGGTGTGGCTAAGCAGTTGCCAAGGTGTTCTTGGTAGTAGCTAGGACTTTGTTATCATGTTTTAGCTAGTTACTATATTGCTGTAAAGGTATTCAGCATGGTTCCTAAGGCTTTACTGTACAGTTTCTATAGTTTGTTCTAAGGTGCTGCTATGTTGTTTTTGACAAATCGTCAGACTTACCTTTAGTGTTGCAGGAATGCTCTGGGTGGTTTCTGTAGGGAGTTCCTAATTAGCTGTTAGAGTGTTCTAGGTGTTTTCTAGGGTTTTGTGATTTGTGTTCTGGGTAGTTTGTCCAACTTTGTTGTGCAGTTGTTAGGATGTTCTGGGTGGTTTCCAGGGTGTCACTATGCAGATGCTCGATATGTTCTGTAAAGTTGCTAGGTCATTGCTTTAGTACTCTTGCTGGTTGCTAGATCATTGTCGAGGTGGTTTCAAGAAAGTTGCTATGCAGTTGCTAAAATGTTCTGAGTGGTTTCTAGGGTGTTGCTGAGCAGTTGCCCAAGGGGTTCTAGATGGTTGCTAGGCCCCTGCTATTGTGCTTTTTGCCAGTCACTAGCATATTGCTCTACAGTTGATATGGGGTTCTGGCTGGCTGCTAGATCATTGTTCAGGGTTCGTACGGGTGCTGGAAATCCTGGAAAATGCTTGATTTTTAATATAGCGTTTTCAAGGTTAGAAAAGTGCTTGGATTTTGGACAAAGTGCTTGAACCTGCTTGAATTTAAAATTGCAGGACTCGAAATTACGACCGTTTTGGTCGCATATGCGCCCGAAGTTTTATCTATGCAAGGTTCACGCAGAATGCATATTTGCACTTAACGCCAAACGCAGAGCTCAGGTATAGTTTAAAACAGTTGTCATGTCAATTTGCTGCAGGAAACAAGCCCGCAATGCCCCGCCTTAAAGCTCTTCTGATTGGCCCACTGCTCTTGCACTGAACGCGAATGGATTGGTTAATATTAGCTGTCAATCACTCAGTTCAGATGACAGCTACAGCCGTGAGCCGCGAAAATGTAAAGGTCTGGATACGAGAGAAAGAAAATAACGCTGACAGATTTTGTCCACCTAAAGTTACAAATAACGGCACATCTGATCAGTGATCATGTGGTGAATGTTAATCCAGCATTTACACTTTTCGAAGAGTGGATAAAAGATTTCCGGTGGGTTAAAGTCCGCTATGAAAATGACTAAAGCCATTCACTGTAAAGCCTGAGGGACGAGGTTTGCAGGTACTGTAACTTAACAGCGTTTCCCACACCTTTTAAGCACGAGATGTTCTGTTTAATCCTTCATGTATTTGTCAAGATGTTGTCAGTCATGCAACTGCAGCGCGTACACCATCGCAAAAGGGCATGCATTCACTAGGATAAAATTAATATTGCAGCTCATGAAAAGACCGTTATTGCTGTTAGTATGACGTATACAAATAATAAGTTATATGTCCATATCTATCTACTTACCCTGTTTGGCCTACTCTGGATTTGTACTATATTTTGTTCAGTGCAGTTTCATTTTTGCACTATTTTCATTGCAGATTTTTTCCTAAACTCAACAGTCTCAACAGACTTCTTTGCCAATTTAATTTATTGATCGTGTTATTCACGCCATGCTATGTAAGGGCTGCTCAAGATAAGCAGAAGGCATCTCTCTGGTGATTATTTGTTAATTTTATATATATATATATATATATATATATATATATATATATATATATATATATATATAATATATATATATATATATATATATATATATATATAGGTTATATAAAATTCCCAGACTACTTACAGAGAGGTGATACATTTTGGAGTGGACCATTAAACATGTTTTCCTTTAACCCCTTAACTGTCACCATTTGACAGGTGGGACAATTAGCATACAGTTACAACAATACCTTAGTCCTAACCTAAAGTAATATTGACAATAATAAAAAGTAATATTGATAAAAGCTCGGCGTCACGATGGCGCAGTGGGTAGCACGATCGCCTCACAGCAAAAAGGTCGCTGGTTCGAGTCCTGGCTGGGTCAGTTGGCATTTCTGTGTGGAGTTTGCATGTTCTCCCCGTGTTTGCGTCGGTTTCCTCCGGGTGCTCCGGTTTCCCCCACAGTCCAAAAACATGCGCTATAGGGGAATTGAATAAGCTAAATTAGCCGTAGTGTATGTGTGTGAATGTGAGAGTGTATGGGTGTTTCCCCGTGTTGAGTTGCAGCTGGAAGGGCATCTGCTGCGTAAAACATATGCAGGATAAGTTGGCAGTTCAATCCGCTGTGGCGACTCCTGATTAACAAAGGGACTAAGCCAAAAAGAAAATGAGTGATGATTCATTAATTAATTGATGAAAGCTTACAAACTACGGTTTCTATATTTGGTGACTGACTTTCTTTCAAAATAGTTGAAGACATAGGAACAGTTCATTAATTTGCAGCAAGATTATTCTCAGACTCATAAGGATTTAATTTGTTACATGAATTTTGAATAGCAATGCACATGAAATATTATGAGCGACTGGTCTTGAAAGTTTGGTACTACACCCAAACAAAGTCTGACTGTAAGCTCATTTTTGAGATATCAACTTTAGGTAGAAAGAAAAGAAAAAAAATGCTTCATCCAGTAACTGAACTTTTTTTATTTTATTTTATTTTTTACCATTTTTGGGTGAACTATCCCAATAAATCTATGCTCCAAAGTATTCAACAATTTAAGTTAAAATGCGATATAGTGTTTTATTAAAATAGCACAATGGATTTAAATTTGAAAAAGTAGATACAGCATATATAAACGTAATTTACCGCGGTTGTTAGGTGCTGGAAAAGCATAAAAATGCACCTTGAAAGTGCTGAAATTTGAAGTTGGAAAAGGTGTAAGAACCCTGATTGTTGGGGTGTTTGGAGGGGGGGGGGGGGGGGGGTGTTCTAGTATGTTGCTATGCAGTTGCTGAGATATTCTGAGTGGTTTCCAGGGTGTTTCTAAGCAGTTGCTCAAGGTGTTCTGGGTGTTTGCTATGGCATTGTTGCTGTGTTTTTGCTAGTTACTAGCATATTGCTGTGCAGTTACTATGATGTTTTGGCTGGCTGCTGGATCATTGTTGGGCATATTCTGGATGGTTTCCAGGGTGTTGTTAGGATGTTCTGGGTGGTTTCCATAGTGTCACTATGCAGATGCTTGAGATGTTCTGTGATGTAGGGCATTGCTATGGTATTCTTGCTGGTTGCTAGATCATTGTTCGAGGTGGTTTGTAGTATGATGCTATGTAATTGCTAAGATATTCTGAGTGGTTTCCAGGGTGTTGTTGAGCAGCTGCCCAAGGGGTTCTGGGTGTTTGCTACGGCATTGTTACTGTGTTTTTGCTGGTTACTAGCATATTGCTGTGCAGTTGTTATGATATTCTGGCTGGCTGCTGGATCATTGTTGGGGCATATTCTGGATGGTTTCCAGGGTGTTGTGGGTTTTCTAGGAAATTTCTTGAGTGTATTGAGAAATGTCTAAATGTTTTCTGGATGTCCAGAGTCTTTTGAACTACTGTAGGTTTTATCATGGTGAGCGCTAGTGCTTGCTAAACCCCATTAACTACAGTCGTCTCCAGCTCTTGTTTTGAAAATATTAGGTCAACATCTTTGAAAAAACAGAAGAATCTCTCAGGCCAGAACATCATTGTTCACATGTGCGCTGTGCTTTTAGCCATGTCTTGTCGTGCACTTACCAATCCGTAATGCACAATGGCCCTCGTGAGCAGTACTGATGCTTTCCTTCAGCTTTGTTTGTTTTTGGGGTTTTTGGTTTTTTATCATTCCACCTCTTTCTCCTCCAGTCATGTTTCCGCTGGTCTTCTCGTCATTACACAGAGAGAACGAGCGGGGCTTTGCTTTTTCTCCGCTGGCGCTCTGAAGTCTTCCTCCTTGAGTCCCATCAGACCTGCTTCAGATTAAAGAGCGGGCTGGAAAGTGCTTCCTCTTTGGCAAAAGAGCAAAAGCCCATCAATACAATGGAGCAGCTCTCAAGGTCTTTCTCTGCCTCTCTCTTACAAATATAATGCCACGTTCCCGTCGATATTATTGAGATGCGGCGCGTAAACGCAGACCCTCTCTCCCATTTCTTTTAACCTGTTAATGTGTATTGATTGTAGTCCCAGCATGCAGGAGTGAATGTGCTTCTGTTGGACTGACGGATCTGACTCTTCAAGCTTTCAGAGTTTCTCCTCTTTTATCAAAGCTCGGAGCGTGCACTATTTGGGCTTTTTTCCAGGCTGGTGTTGATTTATTTATTTCTTTTACCAATGCATTACAATAAAAGAGCGTGTCTCAGTATGAATGATGATTTCCACATGAGCAGAGTCAAAAGGAAAGGTTTTCTTGGAGTACTTTCTGCAAGCAGACGCTTTTAACCGTCCATGCATTGACTCCGCATCGATCTGTTAATGCACCGCATTCATGTTTCTGCTGCTTATTTTGTCCCGACGTTTTCTGACACGTCCTTATGTGGTTCTCACTGTTGTCCTGTGAAAATGGTAAGAGCTTGAAGAAAGGATATTAGTGTTGGTGAAGTACGGATACTTTTAACACAATCGAGATCCAAAATCAGCTGAAACGACGACATCTCGAGTTTTTATAGGTTAATATTTTTGTGCTAAAAGAAATGTCTAGAATATTTTTTCACACTTGTCAGTGGATTATTTATGACATTATACACATTATTTATATTTGTAGTTCTTTTTTTTATAGATATGCTGTTTTAATTTCATTTTCACCAGCATGGATCACTCCACACTTTGAGCTAGACCTTATTGTAGGGATGTAGGGATGAAAGAGATGGTAAGGGGACAGTGGGATGAAGAGGAAGGGAAGTAAAAGGGTAAACAGTGAACAGGCAGGTAGGTTGATTGGGCGTCCTACGATGATGCCCAGAGACTCAGAGTGGGGGTACCGTCTCTGTAATATTTTGGTAGAGTGATTGGACTCCCCCGATTCTAGGAGGGAAGAGAGGGTTATAAGGAAGGAAATAGAGGGTGGGAGGGTTTAAGAGAACGAGAAGAACCAGCCTGATCTCACGAGGAAACAAGTATTTTACGTTTTGTCAGTTTAGTGGTACGAAAATGTACAACTATAAAAAGGAGGTGTGGCACCTAACCCCAACCGTCAATGGGTGATGAGCAAATCATACTAAATTGTACGAATTAGATCATACGAATTAGCCACTAAATCAAAAAGTTACGAATTGCCGTGAGATTGCGTTGGAAGAACAGTGCTAGAGGCTGGTCTGCCTTAAATAAGTTTAGGGAGTAAGTGATTGGTTAAAGAGACAAAGTGAGGCGTGGTCCCGCTGCCGAACCTTTGTTAACAAGTTAACTCCATTTATTTATTTGTTTTGCTTTATAATTGTTTGGTAAATTATTTAATGAAGTATAAAACTCTGAAATGGTTTAATTTATTAAAGTTTTTCTTGTTTTAAATTTTGTCAATATATTTTTCAAAATGTGTCCAATATTTTATTTTAAATTATTTTATTTATTTTAATTATTTTATTTATTTTTTTATCATTTTAATTACATTTTAATTATTTTATTTTAATTATTTAATTTTTTAAATTTACTATAAATATTTATGGAAGTAATACATCTGACACACTGTTTACTTCAAATTAAAAACAAATGACAGATAAATGGCTAATTATATATATATATATATATATATATATATATATATATATATATATATATATATATATATATATATATATATATATATATATATATATAATTTTTTAAATACTTTTTACTATTTTAACATTTAATGACTATAATATTTTTAATGTTTAATATTTAAACGATTTAATAACTTTATCTTTTGTTTCTAATTTGTTTCTTTTAGTGTTTTTAAAATGTATTTTTTGGTCTAAATAAGGCGACAGTGGCGCAGTGGGTAGCACTTTTGCCTCACAGAAAAAACGTTGCTGTTTTGAGCCTCGGTTGGGTCAGTTGGCATTTTTGTGTGTAGTTTGCATGTTCTCCTTGTGTTTGCTTGGTTTTTCTCTGGGTGCTCCGATTTCCCCCACAGTCCAAACACATGTGGTAAAGGTGAATTGGGTAGGCTAAATTGTCCGTAGTGTGAATGAGTGAGTGTTTCCCAGTGATGGGTTGCAGCTGGAAGGGCATATGCTGCGTAAAACATACGCTGGATAAGTTGCCGGTTCATTCCGCTGTGGCAACCCCTGATTAATAAAGGGACTAGGCCGAAAAGAAAATGAATGAATGAATGAATATTTAATTCTAATCAATTCAATTCACCTTTATTTCTATAGCGCTTTTAACAATGTAGATTGTGTCAAAGCAGCTTAACATAGAAGATAGTAAACTGAAGCAGTGTCAGTTCAGTTTTCAGTGTTTAAGTTCAGTTCAGTTTAGCTCAGTTCAGAGTGGTTTAATAATCACTACTGAGAGTCCAAACACTGAAGAGCAAATCCATCAATGCGCAGCTCTACAGATCCCGAACCATGCAAGCCGAGTGGAAACAAGGCGAGGAAACAACCTCACTAATTGGAGAAAGTGAAGAATTTATAAAACATCGAGAGAAACCAGGCTCAGTTGGGCACGACCATTTCTCCTATGGCCAAACGACTTGTGCAGAGCTGCAGTCTAGGCGCCGGAGGCTGGAGAATGCTGGACCTCAGCGAAGACTCGTCTGTCCCTGGATCGTCACAGGAATCAGTCTCATGCTCTCCACTCTTCCATGACCACCACAGCAGCTGCTCAGGATACGGCCTGGTCCAGGATTATGAAAACCTTGGGATCATCTCGTCGCTGGTCTTGGATCGCATCAGTGGCACTGCATAGTCTGAGGGCCTCAGGATGAGTACCCCCAAGTGAAAATAGAGAATAAAGAGAATAATTAGCGTAGCTGCTGTTCATAGTGTATATAAACGAGATGCAAAAACCTATCAAAATCAGCTATCAATCACTCAGTCAATGCCTTCTGCCTTCAGAAGACAGAAGCTACAACCGCGAAAATGTGAAGCGCTGTAGATAGGAAAATGAAAATAACACTGACAGATTTAGTTTTAGAAAGCACCTAAAGTTACTAATAATGGCACATATTATTAGTGATCATGTGCTGAATGTTAATCCACCATTTACACTTTTCCAAGAGTGGATAAAAGACTTCCAGTGGCTTCAAGTCCTCTATGAAAATGACTAAAGCCATTCACTGTAAAGTCTGTGGGACGGGGTTTGCAGGTAACAGCGTTTGCCACTGAATCTACACATTTTAAGCGCGAGAGGTGCTGTATATTCCTTCATTTAATCTTCACGATGCTGTCAGCCATGCAAGCGGCAGCTATATGTAAAATTTAACACGGCTCATGAAAAGACCGCTATTGCTATTAAGATGACATGCAAATAATAAGTTATATATCAATATAAATGTGGGGCGATGGAACGCGATGCCGGCTCAGCATTGTGAAGTTTATCAGCCATCGGCGATGGACGATGGCAACGTCTATCGGCCCAACCCTAATGTTAACTTTATAACTTCATGTTGTCCCAATACAAACTCAATGTATTGTACAATGTACAGACTTTATATATACTGTTTTCACCCAATTCCTTCATAGTGTCCCAACACAAATTGAGTAAGTTAACTTAATTGTTTTGACAAATTTAAGTGGATTGAACTTGAAATAATTAGGTTGTCCAAAAAAAAAAGGATTGTGTTCATTAAGCATATTTTAAATAAGTATTTTTGAACAAGCATCAAAAATAATTTATTGGCCATAAAGTACTTTGTTTTAATCTCTGTTATTTATTAATTTTTTACACAGAAGGCTTTTTTTTTCTTGAATTCATCTATTTTAAGCTTTAGTTGGATGGTAAGCTGCGCTCTCAGCAGCTAATGTGAGCAGGTAAAGTAGTTCAGTTAGTTTAGTTAGTTCAGTTTAGTTAAGAAGGTTGCATGTTCTCCCCGTGTTGGCGTGGGTTTCCTCCAGGTGCTCCGGTTTCCCTCACAGTCCAAACACATGCGCTACAGGTGAATTGGATGAACTAAATTGACCATAGTCTATAAGTGCATGTGAATGCGAGAGTGTATGGGTGTTTCTCAATACTGGGTTGCAGCTGGAAGGGCATCCGCTGTGTGAAACATATGCTGGAATAATTGGCGACCCCTGATAAATAAGGGACTAAGCCGAAAGAAAATGAATGAATAATCTCATTGGGGCAATTCATATTGACATGGTGGTGCTTCACATATTTTAAGAATGACACATTTAACAGAATAAACCAACACAGGCTCATTCTGAAAACGTACCTCTATATACATTTCTGGAGAGCGCCAAATACATCCCAGGAGCTACATTTTTTGTAATTTTAGTTTTCGCGAATCCACCAGACGCGGCTGTGAAAGCTTTTTGAGATCTCAAATTTTTCTCATAAGTGCCATTCATGCCTGCTCTTCTCACGTAAATACACCAGAGGCCGCTGTCGACTGACTGATCGACTGACTCCCCCTCCTCCTTCCCTAAACCCAACAAATAAGGTGCGTTCGACTTCATGCAGCGCTGCGCAGATCAATCGAAATCTGTCTTAAAGCGATGCATGCTGGTTAGAAATTTTGTCTGGATTGATGCTGTGCTCGACGCCACGTGACTGTCACATGTGGCATCAAAGTATCGCGACAGCGCTCCGATATCAGATGACAGATTCAGGCCGTGCAGCATCTGAAGAGCGACTGCACGAGCGCTGATGACGACACCGATATTACACGATTGGCTGAGTTCACCACATGACAACAACCACGTGTGTTTCTGGTTTATTATTGGACAAATTCCGTCTCACAAATTTCAAAACAAATACTTCACTTTTCATACCCTCTCTATCTTGTACACATCATGCTTATTAATAAACTACAAATATTTTACTGCAGTATCATCTTTTGTTAAATAATCTGGTTATAAAGGCTTTTTATACAGACTATTTACTGCATTCAGCTCCATGAACGATTTAAATTATATATTTTTGTAAATAACCTAAATAATAACTCTAAGTCTTACAGACTTGAAATAAAATAATTTTCATCATTGATCCTGACTCTATAGGTTTTTTTTAACAAATTAAGTTAAAGAACTTTTTTATTAAATAATTATAACATGATTTTTAGGATTATGAAGTATATATATTTAATTTCCTGTCTAGCCGTTTATACCTGCTCTTTCTGGGAAACTTCTACTTAAAGTGTAGCTCACTTATTTTAGGAATGTCCTTTTGTTCAATCTTTTTAGATTAAAGTGCTTTTCTAAAAATGCTTTCATCATCCAAAATAATCTTAATCATTGTTTAAGACTTAATCGAAACACCTTGTTTTGGGTTTTCACTAATATCTATTGGAAAGTTTTGGATCTATAAATGTAAATAATTGTAAACCCCTTTTTAGGATATTCAAACAAGCACTGGAACAGTATTGACATACCGTTCAACATCTAGTAGCCCAAAGACTGATGTTTAAACTCCAAGAATTTGTGCTTATTGTTTTGTTTAATAGGCCTATTCATTGATATTTATTTGCTTATTATGTGCTCTCTCGTTTCCCCCTTATTTCTCATGCGTTTGTTATGTAGGCTACTTAAATTTAATTCACAATTCCCTTATATTGTTTAAAAATGAACTATAGTAAGCAGTTTATGACTGCAGATACAAATGCTGTATTCTTGACTTATAACCACATTTATAATGTGCTTAATAATTGCACTTTCATACTTTGTAAATGATTCATTTTTCATTACTAAATTAAGTATTGCGTTACTAACAAACCAGTTATTTAAGCATAGTTGGTGGTTCTTTAAGATCATTTAGAATGAGTTAAATGATTAATAAACTATTGAAATTAACATTTATAAATCTTATTATTCAGGCATATATTAATAGTTAATTTGTATGTTAATAAATGCTTTATTAACTCAACTTCATGCAGTTTTGTGACCTAATCTAAAGTGAGGACTGTTTATGCTTTATAAATCCCTTATAAATGACAACTAAAGGCTCAGTTAAATTCTAAACCGGAAAAAAAGAACATAAACGACATTATTCATTTCTATTCAATTAAAGATACACAAATGAAACTGAATCAAATAAAAAATAAATCTTTGCAACCTTAATTAAAATAAGATTACTAAACATTGCATCCCATTACATTGTTAAATTATTATATTGTTGTTGTTGTTGTTTTATCCAATTTTATTCCTGTTATTCAGCAATGTTTAAACTTTACAGTAATTTGACTTTTTAGATAAGATTACAAAGATTATTGTTCATTTAATACTGAGCCTGTAATTGTTATTTATAAGGCATTTATAAAGCATAAATAGTCCATACTTTAGATTAGGTCACAAAACTAGATGAAGTTGAGTTAATAAAGCATTTATTAACATACATAACTGTGAGTCTAAATTATCCTATGCATTTGTTTATAAGGCAAAACATGTCTTTTTCACCAAAAAAAGGTCCATGCTGACTCCAAAGGCAGATACTGATAAGATCAGGGCCTGGTGTGTGGACTTTGGGGGTTTTACGATGTGGTCACATGTTGATTGGTCAGTTTGAATGTCTCAGCATTTGGGCTTTGGTCACATGGTCAAGAAAGGTACAAAATAGCTGGTAAACTTGGCTCTGTCTTTCTTTTCTTCTCTGTGCTTTCCTGAGCTCTGCTCCTCTCCTTCTCTGGAGGTTATCTTCTCCTGCTCTCTCCCTCTCTCTCTCCCTCTTTGTCTCTCCCCTCCCCCTGTCTCTCTCTTTCTTAGGTAACTTTAAATTTGCATTTAAGCTGGGTACAATTAATATTATATCTTTTTATCATTTCATATTTTATCATTTTATACAGTTATTTGTAACTAATTCAGTTGTAACCATAGAGAATTATTGTCATTAAATCATTTCATTTTCAAGTATTTGTGAATTACTTTTGATTTAACATCAACACTTAATTGCTCCATATTGCAATATAATACAATCACATAATATCAACGCTCTCCCACATTTTAAGCTATTAATACTGCCCTTATTTTCGTTTTTGGTATAAGATTGCAGAAGAATGGTTTGACTAGAAATGTACAGTTTTTTACCATCATGCTGATAACTTTTTAGTCACTTGGCAGAACTACAGTTCGAACCGCTGTGGTCAAAATACCATTCTTACATAACCATTATTATATTGCAGAATAATAAGTTATATAAACATTAATTTCAATAGTATTAATCATTTACTAACTTATTCTGAATGATCTTAAAAACCTCCAACTTCTCTTAAATATAAATGGTTTGTAAATAATGCAATACTTAGTTTAGTAAAAACCAACCAATCACAAAGTATGAAAGTGCAAGTATTAAGCACATTATAAATGTGGTTATAAGTCAAGAACACAGCATTTGTATCTGCAGTCGTAAACTGCTTACTAACATTTATTAATGTAGAGTTAATGCTTAACAAATAATGAATTCACTATTTGCTTATGCTTAATAAATGATTCATAGTGTGTAGTTATTATAAAGTGTTACCAAAAGTTTTTCTGAAAAATTCAATAAAAAGACTTGTCTACTACTAAAGATGAAATGCAGCCATACATATATCTGGCTACATAATTCATGATCTCCAAATATGTATATAGAGTTACGTTTTCAGAATGAGCCTATGTTTTAACAAACACCAACACTTAACATCAAGTACACAAACAAAAACTGAAACAAAAATTCATTCATTTTCTTTTCGGCTTAGTTCCTTTATTACTCTGGGGTCGCCACAGCGGAATGAACCGCCAACTTATCCAGCATATGTGTTACGCAGCGGATGCCCTTCCAGCTGCAACCCATCTCTGGGAAAGAAACAAAAAATAATTTATAAAAAGTAAAAATAATAAATAAATAATTATAATGATAATAATCCATCGATCAACTACATTTATTACGTAACCGAATTGCTTCAGGCACAAAAGAAAATATATAACGATTTGTGGAACATCTTAGACGTCGCCCAAGGGGCATGCATTCAGATAAAATGCATTGACATGAATAAATCTTCTTTTAACAGCATGTAAAATGTCCTGCAGTAAACATACAGCAGCATATGCTCATCATTTACGCTCTGACATGGTGCTAAAGCAGGAACACACACTTCTCTCTGCAGTCTCTTCCTGTGGCGTGAGTGTTCCTCTCTTTTTTTTTTCCTCCGCTATCTGAGATTCCTGTCTTATATCCTGGTGGACATGAAAGGCCGCGGGACGCAGAAACCAGACGAATCCCTGGAGTCCTGCGGGCAGATGGAGCGGGAGCAGTGAAGGACGGGAATGTCGTCGGCAAGAAAAAGAGATCATTCTGTGCAGATGAAACAAACGTGTGAGGATGAGAGAGGTGTGTGTGATCTGCACTCATTCACACACACACACACACACACACACACACACACACACACACACACACACACACACCACAGCTCTGAGTAACTGCAGTGATTCAGAAAAACACAGCAGGAATGAAAGGTGCTTGTAGTTTAGCACTGTAAATAATTCAGTGCTTAAAACTGATGCTGATGTACATTACACTAAAGTTTGGGCTCAGTATATATCATTTTAACCTGTTAGTGTGATCCCAATATGTACGTCACATAGATTGAAATATTTTAGTAATTAATACATTTGCATGTAAATAAATGTGTCAAAAATGTATTTTAATATTTAATTTTTGCCACTTTTAGCCTTTTTTCACACTTTGTTTTTCTGCATATGTGAATTTCATGTCATGTACACTCACCGGCCACTTTATTAGGTACACCTTACTAGTACCGGGTTGGACCCGCTTGGCCTTCAGAACTGCCTTAATCCTTCATGGCAGAGATTTAACAAGGTACTGGAAATATTCCTCAGAGATTTTGCTCCATTTTGACATGATAGCATCACACAGTTGCTCAGATTTGTCGGCTGCACATCCAGGATGCGAATCTCCCATTCCACCACATCACAAAGGTGCTCTATTGGATTGTGATCTGGTGACTGTGGAGGCCATTTGAGTACAGTGAACTCATTGTCATGTTCAAGAAACCAGTCTGAGATGATTCGTGCTTTATGACATGGTGCGTTATCCTGCTGAAAGTAGCCATCAGAAGATGAGTACACTGTGGTCATAAAGGGATGGACATGGTCAGCAACCATACTCAGGCTGTGGCGTTGACACAATGCTCAATTAGTACTAGCCAACTTATCCAGCACATGTTTTATGCAGTGGACGCCCTTCCAGCTGCAACCCATCTCTGATAAACATCCATACAAACTCAATCACACTCATGTACTATGGACAATTTAGCTTACCCAATTAACTTATAGCGCATGTCTTTGGACTGTGGGGGAAACCGGAGCACCCAGAGGAAACCCACGCGAACGCAGGGAGAACATGCAAACTCCACACAGAAACACCAACTGGCCCAGCTGGGACTCGAACCAGTGACCTTGCTGTAAGGTGACAGTGCTAACCACTGAGCCACCATGCCAGCCACTGTAAACATCATGTGTTTAATCATGGCTTTATTATGTTATTCAGCTCTCCGTCACTGATTTTTTTGCTCTGTTGAAGTAGTTTCTTCACTCATTTTGTCGCCTGCCAGGTGAAAATCAGCCTGGCTGATATCTTCCGCTCTATCACTATCAGTGTAAGTGTGAAGTGTAAGAAGGCTGTTTGATTTACTGCTGTGCAATCTTCATCACTCTGTGGGATATACATTTGCAAACATACTGTAAGATCACTGGAAAAACCTGCTCACGTCTACATTTGTGCAAAAGTAAAAAAAAAATAAAGAAAAAGAAACATTCACTGCAGTTTACCACTGAAACAAACAATCGTAGGAGCAAAACATGTACAGTTGAAGGCAAAATGATTTTAAATTATTATTTAACTCCTGTAAAATTGTAATTTTGTTCAGTTTTTTTAACACATTTCTAAACATAATAGTTTTAATAATTCAATTCAATTCATCTTTATTTGTATAGCGCTTATACAATGTAGATTGTGTCAAAGCAGCTTCACATGGAAGATTATAGTGAATATCAATTATTATTAATTATTATTATAATAATTATTAGTGAATAAGTCATTTCTAATAACTGATTTCTTTTATCTTTGCCATGATGACAGTAAATAATATTTGACTAGATATTTTAAAGATACTTTTCATCTTAAAGTGCAATTTAAAGGCTTAACTAGGGCGTACACACACTATGCTATCCGAACCGTGCCCAGGCCCGTTTCCCGGATCGTTTGAGAAGTGTGAGTGCTCTGAATCGGGCTCAGGCACGGTACACTTGCAGTGTGAGTGCAAGCGTGCCTGAGCCCAAAACTGAAAGCGAGACGTGACTTTTTAAGGGACTGTTTGATATGGATTAATTAATCATTCGTACTGTTCAATGAACACAAACTGTCGTAGATTAATAAAGACGCAACCTCCTCACTGCACGACAGCTGCACCTTCAGCAAACCTCCTAATTCCTGCAGCACGAGGACTTTGATTGTTTATGAGCGTCAAAAATAGCTGATCTGTTCGGCGAAATATTAGACTGCGTGTCACCGCATATCAAACGACTTAAACGATATAACTAAAGAAATATCCACTGTGCTGAGCGAGAGCGCTTACTGAACAGCGCACCATCGATGACGTAATTTAGCAGTTAATAGATAACAGTGGTTATTTCCATTGACAATAAAATATATATGTTTTTTAAGGGGGCTAATAATATTGACATTAAAAATGTAAAACAAATCTTTTATTGGCTTTTATTCCAGCCAAACTAAAAGAAATGCTGTATAATAAACAAAATATAAAAGATATTATAGGAAATACTATGGAAATTTCCTTGCTCTGTTAAACATCACTTGAGAAATATTTGACAGGATAAAATATAAAAATGTAAGACATATAAAAATGATAAAATATATAAATTTCACAGTAGGACTAATATTTTTGTCTTTGACTGTATGCATGTGTTTACATGGCTGCTTTATTATTACCAAAATACTTTTGTTTTTGGTCTAAACAAATAGATTTTGATGTTCATATCACACATTTGCAGAATATTGACTTTTCTACCATTTACTTTATACAGATAAATGACTCTTTCAGAATCGCTAATATAATATTTCATTTCATTATTTTCTTTAAACCTGATTTAGCCTCTCTTACACTGAAAAAAAGGATTTCTGCAAAATTCATTCATTCATTCATTTTTTTTTTCCGCTTAGTCCCTTTATTATTCTGGGGTCACCACAGCGGAAGGAACCACCAACTTATCCAGCATATGTTTTACTCATTCACACACACACTTATACACTACAAACCCAGGCTCATTCTGAAAACGTAGTCCCGGGAGGTAAGTTATTTTTGCAGTTTTTGTTTTTGCAAATCCGCTAGATCAGGGGTGCTCAACCCTGTTCCTGGCGATGGACCTTCCAGCTGATTTCAGCTCCAACCCTGATCAAACACACCTGAACCAATTATTTAGAACGTGAGGAGCACTTGATAATAACAGGCAGGTGTGTTTGATAAGGGCTACAACTGAAAACTGCAGGAAGGTCGATCGCCAGGAATAGGGTTGAGCACCCCTGCGCTAGAGGCTGCTGTGTGCGCTTTTTCATATCTCAAATTTCTCTCGTGAGTGCCGTTCCTGCCCGCTGTTCTTGCGTAAACATACCAGAGGCCACTGTCGTCTGACTGAATGATTGAATGAATGAATGAATGAATAAATGAATGAATGAATGAATGACCAATTCAATCGACTGACCCACCCTCCTCTTTCCCTAAACCCAACCAATTTTATCGATTGACCAGCCCACCCACATACTTCCCTAAACCCAACTGATGATTTACAAAAACTATCTAGAAAAAGAAAAGGCCTCGTCTGATTTTTACCACGTTTTCAGATTTTATCACATTCTCACCCTGTTATTCACTTGTTCATTTTATTTTTTGGATTTTGTTTTTGTCTTACCTGATTTCTGGAAACGCTCTTCCCCGGACTTGAACCCCGTCTCAAGTCTCAAGTCCGCCGACTTACACGACGAGCTAACGGTACAAACTGGTTGCGGCGGGAAAGCCCTCCACACGGAGGTAAGAGTTCAGCTGGTAAGTGTGAAAAGGAACGACGTCATACCGCCCCGTATCGTTCGTTTAAAAAAATGAAATGCAGCCATACGTACCTCCGGCTACATAATTTGCGGTATCCAGAAACATCCACGGGACTACGTTTTCAGAATCAGCCTGTGTTGCACACTACGGTCAATTTTAGCATACCCAATTCACCTGTACCGTATGTCTTTGGACTTGGACAGTCTTCATAAACAAGCTAATTAAATAACTTAAACTCAAGATAATCTTCCATGTTAATTTATTTGACAAGTAACTTTGTACTGTAGCAGGATAAGACATTTCTAACATTCAAGTACATCAAGGCACATTTTTGCACCTGTAAACTATATCATCCTAGAGCCCGAATGTCCACATACATGGACAGCACATTTTTAGCTCTTAAGTGGCTATTTAAAATACTTTGAATGTTTTATATTTTGTTACAGACATACAGTGTCATCCTGCAACTGTTTTGCAGCATATGCAATGTCCCAAACCCTATTTTTAACTGCCCAAAATGGAAAAAATGTTGTTTAACTCTCTGATAGAATTTTTTTTTTGAACTTGCTTTGATGTTAAATATGCATAAAAGAAAATTTGGGAAAAAGTGTTTTATGTAAATTCATATTTGGACATCATTGTTCTCTACATATCAAAAGATGATACTTAGATTTTTATTCTAATAAGGTTCCAATAAGCCCAAATAGCAAAGAGAAATAAAAAAAAATGCATGTAAAAAAACACTGTAGGCCTTAAGAGGTTAACAGACGCAGTTGAAATCAACTTTTTTGCCCTCCCGTTAACTTAAAATAATTTTTCCAAGTGATCTTTAACAAACCAAGGAGATTTTGACAGTATTCCCTATAAAACAAACAAAAGAAATTCTGCAGTCATAATAAGTCTTATTTCTTTATTTTATTTCTTGAATAAAATCAGTTTTTAATAAATAAAAAAAACAATGTTAAGGTCAGTATTATTAGCCTCCTTAAGAAATATTTACTGTAAATTTTTTGACTGTCTACACAACAAACCAGTTATACAATGACTTGACTAATTATTCCAACTTTCCTAGTTAACAAGTCTTTAAATTACACTTTAATCTGAATCAAAGACTATAAAATACTTAAAGGGACTACTGTCTGAATACAACTTCCAAAATCTTGTAAAATGACTAAAATATTCTGCACTGACTGTCACCATGGGAAAGATAAAAAAGTAGTTATTAGAAATAAACTATTGTTTAAAAACGTGTTGTAAATAATCATGTGTTGAAGACTCGTGCTTGATGTCACAACTAAAAACAAAAATGAATGATGGCAAAACTAAACGAGTTGAATATTATACCTTTACATGAGCGAGACGGAAAACTAATTTTAATCATTGTGTTACATCTTTTCTCCGGTATTTGCAGACTGTTTGTAAATTCAAGACTGCATTTCCTAATGTCAAACTATGTACACTCAATTTCTGATTAATAATAACCTCTGCATAGCCGAGGACTTCCTATATTAAAAGTGTTAAAATCGCTATTGAAAACAGCAGTCTAACATAATCAACAGTGGACATTTTGATAGTTTTTCACAACATGAACATGACTGAATCTTTTATTACCTGTGTCAATTTGGGGGTGAACTTTTGACGAATGCGGAGAACTGATGCACGCAGCACCGTCACTAACAGAGAGAGCGAGTGCGCGCCACACCGAGAGCGTAGAGAGGCCTCAGTCAGTGTTGCCAGATTGGGCGATTTCCTGCCCAACTGGGCGGTTTTGACTTCGATTGCATGCATGTATGTGCATTTCGGCGGGTTTTGGACAGTTTTGGGGCTGGAATCAGTCAGCTACATCTGGCAACACTGGCCTCAGTCATATCTTCGCAGTCTGCCACCGATGGCTGATCTTGCTTATCCGTGGCGTTTTGACACAAAAATACGCGTGATATTATTGAAATTTAGGGGGGCCAGAGGTGGGACCAAGTGGGTGGGACCCCCCTGCCCCCCTAGAACCGCCACTGCAACTACGTACCTTAAAAAAATTTGTAAATCCAAGGAATCATCCTTGAATCATTTTTTTCTGTGTACATTTTAGAGCTGGACTGTCACTCAACAAACCAGTGTGATAAAACACTGCCACATTCAGGTTCATCTGTTTCAGATCAAACTCAACACTTTTAAAGTGAACCTCTTGTGCTTTGTGGAATATCACCTTTCAAGCAGTGTGCGATGTACAGTAGCTGATTGTGAATCTATTGAAGGTCAGCGATGGTTTAAAGATGTAAATAGAAAAACTGAACTGCTGAAACGAGCTGTCAGCAATACAAGTTTAAGTTCTGTCATTGATATTTGTTGAAATGTTGAAAAGGTGTCCACCAGTCTCACTTTCCAGTTTTGGGAATTTCACTTTAAAAGTGTTGCAAAACATTTTTTATTTTGCATAAATGTCAACACATGCATGTTTTTCCAGTGAGCCTTGGTTGACACTTAAGAAAGACAAAAATATGGTTTCAAAGCATGCAAAAAAAAAACATGTAACTCAATCTTTAGCTTGGTATTTTATCATACATTTAATATTATTATTATGATTGTTTTGAAATTTAGAATGTACAAAATTTAGAATGGAACTTCTAGAAGTCATTCATTCATTCATTTTCATTTTCCTTCTACTTAGTCCCTTTATTAATCAAGGGTTGCCACAGCGGAATGAACCACCAACTTATCAAGCACATGTTTTACGCAGTGGATGCCCCCCAGCTGCACTGGGAATCACCCAAACACACACTCATACACTACAGACAATTTAGCTTACCCAATTCACCTATAGCGCATGTGTTTGGACTTGTGGGGGAAACCGGAGCACCTCCACACAGAAATGCCAACTTACCCAGCCAAGGCTCGAACCAGTGACCTTCTTGCTGTGAGGCGACAGTACTACCCACTGCGCCACCTCGCTGCCCACATCTAGAATTCACAAGCTCAGGTGGCGGCAACCATTTGGGAAACTCAGGCAGTGGCTGCCATTCGGGAAGCTCAGGCGACAGCAGCAGCAGCTCTGGCAGTGGCGGCGGTGGCTCTGGCAGCACTGGCAGCGGCGGATCTGGCAGCTCTGGAGGATCTGGTAGCTCTGGAGGTGGCGGTGGCAGCTCTGGCAGTAACAGCTCTGGTGGGGGCAGCAGCTCTGGCAACTCAGGTGGTGGTGGCCATTCTGGTGGCTCAGGGGGTGGCATTTTAAGGACAGGAACAATGACAGGAACTATGGCAGGAACAGACTCAGAACAGGAAGCCATCTTGTGAGCTAGTGGCAGACTGGCGCTTACCATTGCGTGAGCTGGAGGGCTGGTTATGGCTACTTTGTGAGCTGGAGGACTGAAGGTGGCCATCTTGTGAGCTGGAGGACTGGAGGTGGCCATTTTGTGAACTGGAGGACTGCAGGCAGCCATCTTGTGAGCTGGAGGACTGAAGGCCTGATAAACTGGAGACAGGAGTATGGGTGATGCCAGCATAATAGTGTTGCTGGGTTGGGCAGCAAGTCCCATTGCCAGCGGGTCTTGCTGTTCATTGCCCCTCCCAAAAAACATTTAGGGGTCTCCTCCACCTCACCTATGGTGAAGGGGGACCCTGACATGCTTAAAGCCAGTTCAATATAATGTTGTAATGTCTCATGGGGTTCGTGCAGTCGCATTGTGGAGTATAATGGTTCAGACAGTCCACCATGAAAAAAGATCATGAGGCATAACTCACTCATTGTTAGATGTGCCAGATCGATAAATTTCTCCACATACTCCTCGATAGACTGTGCTTCCTGCCGCAAACACATGATTGCAATACCCGCTGGATCCATGTTGGGCTGAGTCTTCTGTAACCAGGGATGTGACACTGACAACAGGGTTCGGATCCTAATGCAGGTCAATTAGAATGGTCAGGTAAGCAATGGTCAACACAGGGGCAAACAGATGTATACGGGCAATCCAGAGTCGTAGACAATATAACAGGCAGATGGCCACAAGGCAGGCGGCAGACAGGGACAAAAAGACAAACTAGGCGAGGGACAAAACACGGCAAAACAAGACAAAGAAACTGCGTTGTAGTGTCACTAGAACAGATAACAAGACTCAGCAACAGAGTCTTAGTGGGTTGTATTTGTGTGTGTGCAATCAGTCCTTGAGCAGCATCAGCTGTGTGTTTGTAATCAGTCAGGATCAGGAACATGTGTGTGTGAGCGGAGTGCATGTATGGAGTTGTAGTCCATGACATGGCGGATTTGTAGTCCATTATGGCTCGTTTCCACTGAGTGGTACAGTACGGTATGGTTCGGGTCAGTACGGGTCACCTTTATCAGGCTTGCGTTTCCACTACCAAGGGTACACTTTTGGTGGGCATGGTGTACGACAGAAAGTTTAAGTTGACGTCATTCTTGCTCGAATAAATGTCTACAGTAAAGCTGTACAGGTCGTTCACATCATATGAGAAGCTCTTCTCACAAAACAGATGCTTTAAACATATTAATACTTGTGTATAAATGTTTATTACTAACTTTTCTATGAACATGATTTGATTATAACAACAGATCAATGACAGTGCGAAACAGCCTACTGTAACGTCTGTAATTATGTAAAATACATGAATAAATGCAACATATATGAACA
Source organism: Danio kyathit (assembly GCA_903798195.1). NCBI lineage: Eukaryota > Metazoa > Chordata > Actinopteri > Cypriniformes > Danionidae > Danio > Danio kyathit. Next base: position 5,868,598 of record LR812526.1, on the reverse strand, counting down.
CACACAGCCCCTTACAGTCTCCGATATGTTACCAATTACAGAAAAAACTAGATACAGTAAATATTTAGTCCTTATTTGAGTTAAAAAACAACACGCAACATAGCCCAGTCAGAGCAAGGCTCTCATCTGTGTCTGTAATCTTCAGCAGCACATGTAGCCTCTGTTAGAGAGTAATACCGTCTTTCTGAGTTCATAATAGTCCAAAAGGTGATGATAAACATGGCAGTTTGTTCGTGATTCAGGTTGCTGAAACTATTTACTCCTGTGTTTTGTCAGGCTTCTCCTTTGTTTTTTCGCGATTCACTCTCGTGTTTGTCCTTTTGTTTTCTGAAGGGATGAGATGTCAGAGACACTTCAATAATCACACACACGTTATTATCATCAGCTCAAGACGTTCATTATATCAAATACAGACACGATCGCAAGCGCCCTGGAGAAAGCGAAAACTGCTCGCACTTTAATACAACCTCGTAAAACAACAACATGACATGGCAGATTTAGTTCTTCTTGGCTTTGTGGCTGTACATCAAGACAACGACAAGGTTTGTTTGAGCTCGGGTCATCCATGGCTCGTTATTATATGTATATAGTATTTCCATGTAATGTCTCGGCTTTAAAAACATGGCGGTTCCTTTGTTTTCATTCTGGCTAGCTCCACAAGCTCGTGACGTATCTCTGTAACCAATCAGCGTTCAGCTGCCAGTGTAGCTCCAACTTTTGGTACCCTTTCTAGTGTTTGGTACGCTTTAGAAAGGGTGCCGAAAAAGTGGTACGGTACGGTTCGGTACGCTTTTTGACAGTGGAAACGGCCATAAAAGCGTACCGTACCGTACCACTCAGTGGAAACGGGCCATTAGTGAACTGTGTGTTTACCAGTGATTTGCACAGGCTGGATCGCTGGTGATCGTGACAATAATCACTGTGTTATCCTCTTTTCACCCTTGACAAAAAAGCATAAATTCAAACCAAAATTTCAAATGGGACACTTAATTGTTCATTTGATGCAACACTTGGGAACTAAAATAGAATACAGTAGCTATGTTTCCATCCAAAGATGCGAATCAGACTTATGTGCAAAACAAGAATACTGCATAAAACATTTGCAAAGTAAGCAATCCATTGAGTCAAAGAGAACAAAATCGTCATTTCCTTACTGGCGCCAAATATCAAAAATGAAAATGCAATTTGCTGCATCCTTCCAAAACTGGGCATCTTGTGTCCACATTAGCACCATTACTTGCTCCCTAATCGCCGTGTCCTCTTTTCAGCCGTGTGAGGAGCATCCGCCAAATAAAGAGGCTGAAGAGGCCGAGCAACATCACTGACCATGTAATTATCCACTCATGTCTGTGCTCTGCTGTCAGTCAGTGCTGCTTTCTGACCCGTCCCGTCCCGGCCCTCCGCCCTGCTCCACATCCACCCCCTTCCACTGTCACCTTTCCCACCTTCCCTGTCACCCGCACGTGTCCATGGCTCTCATTTTGGAGTGAGAGGCCACCCGCGGACGCCACATCTTTCTGTCTGCGCGTCTCATTAGAAACAGCTTGGCTGCGGGGCTGACAGCTCTAATCCAGGGAGCATCTCTCACACTGTCTATACCGAGCTCCATCTGCCCTGCGCATGAACTGCCCAAACCGCTGGACAAAACCTCGGCCCGCAAAACTCACCACTGCCTAATAGGCTTTTGCAGAGCGAGTGGGCATTTTAAAAAAAGAGGATTCGGGTAAAAATGGACATGGGGTCATTATTTACTCACCATCATGAAGGATGACGATGGGCTCTTTTATTAGGCATGTTATTGTAAAATGACAATGTCAAGCTCTACAAATTAGACAGTTATTGGGGTTTTATAAATAATCATCTCATATTATGGTGTTTGCTTTGTGCTCTGAGGACATTAATGGATATTAATATATGGATATTGGAAATGTAAAACACAAAAGCAAGGCACAGTATTTTTATGACTGAAAATATTGCGGCACTTTAAATATTCAGCTATTTTTTTTGTATCGTTTTGCGTAATTTTTGTATTGTAACTAAATATTATTTAATTATTAATAAGATAATTAACATGTTCATTATTATTTAAGTTTTTTTTACTTTTAAAAAACGTAAAAAATTTTGACCATAACATTGTACTTTTTTATCAATACAATAATCTTAATATTATATACTATAATTAAAAATATAAATATTATAATATAAATATTATATACTATAATACTATACAGTAATACATATTATATCTATAATCTTTTATACCATTTATATATATGCTAATAGTATTATTTATATAATATTATTCATTCATATTATTTAATATGTACACACTCATTTTTTTGCAGTGTGGAAATGTAAAGATATATATTTTTACAGTATTTTTATGACTGAAGATATTGTGAAACTTTAATTTAAATAAATTTTAAATTATAACTTTTTGTATCATAAATATAAAATACTTGAAATATTATTTAATTATTAACAAATATTTAGAGATGTTTTTTTTTACTTTTAAAAAAGGTTTAATAATTTTTACAATATCATTGTACTTTTTATAATAATATAATTATCATAATAGTACATTATTAGTAGTAAATTTACTAGTAGTATTATTTATATAATATCATTAATTCGTTCATATTATTTAAAATGTACAGTTGAAGTCAGAATTATTAGCCCCCCTAATTATTAGCCCTCCTGTTATTTTTTTTCCCCAATTCCGGTTTAACGGAGAGCAGATTTTTTTCAACATATTTCTAAACATAATAGTTTTAATAACTCATTTCTAATAACTGATTTATTTTATCTTTGCCATGATGACAGTAAATAATATTTGACTAGATATTTTTCAACACACTTCAATACAGCTTAAAGTGACATTTAAAGGCTTAACTAGGTTAATTAGGTTAACTAGGCAGGTTAGGGTAATTAGGCAAGTTATTGTATAACGATGGTTTGTTCTGTAGATTATCAAAAAAAACTTTGCTTAAAGGGGCTAATAATTTTGACCTTAAAATGGCTTTTAAAAAATTAAAAACTGCTTTTATTCTAGCCGAAATAACTTTCTTCAGAAGAAAAAAATATTATCAGACATACTGTGAAAATTTCCTTACTCTGTTAAACAGCATTTGGGAAATATTTTAAAGAAATAAATAAATCAAAAGGGGGCTAATAATTCTGACTTCAACTGTGTGTGTATGTATATATATATATATATATATATATATATATATATATATATATATATATATATATATATATATATATATATATCAGGGCTCGAAATTGCGACCATTTTGGTCGCATATGCGGCCAAAATTTAATCTATGCGACCTCATAATATATTTGGGAGCATTTGTGCGACTGCATATAATGGTTGTAGTGCGACTTGTTTCGATTTTTTCTAAAAACGTGCTGAATCGGACTTCCCTGCCGCTATATTGGTTCATATTAGCTGTCAATCACTCAAGGCTTTCCGCTGTCAGATAACAGGGAGCTTATAAGGGCGCCAGCCGAGATCAATCGAGGGTTTTCGGAGAAGGTGCCCGAATCTCGATGCGTTGCATTCACTGCATGTTCACCGCAAATGTCCGCTACATGTAAAATCTAACACTGTACACATCATCGCCAAAGAAGCTCACCTTTATTAAGTTTAAACTGAATCTGCAGCTCATAACAAAGAACGGTATTTGCGCTGTTGGTCATCACGAGAATCCTGCTCTGCCCCCTCATACTGTATATTGGGTCGGCTGACTCGCCTGCTTTATTCCACAAACACAGAAAAATTAAAATCAGCTAATGACGAGACCGAGCATTTAAAAATCACACAAACCCAAACCAAAACTTTTAAAGATTGGTAGAAGTGAGACTTTTCTTCCTTTCTTTTGTCCGTTCTTTCTTGAGATGTATATTATTTTTCTATTTACTGATGACTGCTTTGCAGCTTTCAGCATTGGATTGAATGATTTAATATAATCTTGCGTTTGTTTTGTAGCAGAATTATTATTTAGTAAATTGACATGCATATAAAAACAACAGTGCAAAATAAAAATTTCTTACTGCAATGCTTCATTTTTGTTTGATGCAAACCTTAAATTTATTTTTCATAAATTAACAGCAGGACCTTTTACAGTACATAACTTGCATTCAAGCACATTCAGGGCAGCATGAAAATGACAAATGTTATTCATTGTTAGTATTATTAGTCATCATCATCATCATCATTCATATTTTATAATTATTAGACATTCATTTTGGAATTATTGCACAGATATCAATAAGTCATCACAGCATTAGTTAGATAGTAGTTTCTGGTTTTTGTTAGTCCTGATTGATGCTGTTTTCAAATACAATAAATCCCTTAATATACAATTTGCAGTGGTGCTCATTCATTTTTGGTGGGTGCTCCTAAATTTTTTCTGGTGCTCCTAAATTTTTGAAGTTGAGAGCACCGGTGCTACCAAGTAAAAAAGTTAACTTCGAGCCCTGTATATATATATATATATATATATATATATATATATATATATATATATATATATATATATATATATATATATATATATATATATATATATATATATATATATATATATATATAAAACATACTAAATTTGTGACATTGATAAAAATGTAATTTAATAAACATATTATTTTTTTATGAATTTTCTAGAGTAAAAAATTTTATTTTATTTTTAGAAATAATAAGTCAAAATTATGAGATTTTACTTAAAATAAGCTAATTTATCTGCCATTGGAGTAAAATTTATTTCAAACTAAAAATAAGACTATTTTGTTAATAATTTTGCCTGTTTTATGAAAGAACACACTTAATTTTGACTTATTATTTCTGAAAATAAAAGAAAATGATAGTTGAAAAAAATATTTCCACCATGGTATTTTTCTGTACTTTATTTTATTTAAAAAAGGATTTTAATAAAAGTATTTATATTTTATTATTTAATGTTTTTGTCTTTCATGCATGTTTTTGCAACTCATTGATTTAAACTCATTGACTTTAATTAGATTTTATTTTACCCAATTTTGTTTAGCTTCATGCTTTTTAGTCCTTTTCAGGCACATGAGGTTTCAGCATGAGGAAAAAAAATTCTCAGTTGCTGTTGGCCTACATAATTTTTCTCAAACATACAGTACAAAACAGTTCACATGATGTTAGCACCTTCTCATGTACTCAAACTTCTGCAGAATGAAGACAGAAAGGAGGTCGATCTGGAAGCCTGCAGCTGTGCAGATTAACAGACATTACGAGGAGAAGCTCAGGAGAATCTGCATGCGCTCAGATGGCCTTGTGCGTCTTAAAAACAAACCTGAATGCTCTTATTTCATGCGCTGTTTGTCCTTGAAGGAGCTGCTGATTTGAAGCTGCGTTTGATGTGTTGATAAACAATGCCGGGTCACATGATCCTGTCTTAAGAAAACCACTGAATCAATTAGTGCGAGAGTGAGTGTTGAAATATTGATGAGGACGTGTGTCCAGAGGCCCGATGTATCCCAGAATGCCCTGCTGTGACACTTTTTCAAATATTTCTCATGTGAAATTTAATGGAGCAGGAAAATGTTCTCAGCATTTGCATTATTATTTATTTCAATTCTGCCATTGTCGAGCTGTTGTACGTGGTTGTCATGGTGTTCTAAGTGATTAAGACTTTGTTCTGCTGTTGCCAAGCTGTTGTTGGTGGTTGCCATGGAGTTGTCACGATGTTCTAAGTGATTAAGACTTTGTTTTGCTGTTGCCGAGCTGTTGTAAGTGGTTGCCATGGGGTTGTCATGGGGTTCTAAGTGATTAAGACTTTGTTCTGCTTTTGCCAAGCTGTTGTAGGTGGTTGCCATGGTGTTCTAAGAGATTAAGACTTTGTTCTGTTGTTTCTAAGCTGTTACAGGTGGTTGCCATGGTGTTGTCACAATGTTCTAAGTGATTAAGACTTTGTTTTGCTGTTGCCGAGCTGTTGTAAGTGGTTGCCATGGGGTTGTCATGGGGTTCTAAGTGATTAAGACTTTGTTCTGCTTTTGCCAAGCTGTTGTAGGTGGTTGCCATGGTGTTGTCATGGTGTTCTAAGTGATTAAGACTTTGTTCTGTTGTTTCTAAGCTGTTACAGGTGGTTGCCATGGTGTTGTCATGGTGTTCTAAGTGATTAAGACTTTGTTCTGCTGTTGCCGAGCTGTTGTAGGTGGTTGCTGGGGTGTTGTCATGGTGTTCTAAGTAATTAAGACTTTGTTCTGCTGTTGCCAAGCTGTTGTAGGTGAAGTGTTGTCATGGTGTTCTAAGTAATTAAAACTTTATTCTGTTGTTGTCAAGCTGTTGTAGGTGGTTGCCATGGTGTTGTCATGGTGTTCTAAGTGATTAAGACTTTCTTCTGCTGTTGCCGAGTTGTTGTAGGTGGTTGCCATGGTGTTGTCATGGTGTTCTAAGTGAATAAGGCTTTCTTCTGCGGTTGCCAAGCTGTTGTAGGTGGTTGCCGTGGTGTTGTCACGGTGTTCTAAGTGATTAAGGCTTTGTTCTGCTGTTGCCAAGCTGTTGTAGGTGGTTGCCATGGTCTTGTCATGGTGTTCTAAGTGATTAAGACTTTGTTCTGCTGTTGCTGAGCTGTTGTACATGGTTGTCATGGTGTTGTCACGATGTTCTAAGTGATTAAGACTTTGTTCTTCTTTTGCCAAGCTGTTGTAGGTGGTTGCCATGGTGTTGTCATGGTGTTCTAAAAGATTAAGACTTTGTTCTGTTGTTTCTAAGCTGTTACAGGTGGTTGCCATGGTGTTGTCATGGTGTTCTAATTAATTAAGACTTTGTTCTGCTGTTGCCAAGCTGTTGTAGGTGGTTGCTGTGGTGTTGTCATGGTGTTCTAAGTGATTTAGACTTTGTTCTGCTGTTGCCAAGCTGTTGTAGGGGCTTGCCATGGTGTTGTCATGGTGTTCTAAGCGATTGAGACTTTGTTCTGCTGTTGCCAAGCTGTTATAGGTAGTTGCCATGGTGTTGTCATGGTGTTCTAAGTAATTAAGACTTTGTTCTGCTGTTGCCAATCTGTTGAAGGTGGTTGCCATGGTGTTGTCATAGTGTTCTAAGTAATTAACACTTTGTTCTGCTGTTGTCAAGCTGTTGTAGGTGATTGCCATGGTGTTGTCATGGTGTTCTAAGTGATTAAGACTTTCTTCTGCTGTTGTCGAGCTGTTGTTGGTGGTTGCCATGGTGTTGTCATGGTGTTCTAAGTGATTAAGGCTTTGTTCTGCTGTTGCCGAGCTGTTGTAGGTGGTTGCCGTGGTGTTCTAAGTGATTAGGAATTTGTTCTGCGGTTGCCAAGCTGTTGTAGGTGGTTGCCGTGAAGTTGTCACAGTGTTCTAAGTGATTAAGGCTTTGTTCTGCTGTTTCTAAGCTGTTGTAGGTGGTTGCCATGGTGTTGTCATGGTGTTCTAAGTGATTTAGACTTTGTTCTGCTGGTGCCAAGTTGTTGTAGGTGGTTGCCATCGTGTTGTCATGGTGTTCTAAGTGATTAAGACTTTGTTCTGCTGTTGCCAAGCTGTTGTAGGTGGTTGCCATGGTGTTGTCATGGTGTTCTAAGTGATTAAGACTTTGTTCTGCTGTTGCCAAGCTGTTGTAGGTGGTTGCCATGGTGTTGTCATGGTGTTCTAAGGGATGTGGTACTGATGTGATGTGATGTGGTTGTCATGGTGTTGCTATTGTATGTTGAGTGGTTGCTAATACTTTGTTCTGCTGTTACCAATCTGTTATAGGTGGTCCCATGCTGTTGCTGTGGTGTTCTGAGTGATTAAGACTGTTCTGCTGTTGTTGAGGTGTTACAGGTGGTTGCCATGGTATAGTTGTGTTCTGAGTTACTGTTAAGCATCTGTTTTGCTGTTGCTAAGGTGTTACAGGGGGTTGCTATGGTGTTCTGAGTTGCAAAGACTTTGTTCTGCTGTTGCTAAGCTGTTACTGGTGGTTGCTATGGTGTTCTAATTGGTTGTTAAGGCCGTTGTTCTGTGGTTTCTGATAGTCTTTGATGGATATGGCTCAAATCTGTTGATCAGTGTGAATCTGTTCAGAGAATCTGTTCAATGAAGGCGTCAGTGCTACCTCCAGAAGTGTGCATCTGCATCATTTACAGCAGAGCGAGTGAATCTCTGCTTTAAACTCTCAGTGTCAGCCGTCCTCACAGCCTCTCAGCCAACTCTCAACCAGTCACACGTTTTTTTTCCTCTCCACAGCCTCCGACGCCTTAAATGAAACACCAGGCTCTGCTCGGCCACAGAACATTTCCATGCTAACCATGTTCCCCGACTCTCCTCGTCTGCGGAGTTAGTTACCGCGTGCACCCTGTGAAAAAAATGCAGGAGGGAAACTATTATCTTTAGTCGGTGTGTGTGAGTCTGGCGCTGGAGTACGCCGCCTTCATTTTCCCAGTCAGCAGGTGTCCTCGCAGGGTTATAATAGGCCTTACATGTGTAATTAACACGTGGAGAGGCAAGCGGGAGCCGGGACAGCAGGAGAAAAAACGCTCTCATTCTCCTCCAGAGTTTCTCCTCTTTTCTCTGGATGTCAGTCCTTCTGGACGCGAACACACTTCCAAACGTCTCCCTCTCACCTCCTGCTCTCTTTCACACTGGTTTTGTTCTCCTCTTTCGCTCGCCACCTCTTTCTCTTAGTGATGATCTTGATCCCTCGTTCTCTTTTCCCAGAGCCGTAAAATGCTGCCTGGTTGAAGACAATGCAGACAGCGGTGAAAAGACACGCAGACGTGTGTGAGAGTCAACATGCTGTGCTGCATTAGGGAAATAACCCAAGAGTGCATCTCAGAAGGTAATGCACAACTATAATGTAGCAGTGTATAGACCATTTAGTCTTAGTCCCTTTATTAATCTGTGGTCGCCACAGCGGAATGAACCGCCAACTTATCCAGTATATGTTTTACGTAGCGGATGCTCTTCCAGCCGCAACTCATCACTGGGAAATACCATACATACTCATTCACACACAAACACACACTACGGACAATTTAGTTCATCCAATTCCCCTATAGCGCATGTGTTTGGACTAGGGGAAACCGGAGCACCCAGAGGAAATCCACGCCAACACTGGGAGAACATGCAAACTCCACACAGAAATGACAACTGACCCAGCCGAGGCTCAAACCAGCGACCTTCTTGCTGTGAGGTGATCATGCTACCCACTGCGCCACCGTGATGCCCCGTATAGACCATTTTGAGGGATGTAAACAGTAACAATGGTCCTGACGTATTTGCTGTATTACATTTAAAATTTCCACAGCCTCTGAGAGTCTAAAATGTTATACACCTTGATATATAATGTTGCAATAATAAATATTAATAACTCCTTACATTTATATAGCGCTTTTCTAGACACTCAAAGTGCTTTACATATTGGGGGGAATCTCCTCATCCACCACCAGTGTGCAGCATCCACCTGGATGACACGACAGACAGCACACCACACACCAGCTGGTTGGTGATGAGGAGACAGAGTGATGAAGCCAATTATGATATGGGGCCATGATGGACAGAGTCCAGTGGGCAGATTTAACCAGGATGCCGGGGTTAAACCCCTACTCTTTTTCGAAGGATATCCTGGGATTTTTAATGACCACAGAGAGTCAGGATTTACAGTTTAACATCTCATACGAAAGACGACGCTCCCGTATAGAATCCCAGTCACTATACTGGGGCATTAGGACCCACACAGACCGCAGGTTGGGCGCCCCCTGCTGGCCTCACTAACACCACTTCCGGCAGCAACTTAGCTTTCCCATGTGGTCTCCCATCCAGGTACTGACCGGGCGCAGCCCTGCTTAGCTTCAGTGGGCGACCATGTGAGAGTTGCAGAGAGCTAGCTGCCGGCTAGTTATGAGTTATGATTGTATCAACTCTTGTTATAGTTATGAAATAGTTCAGGAAATGTTCATGGGCCAATGACATCACCACATTGAAATGGTCTATAAGGCAATCCTAGAATGCACTGACTGTAGTGGGCTTTAGGAAAGCATGTCTTCGGTACGGCAGACTAATAGAGTAATATGATTATTAGCTGTTGAAATTCATTGCAAATAAAATCTTTTCTTACTTAAGGAGAGAGTTTTTGTCTAGTTTCTAGTTGAAATATCTGTAAATGCTTAAATTAAGAAGCCTTTTCTAGACAAGTAAAGAAATAATAATATTTATTATTAAAAAGAAAGAATAATATTTCGAAATAATAAGTCAATAGTGTTTAATATTTTTACTTAAAACAAGCAAAATAATGTGCACTGATTGTGGTGGAGTGAAGGAAAACATGTCTTCGGTACAGCAGAGTCACAGTGCTCAGCATAATTGAGTACAGCCCATTTTGAAAATGAATATTTTTCTCCATTTCTCAGTGAATATAGGCGATGTATTTTGGTGCATTTAAACAAAACAGATTTATTAAACAGATATATTTATTCAAATAATATTTTAGTCACCAAACATATTTAAGAATTGAAAGATAATACAATTAAATTCAAGCAAAATATTGCAAAAACTAAATTACAACCTTCAAAATTTCAACTAAATTTTTTCTTGATTTTTCCTCTTTTTTTAAATTTGAATTTAATATTTTTCTAAAACATATAAATTTGGGTGTATTCGTTTTTGGACCGTTATTGTAAGTTATTTTGTTAGATAAGCTCCAGATTTGGCTTCAGTACTGACTAATCTAATGTACAGTTGAAGTCAGAATTATTAGCCCCCCTGTTTATTTTTTCCGTAGAGCAGATTTTTTTCAACACATTTCTAATCATAATAGTTTTAATAACTCATCTCTAATAACTGATTTATTTTATCTTTGCCATGATGACAGTAAATAATATTTGACTAGATATTTATCAAGACACTTCTATAAAGCTTAAAGTGACATTTAAAGGCTTAACTAGGTTAATTAGGTTAACTAGGCAGGTTAGGGGAATTAGGCAAGTTATTGTATAACGATGGTTTGTTCTGTAGACTATTGAAAAAATATATAGCTTAAAGGGGCTAATAATTTTGACCTTAAAATGGCTTTTAAAAAATTAAAAACTGCTTTTATAGTTTATTTAGACATACTGTGAAAATGTCCTTGCTCTGTTAAACATCATTTGGGAAATATTTAAAAAAGAAAAATAAATTCAAAGGGGGGCTAATAATTCTGACTTCAACTGTATATGCACAAATATAATATTGTAGAGCTTCCTATTTAAAATATGAATTTAAAAGAGAGATTAGTGAGGGGTGTACTGTACTTATATATGCTGAAAACTATATGATTATTAGCTGTTAAAATTCATTGCTTACTTAAAGAGAGAGTTTTTGTCTTGTAGAGAAATAATAATATTTATTATCTAAAAAAAAGAATAATATTTAGAAGTAAAAAGTCAAAATTGTGTGAGTTTTTACTTAAAACAAGCTAAATAATGTGCACTGACTGTATAGTGGGCTGTAGGAAAACATGTCTTCGGTATGGCAGGCTAATAGAGTTACAGTGAGTACAGCCCATTTTGATAATGAATATTTTTCTCCATTTCTCAGTGAATATAGGCGATGTATTTTAGTGCATTTAAACAAAACAGATTTATTAAACAGATATATTTATTCAAATAATATTTTAGTCTCCAAAAATTGAAAAATAATATAGTAAAATAGTTTTTGGTCCGTTATCGTAAGTTATTTTGTTAGATGAGCTCCAGACTTGGTTTCAATACTGACTAATCTAATGTATATGCACAAATATAATATTGTAAAGTTTCCGATTAAAATATGAATTCAAAAGAGAGATTTGTAAGGAGTGTACTTATATATGCTGAAAACTGTATATGATTATTAGCTGTTAAAATTCATTGCAAAAAAAGATTTTCTTACTTAAGGAGAGAGTTTTTATCTTGTTTCTAGTGGAAATATCTGTAAATTCTTAAATCAAGATGCATTTTCTATAATAATATGTATTATTAAAAAGAAAAAATAATATTTATAAATAATAAGTCAAAATGGTGTGGGGTTTTCCTTAAAACAAGTTAAGTAATGTGCCTGTGGTGTAAGGAACTTAATTCAAACTGAAAACATGATTATTTTGCCTTCCCCACTAGCAGATTATTTTAAGGAAAAACTTAAGATATGCTTATTATTTCTGAAAAAAAACTATGTTTTCGTGGCTAGAAAATGTTTCTTGATTTAATACTTTTTAGATATTTGGACAAGCAACAAGACAAAAATTCAGTTTGTCAGTGTTCGTTATATTATACATTACAAAATATTGACACAACATCTGATTTTATTGTAATATAATGATAAATATTGATTAGATTAAAAGTAATCAGTTATTTAATGCTTAAAACTTCAGTTTCTACTCACTAAAATTGATAAAGTAATCAAATAAACATGATAAATTATGTGAAAATAAATTCAAAAAACTTGCATGGCATTTTTGTAAAAACGATGCATGTATGCATTTCGGATTAGAAGTTAAACTGAGGTTCTGACTCTCTGTGGTCATTAAAAATCTCATGGCACTTCTCGTAAAAGAGTAGGGGTGTAACCCCGGTGTCCTGGCCAAATTTCCTCCATCAGCCTTTACCAATCATGGCCTCCCAATCATCCCCATCCACCGAATTGGCTCTATCATTGTCTCTCCACTCCACCAATAGCTGGTGTGTGGTGAAGCACTGACGCCGTTGTCCTGTAGCTGCTGTCACATCATCCAAGTGGAGCTGCACACTGGTGGTGGTGTGGAGAGACCCCCCTCATGATTGTGAAGTGCTTTGGGTGTATGGCCATACACAATAAATGCGCTATATAAATACACACATTACATTTGTGAAAAAAATAAACAAATAATGACTTATTATAGACTTACTATATTAATATACTTACTTTATTTTTATTTTTTTATTCTGTGCCTGAAATGGTTGAAGAAACACAAATATAAGACACAACAGAAAAATCACAAAACAGTGTTGTTTATTCATTATGTGCATACATACAGTTTGTCTATGCACATTAAATAAATGAAGATGTCCAAGTTCATATTTGATTTTCATATATTTAATGTCATTTATGTCAAAATATTACAATTTATTCAATCAGGCTATATACACTCACCGGCCACTTTATTAGGTACACCTGACAGATGATCAGAGGATGGATACACTGTGGTCATAAAGGGATGGACATGGTCAGCAACAATACTCAGGTAGGCTGTGGCATTGACACAATGCTCAGTTGGTACTAATGGGCCCAAAGTGTGCCAAGAATATATCCTCCACATCAGTTTCTTGTTCTTAGCTGACAGGAGTGGCACCCGGTGTGACCTTCTGCTGCTGTAGCCCATCCGCCTCAAGGTTGGATGTGTTGTGTGCTCTTCTGCAGATCTTGGTTGTAACGAGTGATTATTTGAGTTACTGTTGCCTTTTTCAACAAGGCATTTGCACCCACAGAACTGCCGCTCACTGTATATATATTCTTTTTTTCTGACCATTCCCTGTGAAATCTAGAGATGGTTGTGTGTGAAAATCCCAGTAGATCAGCAGTTTCTGAAATACTCAGATCAGCCCGTCTGGCACCAACAACCATGCCACGTTCAAAGTCACTTAAATCCCCTTTCTTTTCCATTCTGATGCTCGGTTTGAACTGCAGCAGATCATCTTGACCATGTCCACATGCCTAAATGCATTGGGTTGCTGCCATGTGATTGGCTGATTAGAAATTTATGTTAACGAGCAGTTGGACAGGTGTACCTAATAAAGTGGCCAGCGTATGTATTCGTAATTCCAATGGTTGTAAATATATATATATATACAGTATATAAACAATTTATATTTATATAAATTGTATTATTTTGACATAAATTACATTTTATATGTGAAAACCACAACTATGAACTTGTACATCATTTCTGTAATTTGCATATATATTACCATATATCAGATTTCTATATGGGGTTCCATTAATAATATTAGAATGGCGCTTTAATAGGCAGCTGTCTGTGCAGGCCGTAGGCATCAAGGCAGGTTTTGGAACAGAGCTGATGTAAAGAATATATCCCCCCCACCAAAAAACCTCCCGCTGAGAAAACCAGCGAGCGTCTGACAGAAGCCCCTCTCGCGAAACCTGTAATTAACCGCCGATACATTAATTAAGAGTTAACGCGGAGAGAAAAGCTGTGGTCTAATTGAGGCCGACGTGGGCTGTAATTAGAGCTATAGTCACACATTGAGATTTTATGAATGAGTGACTTTGCCAGGTTTTGACGCCTTCTCGTTCTCCTGCACCAGCCACTAGCTGTTATTAGCCCGCGCGGACGTGAAGGAGACAATATGTTGCCGGTCATTTTTTTTTTTTTTTTTTCAATCCAAACAGCAGATTTTTTTCTCCAGGCTCTCTCCGACTCTCCCTGTTGTTAATTAGGGGTGTCCGACACGTGGGGGAAGAGGAGGAGGTGCTGGGAGCTGGGAATCCAATTATTTCTCTCTTTTTTTGCCCCAAACGTTTTTTCCTTTCTCCAGTCTGCCGGAGAGAGGTGGATGAGATGTGGACAAGGACAGAGAGTCCGGATGACCAGGAGCTGAGAGACGTTTGTTTTCTTGTTTTCATGCTGAGATGACCAGCCATGCCATGATGTGCGCTAACTTGCATCCACTCCCTGCTTCATACATTATTAGCCATTTTGTTTTGGTTTGTTTGTTTGTTTATTGTGTCAGCTCAATCACACACTACAAATCATGTCACAGCTTGTTCTGTGTACATATACAGTAATTAGCACGGTAGAGTTTGAAAGAAGTCTGATTTATTAGATACAAAATATACAGTAATGTGAAATATTTACATTTTAAAATGTTATTTATTGCTGTGAAGTTTCAGCATATTTTGCAAATACATAATTGTAGGACTTTCCAGTATGTGTCACTGTTGTTTCCATATGTATATTATAAGTGATAGATGTTATTATGTTCTGGGGTATATATATCAGCCATATCACCCTGCAGCCCAAGACCAGTTTACTCACTGAAGCTAAGCAGGGCTGAGCCTGGTCAGTATCTGGATGGGAGACCACATGGGAAAACTAGGTTGCTGTTGGAAGTGGCGTTAGAGAGGCCAACAGGGGGCGCTCAACCTGTGGTTTGTGTGAGTCCACAGTAAAAGTGAAGGGGACACTACACTGTCAGTGGGCGCCGTCTTTCGGATGAGACGTTAAAACCGAGGTCCTGACTCTCTGTGGTCATTAAAAATCCCATGGCACTTCTGGTAAAGAGTAGGGGTGTAACCCCGGTGTCCTGGCCAAAGTCCCTCAATTGACACTTACCCATCATGGCCTCCTAATCATCCCCATCCACCAAATTGGTTCTATCACTGTCTCTTCACTCCACTAATAGCTGGTGTGTGGTGAGCGCACTGGCGGCGTTGTCCTGTGGCTGTCGTTGCATCATCCAAGTGGATGCTGCACACTGGTGGTGGTGTGAAGAGACTCCCCTCATGATTGTGAAGCGCTTTGGGTGTATGGCCATGCACAATAAATGCGCTATATAAATACACACATTACATTACATTATTTGAAAAACATATAAGTGTGTATATTTACCATGTTATTTTAAATGCAGGCACATTTCAAGAGTTCACACTTAGCTGACGATAGATTATAAAGCTTGTTTGGCATGCTGTCCCGGGAGAGAGCCCTGAGCTCATAAGATCCTCGAGCCCGGGGCTCCCTCCCGTTGCAGGGCGAGAGGGGAGTTTGAGCTCAGGTAGATGTAACGGAGTAAAGAAGTGAGTTAAATTAATGCCTAAATGGGGACAGCGCCCTCTACAGTGTGCGTGTTGTATTTAGCGTGTGGAGTAGAGACCACCCACAGCAGAGTTAATGAAGCATTGCTGTGGGTAAGTCGCACGTTTCACTCGGGTGGAAAATGACCATTTATAAGTGTCTAAAACGCATGCATATCTGCTTTATTGTGAGTAAATGTTTCAATTAATATATTGGGACAATGTTGAGTTGTGTTTGGCGTCGAGTGTGTTGCTCAATCTTCAGTTATAACGTGTTTGTATAACGAGGCCTGATTGTGATCAATTTGTGTGCTGTCTTGTGTTTTATATAGAGATGGTTGTTTTCTTTGTGAACGAGCCACTTTTTATACACGCTGTCTGTCTCCATTGTACAGGTATGTTGGTAAACATTATTAATTAAATGTTTGTAATTGTTTTATTGATTCAAAACGAGTTGCTAAAAGTCTCCACTAGGTGGGGATGTTTCCTTTCTTTTTGAGTTGAATTGTATTGCTCTGTATTTCTCAGTCATTGTACATTGAGAATTGTCATTCATTGATTTGTTATTTATTATTCAAAGTGTGTTATGTTTTACATATTCAGACTGTTAAAATCGACACTATTTACACTATACGATCATAAAGTTAAAATAATTTAATTGACATTTAAAAATACACATACAACTGTTTTAAATAAAACAGAGCAGAGGTAATGAAGCATTGCTGTGGAGATGGTTGTTTTCTTTGTGAACGAGCCACTATTTATACACGCTGTCTGTCTCCATTGTACAGTGTACAGTAAAAAGACAGCCCAGGCCAGACCGTCACATAGATCTCTAGAACTCCCGTGCTGTAGCTAATGAACAGATAGTGATTGCTCTTAAGAGATAACTTCTTATTAGGAGCACGTTTATGGTGCAGATTTGAATTAGTCAGTTAACTTAAGTTGCATGTTTTTGGACGGTGGGAGGAAATCGGGGGACCCGGGGGAAACCCACGTGAGCACGGGGAGAACGTGTAAACTCTGCACAAAAACGTCGGCTGGTTTGGTAAAGACTAGAACCAGTGATGTTCTTGCTGTGAGGCAACAGGGCTAACCACTGGTAAAAGTATCTGTTGTATTTATTACTCAAAGTTTGAGTTAAAAAGTACTCAAGAGTAGTGAGTATTACGCTGTAAATGCTGATACATGTAATTTGTGGATGTGTGTAAACGTAACATTCTGTAGTGCATCTAGTTATTGCCCAGCAGGTACACGTCATAAGACGTTAATTTTAGATTAAACTTAGGTTGTGTTGTCAGGTGACCAAAATTCAATGTCTAGCCAGCATCTAATGCTGCGTTCACACCAGACGCGGAAGAAGCAACAAGCGCAAGTGATTTACATGTTAAGTCAATGCAAACGCGCTAATAGGCGTCCTGCGGCGCGAATGGCGCGAATGGCATGGCGCGATACGCACGAATTGAGCGTTTGACGCGCTTAACGCGCAAATCGCGCGAATCGCTCGAGTTCAAATATCTAAACTTCTGCGGACATTCGCGCCGCGTTAACCAATCAGGAGCTTGCTCTTGTGGGAGCATGATTGTGACGTAGCACCTGTTGTTGGTGTCCGGGGGAAATCCTCCAGCCGACACCGACAACAGTTCATCAAACTGGGCTTGGCTCAGTCAGAAGCACCGCTGGAAGCCCCAGTCATCCAGGTTAAGTTTCTGGAGGAGTTTATGAGCTCACAGCGCTGGGTGCACCTCTGAAAGTATCTAGTGGACTCAGACACTGCTCCAAACGTATCGACGCTGCTTTACAGCCTTCATAAAGCACATAAACACAGGTATTTTATCAATAAAATCCATGTTAGCCATTTAGCAACGAAGCTACATTCACCGAGCAGACAGAAGCCCGGCCCATGACGCTAATCCGCGTCTGTTCTGAAGTGAATTTGACGCGCGAATGAAGCGGAGTTTGACGCGCGAATGAAGTGGAGTCTGACGCGCGAATGAAGCGAGTAAACTCAAATGTTCACGCGTCTATTTACTCGCGAATAGCGCGATTTTGCCGCGCGTTCCGCGTCTGGTGTGAACGCAGCATAAGGACAATGCTATTTTGATGTCCAATAACGACGTCAAATGACATTGATATTTGGTTGATTTTAGGTTGTTAGAAAGTGACCAAAATTCAACATCAAGCCAACATCTTAAACCAACGTCATATTGACGCCAAACACTGACATTTATTCATCAGGTATGGCAACCAAAATCGAACATCTGACAGACGTCATAGTGGAAACGTCCACACAACGTCAAGCTGTAACATCATTAGAGGTTGACATTTGGTTTGTTTTAGGTTGGACATTGACGTCGACCTGACATTGGGTTCAGATGTCAACCCAATTTTAATTTCCAAACAAAATGCAACATCCCCATGACATTGGGGTACAACGTCAATCTGCTGTCAAGTTGACGTCTTGTGCCTGCTAGGTGTTTAAGGCCATTTCTGTTATCATACAGTAAACATCCGTCATCGTCTCTGGGTCAATGTGTGTAAAGATTTTGGACATCTTTAACAACATTTTAATGCTTTCAAACAGTTTGCTGCAATTATAAATCGCCCATGTCTTGAGGAAGTTCATTATGAGGCGATTTACCTTCTATGTGTGATTTGATTGGACAGGAATCTCAGGACTGATTTTTCTAATCCCCGTAGACAAGAAAAGATAAAGTAGTGACTGCAGGTTGGAAGGAAGTAGTGGAGTAAAAGTACCGATACAGCACTTAAAATGTACTCAAGGAAAAGTAAAAGTACACGTTTTTAAAACTACTTAGCAAATTACACTTTCTGAGAACTTATTTTACACTATTGGTAAAAAATTATCAGAAGCTAGCTCTCTGCAACTCTCACATGGTCACCCACTGAAGCTAAGCAGGGCTGCACCCGGTCAGTATCTGGATGGGAGAGGTTGCTGCCGGAAGTGGTGTTAGTGAGACCAGCAGGGGGCGCTCAACCTACACTCTGTATGGGTCCTAGCACCCCAGTATAGTGAAGGGGACTCTATACTGCTCAGCAAGCGTTATCTTTTGGACTGAGGTCCTGACTCTCTGGGGTCAATAAAAATCCCAGGATGTCCTCTAAAAAAAGAGTAGGGGTTTAACCCTGTCATCCTGGCCAAATCTGCCCACTGGCCTCTGTCCATCATGGCCTCCTAACCATCCCAATATCATAATTGGCTTCATCACTCTGTCTCCTCTTCACTATTTAGCTGGTGTCTGGTTTGCTGTCTGGCGTAATTTGGCTGTCGTCGCAATATCTAGGTGGATGCTGCACACTGGTGGGGGATGAGGAGATTCCCCTCCCAAAAAAAATGAAAGAGATTTGAGTGTCCAGAAAAGCGCTGTAGACATGTAAATAATTAATATTATTATTAAGATGCAGTTGAACTTGTCGAAAAATTAAAAATGAAATGCTAAAAATCACATATGGTTCCATGATGAACACGAACTGTTGTTTTGTGAAATGCCAAAGGAAAATAGCATCTAGTGGTGATTTAATGACGTTAATAGAAATCGAACTATGTTTTATAACATGTAAAATGGGAACTGAAAGGAACACTCAAAAAGGAGCTCATGTAAACACCTTAATCATATTATTGTCTTATTCAGATCAAGGAAATGATTAGATTACTGATGTCTATGTAAACATAGTCAGTGACTGCGTTTAAATGAACATCAGTAATCTAATTACTCTGGTGTTTCTCGCAACAACAGTTCATGTTCGTCATGGCACCATATTCTGAGAAACATTGGTTTCAATGGTGCTAGCGGCAAAAATCTTGGGCTGTGGACAATGTGAAACATGTATTGTTCTCTGATGAGTCCACCTTCACTGTCTTTCCCACATCCAAGAGAGTTACGGTGTGGAGAAGCCCACCCAGACTGTTTTCTATGCAGTGCGTTTGCATAAATTAGAATCAATCACAAGCGTGAGTAAAATAAGTATTGAACACGTCACCATTTTTCTCAGAAAACATATTTCTAAAGGTGCCGTTGACTTGAAATTTTCCCCGGATGTTGGTAACAACCAAAGAAATCCATAAATGCAGGGAAAAGAAAACTAATTAGTTTCCAATTGAAATTATGTGTGATAAAATGAAATGACGCAGGGAAAAAGTATTGAACAGATGAAGAAAGGAAGGTGTAGTTCAGCAGTGAAAGCGCAGACAGCAACTGAAATCTCTCAGTAGTTCTTCAGCAAGCCTCTGCACATCCTCAGTGTAAATGAATATCAGCTGCTTCAGTCCAACATCTACATTAGCAGGAGGAGGAAGATGAAACCAGGGCGGACATTTCAGCAAGACAATGATCTAAAACACAGCCACTCTCAGATGCTTTCAGAGAAAGAAAATCAAGCTTTAGAATGGCCCAGCCAATCACCTGACTTGAATCCAATAGAGAGAACTAATTAAATCTCAGATTTGATAGACGAGACCCACAGAACCATCAAGAATTTGACACTCTGCTCAGGTGTGAGTTTCTCACAGACTTCCACAATGCATGTGACTTCATTCTTCATATGAGAGGTGTCTTTAAGCTGCAGCAGCAAAAAAGACTTTCACAGTGCATCCGGAAAGTGTTGATATTTTTGTTATGTTACAGCCTTATTCCAAAATGGATTAAATTGATTTATTTCATCAACATTCTACACACAATCCCCCATAATGACAATGTGAAAAAAGAGTTTTTGAATTTGTTGCAAATTTATTAAAAATTAAAAACCTGAAAAATCACAGGTACATCAGTATTGACAGCCTTAGCCGTGAAGCTCTAAATTGAGCTCAGGTACATTCTGTTTCCACTGATCATTCTTGAGATGTTTCAGCAGCTTAATTGGAGTTCAGCTGTGGTCAATTCAGTTGATTGGACATGATTTGTAAAGGCATACACCTGTCTATATAAGGTCCCAGGGTTGACAGTGCATGTCAAAGCACAAACCAAGCATGAAGACAAAGGAATTGTCTGTAGACATCTGAGACAGGATTGTCTCGAGGCACAAGGCTGGGGAAGGTTACAGAAAAATGTCTGCTCCTCTGAAAGTTCCAATGAGCACAGTGGCCTCCATCATCTGTAAGTGGAAGATGTTTGGAACCACCAGCACTTCCCGCCTGGAATTTGCCAAAAGGCATCTGAAGGACTCTCGGACCATAAGAGACTAAATTCTCTGGTCTGATGAGACTAAAATTGAACTCTTTGGAGTGAATGCCAGGCGTTACGCTTGGAGAAAACCAGACACCACTCATCACCAGGCTAATACCATCCCTACAGTGAAGCATGGTGGTGGCAGCATCTTGCTGTGGGGATGTTTTTCAGCAGCAGGAACTGGAAGACTAGTCAGGAAAGAGGGAAAGATGAATGCAGCAATGTACAGAGACATCCTGAATGAAGACCTGCTTCAGAGTGCTCTTGACCTCAGACTGGGGTGACGAATCATTTTCTAGCAGGACAATGACCCAAAGCACACCACCAAAATATCAATGGAGTGGCTTCACAACAACTCGGTGAACGTCCTTGAGTGGCCCAGCCAGAGCCCAGATCTAAATCCTATTGAACATCTCTGGAGAGATCTGAAAATGGCTGTACACCGTCGCTTCTCATCCAACCTAATAGAGCTTGAGAGGTACTGCAAAGAGGAATGGCCAAAAATTCCCAAAGACAGGTGTGCCAAGCTTGTGGCATCATATTCAAAAAGACTTGAGGCTGTAATTGCTGTCAAAGGAGCATCAACCAAGTATTGAGCTAAGGCTGTGAATACTGATGTACATGTGATTTTACAGCTCTTTTATTTTTAATAAATTTGCAACAATTTCAAAAACTCTTTTTTCACATTGTCATTATGGGGGATTGTGTGTAGAATGTTGAGGAAATAAATGAATTTAATCCATTTTGGAATAAGGCTGTAACATAAAAAAAAATGTGCAAAAAGTGAAGAGCTATCAATACTTTCCGGATGCACTGTATATAAAGTATTAAAAATATTTCAGCAGTTCAGCACTTTCTCCTTGTGTCATTTCATTGTTATTACGCAAAACTCATTCTTCAGATTTGTTTGTTTTGTTTTATTTTTATGTATGTATTGTTTGGGTTTTTACCAAAATCTGGATCAATTCCATGTCAACAGCTCCTTTAGAAATTTAATTCCCAGGAAAAAACATGACAATGTGTTCAATACTTACTTTCCCCGCTGTATATAAACACCACAGAGCTGAGATAAAAGTGAAATATTCAACTTAATTCAATTCATCTTTATTTGTATAGCGCTTTACAATGTAGATTGTGTCAAAGCAGCTTCACATAGAAGATTATAGGGAATTAAAACAGTGTCAGTCCAGTTTTCAGAGTTTAAGTTCAATTTAGCTCAGTTCAGTGTGGTTTATTAATCACTACTGAGAGTCCAAACACTGAAGAGTAATTCCATCGATGCGCAGCTCTACAGATCCCGAACCATGCAAGCCAGTGGCGACAGCGGCGAGGAAAAAAGTTCACCAACTGGCGAAAGTGAAGAATTTAATAAACCTTGAGAGAAACCAGGCTCATTTAGGCACGACCATTTCTCCTATGGCCAAACGTCTTGAGAACGTCTGGAGAATGCTGGACCTCAGCGAAGACTCGTCTGTCCCTGGAGCGTCACAGGAATCAGTCTCATGCTCTCCACTCTTCCATGACCACCACAGCAGCTGCTCAGGATACGGGCCTGGTCCAGGATTATGAAAACCTTGGGATCATCTCGTCGCTGGTCTTGGATCACATCAGTGGTGCTGCATAGTCTCTGAGGGCCTCAGGATGAGTACCCCCAGGTGGAAATACAGAATAAAGAGAATAATTAGAGTAGCTGCTGTTCATAGTGTATAGAAGCGAGATGCAAAAACCTGCGTGGGGCACACTCATGCGTCATACCGCTAAGTGATGCACTGAGTGTTTGCTTTGCTAAAAAGATAGGTTTTTAATCTAGTTTTGAACTGCGAGAGTGTGTCTGAGCCTCGGACATTATCAGCAAGGCTATTCCAGAGTTTAGGGGCCATAAATGAGAAGGCTCGACCTCCTTTACTCGACTTTGCTATTCTAGGTACTACCAGAAGTCCTGAGTTTTGAGATCTTAAAGAGCGGGTTGGGTTGAAGCGAGAGAGGAGGTTGGTTAGATGAACAGGAGCTCGATTATTTAAAGCTTTATAGGTAAGGAGTAATATTTTATATTCAATTTGAAACTTAACAGGCAGCCAGTGTAAGGAGGATAAAATTGGGGTGATATAATCATATTTTCTAGATCTGGTAAGAACTCTGGCAGCTGCATTTTGTACTAGCTGAAGTTTGTTAATAGAGGATGCTGGGCAGCCAGCAAACAGAGCATTACAGTAATCCAGCCTAGAAGTCATAAAACCATGGACTAACTTTTCTGCATCTGATATGGATAGCATACTTTGTAACTTCGCAATATTTCTCAGATGAAAGAAGGCAGTTTTTGTGACATGGGATATATGATTTCAAAAGTTTAATTGCTGTCTAATATGACACCCAGATCTTTTATAGTAGAGCTAATGCTAACTTTGTATCCCTCTAATTGCAGGTCGAGTTGTGAGATCTGCTGTGTACAGGATTTAGGCCCGATAAGTAATAATTCTGTTTTGTCTGAGTTTAAGAGAAGAAAATTGTTGGTCATCCAGTCTTTAACATATTTAATACACTCAGATAGCCTAGACAGTTCAGACATCTCATCAGGTTTAGTTGAATTATATAATTGAGTATCATCTGCATCGCAGTGAAAGCTGACACATGTCTTCTAATAATGTCTCCCAGGGGTAGCATGTATGTAAACAGCAAAGGGCCTAAAACTGATCCTTGATAAACAGTGAAATAAACAGTGCCTTATGGTTTTCGGTAGAGACTAACAATATTCAGGCACAGAAATTGAACAATCAAACATAAAATAACATGGTCATCATTGTATAATTATTAAAAAAAAATAATATATTTAATAAATACTCTAAGATTGCGATGTGACTATTGCGGGTTGCGATGTCGATGCTCAAACAACATATTGTGCAGCTCTACAAAAAACTGAAAACTGCTAATTTACAGATATATATTTTTACAGTGTGTAAATAAATGCTCCATCCACATGTGCTTCAGAAGGGGGAACCTGATGGGAAACAGTCTCAGCGAGAGCACATTTTCTCTAATAACACACACAGAACTGTGATATCCCGAGCTGGCTGCAGGCTTTCAGTGTAATAACAAAGAGCAAGAGTGAAGCTCACTTCAGCATCTCCATCCGCCTGACCCGGCTCCACTTCACATAATCAGCGCAAATTCCTTTTCTTTCAGCCCAGATTACCCAGCTCTCTCCAAGCAGACCCGCCAGGGCCAAAAGCGCCTTTCATGAGAGTCTCGCTGGAGGAAAGTCGACAGAAAAAAGCATGCATACTTCAAACGGCAGGTAAAGCAAACACACAATGCGCTTATTTCTACAAAAATGAGCTCAAAGGGCAGGCTGGTGTCACTCACAATTTAGCCGACGTCCTGAACGCTTGTGCGCGATTGATCAAAGAGAAACGACACTTAACGCCTTACTCCAAACCTTTGATCCTAATAATTAAGAAGCTTTTTCTCAAGGCAAAAAGCTACAAATATTCATCTGCACCCGATATGGGCTGATATCTGTCGATAGGCCGCAGACCGGCTGCATCTAATGGGAAGAAGCGTCCAGTGTGTAACCCAGCAAAACACTCTTGCCGAGGGTAAATAAGGTGGATATTTGAGGGAAAAAATGGGTTTTTGAAGATGAAAGTCTAAATGGAGTCTTGAGAGAGAGCTGATGGAGTGTGTTGACCGCCTGAAAGTAGTCACGGGGAAACAAGAGCGGCTATTAGTGTCACTGCCGGCCTCCAAATGGACAAACAAAATTAGGGTTTGGTTTGGATGCAGCTCGCTCTGTTATTTGCTGTTGTGACTGTGGTGTGAACTAAAGAGGTTTAGGAGATAGAAAAGTTGGAGATGGAAGAGAAAGAGACTCGATTTAAAGGTAGATTGATGGAGAATGAATGATCAAACTTCAGTCAGAAGTGAAAAAATGCATCAAAGACACAAATAAAAGTAGAAATTAGATTGAAATGTATTTTTTTAATTCACTCTGGGTTTTTTAATCTAATACTGAAATTGAAAAGCAGCAAAAATGCAGCACATGCTAAATAAAATAAAGTAAACAATAAATTCTCTGCTGGGCTTTCCCAGTACTGGGTTGCAGCTGGAAGGGAATCCACTGTGTAAAACATATGGTGGAACAGTTGGCGGTTTATTCTGCTGTGGTGACCCCTGTAAAATAAGAGACTAAGTCAAAGAAAAATGAATGAATGAATCTCTGCAGGCCTCCAAATGGACAAACAAGATTAAGGTTTGGTTTGGATGCCGCTCGCACTTTTATTTGCTGTTGTGGTGTGACTGCAAGATAAAGAGGTTTAGGAGATAGAAAAGTTGGAGATGGAAGAGAAAGAGACTCGATTTAAAGGTAGATTGATGGAGAATGAATGATCAAACTTCAATCAGAAGTGAAAAAATGCATCAAAGACAAAAATAAAAGTAGAAATTAGATTGAAATGTATTTTTTTAATTCACTCAGGGGTTTTTTGTTTAATACTGAAATTGAAAAGCAGCAAAAATGCAGCACATGCTAAATAAAATAAAGTAAACAATAAATTCTCCTCTGCTGGGCTTTCCCAGTACTGGGTTGCAGCTGGAAGGTCATCCACTGTGTAAAACATATGCTGGAACAGTTGGTGGTTCATTCTTCTGTGGTGACCCCTGTTAAATAAGGGACTAAGTCAAAGAAAAATGAATGAATGAATCTCTGCAGGCCTCCAAATGGACAAACAAGATTAGGGTTTGATTTGGATGCAGCTCGCTCTGTTATTTGCTGTTGTGGTGTGACTGCAAGATAAAGAGGTTTAGGAGATAGAAAAGTTGGAGATGGAAGAAAAAGAGACTCAATTTAAAGGTAGATTGATGGAGAATGAATGATCAAACTTCAATTGCAAGTGAATAAATGCTTAAAAGACAAAAATTAAAGTAGAAATTAGATTGAAATGTATTTTTTTAATTCACTCAGGGTTTTTTAATACTGAAATTGAAAAGCAAAAAAAATGCAGCACATGCTAAATAAAACAGAAAATAAAATAAACAATAATATCTCTGCTGGGCTCCAAATGGACAAACAAAAATAGGGTTTGGTTTGGATGCAGCTCGCTCTGTTATTTGCTGTTGTGGTGTGACTGTGAGCTGAAGAGGTTTAGGAGATAGAAAAGTTGGAGATGGAAGAGAAAGAGACTCGATTTAAAGGTAGATTGACAGAAAATGAATGATCAAACTTCAATTGCAAGTGTATAAATGCATCAAAGACAAAAATTAAAGTAGAAATTAGATTGAAATGTATTTTTTTAATTCACTCAGGGGTTTTTTGTTTAATACTGAAATTGAAAAGCAGCAAAAATGCAGCACATGCTAAATAAAATAAAATAAAATAAACAATAAATTCTCTGCTGGGCTTTCCCAGTACTGGGTTGCAGCCGGAAGGGCATCCGCTGTGTAAAACATATGGTGGAACAGTTGGCGGTTCATTCCACTGTGACGAGCCCTGTTAAATAAGGGACTAAGTCAAAGAAAAATGAATGAATGAATCTCTGCAGGCCTCCAAATGGACAAACAAGATTAGGGTTTGATTTGGATGCGGCTCGCTCTGTTATTTGCTGTTGTGGTGTGACTGCAAGATAAAGAGGTTTAGGAGATAGAAAACTTGGAGATGGAAGAAATAGAGGCTCGATTTGACGGAGAATGAATGATCAAACTTCAATTGCAAGTGAATAAATGCATCAAAGACACAAATTTAAGTAGAAATTAGATTGAAATGTATTTTTAAAAAATTCACTCAGGGTTTTTTTTTGTTTAATACTGAAATTAAAAAGCAATAAAACACATGCTAAATAAAACAGAAAATAAAATAAACAATAATATCTCTGCTGGGCTCCAAATGGACAAACAAAAATAGGGTTTGGTTTGGATGCAGCTCGCTCTGTTATTTGCTGTTGTGGTGTGACTGTGAGCTGAAGAGGTTTAGGAGATGGAGGAGAAAGAGACTCGATTTACGATTCTCGAAGGTAGATGGATGGAGAATGGCTGATGAGACTTCTTGTTGGACATCGCAAATAGTCAACTAAAAAGTAATCACATGAAAAAAGACATCAAAGACACAAAAATAAAATTAGAAATTGGATTTAATTTTTTTATTCTGTTTTTTTTATATAATACTATTTTAAATAATATTTTATATAATAAAAATATTGAATACTGAAAGAAATGCAGCACATGCTTAATAAAATAAAATCAACAATAAACTCTCCGCTGGGCTTTCCCAGTACTGGGTTGCAGCTGGAGGGCATCCGCTGTGTAAAACATATGCTGGAATAGTTGGCGGTTCATTCCGCTGTGGTGACCCCTGATAAATTAAGGACTAAGCTGAAGGAAAATGAATGAATGAATCTCTGCTGGGCTCTAAATGGACAAACAAGATTAAGGTTTGGTTTGGATGCAGCACGCGCTGTTACTAGCTGTTGTGACTGTGAGCTAAAGAGGTTTAGGAGGTAGAAAAGTTGGAGATGAAAGAGAAGGAGGCTCGATTTATGATTCCTGAAGGTAGATTGATGGAGAACGGAGATGGTATACATGTCTGAAAAGTGAAACTAATTTGAAGGAAATCACTCAAGACGCTTGAATCATATTGTTGGAACAGAGCTCATGTTTGCTACAGTAAATGCTTTTTAAAACACATTAAAATGGATTGCCGTATTTGCAGAGATGATTGTGAAGGGCAGTGAAGCTTGTATCCGTGTGGAGTGAGTGTCCCGTTTGTTGTCTGAAGATGGAGAAAGGCTGATAAGACTTCTTGTTGGGCATCGCAACTTGAAAGTAATCATGTGACAAAAAAGCCATCAATGATATGCACAAATAAAATTTTATTTCAAACATTTTTTAATCACAAAAATTTAATATTTAAAATTAAATTTCATTCAAAATATTTTAATCAGTTCACTCTGTAAAATACATAAAGGAATACTGAAGTTGAAAAGCGTTGAACATGCTATTAAACGTTCATTTCATTTATTCATTTTCTTTCAGCTAAGTTCCTTATCTCTCAGGGGTCGCCACAGCGGAATGAACCGCCAACTAGTACAGCATGTATTTAACACAGCCACTGTGTCACCCTAAAACAGTTTAGTTAAAAAACAAATTACAATTTTAAGCTGGTTCAGCAAGTTAAACAAAGGACGTAAACTAAGGGTGCTTTCACACTAGCACTTTTGGTCCGCACCCGGGTTCGTTTGACGTCATAGTACGGTACGTTTAGCTAGTGTGAACGTGTCTTCTGAACTCGGGTGCGCACCCGTGAACCGTACCCGAGTCCGCCTGAAAGAGGTGGTCTGGGGTACGGTTCATGCGAACTCTGGTACGGTTCACTTCTGGTATGAATGCAATCGTACCAAATAGCGGAAGTGAACCGCCAACTGTACAACAAACTATCGTTTTCATAACGTTCATTCGTGTGGACGGCCCCAAGTTTCACGAAAAGTGGGGGGGGGTTGGGCGCTCCCATAGATATATGGGGTGCTCCAAAACGTATGAGGGGTGGTTGGATAGTCCTGTATTTCACGAAAAGTAGGGGGAACGGTCCCAAAATTGACGAAAATTGGGGGGTTACAGGAGATCGCGGGCAGGCGGGCGTACCTTTACAATACCGCCAAAATATCCACTACCCGCCTATGATATTTTTTACCCGTAAACTTGGATTCAAAACGGGGAAACCGCCCAATCTGGCAACACTGCTAGCAACAGCCGTAAACAAAACAGCAGCTCTATGACGCAAGCGCACCGGGGTTCAGAAGGAAAAAAGACAGTGTGAACACAAACCAACCGAGAAGGTGGCAAGGGAGGACAAGCGAACTTGGGTACGGTCCAGGCAATTGAACCAAGTGTGAAAGCACCCTAAAACACCACAGTCTAAAACAGCATAGCCTAAATTCAAATAGTAAAATAAAACAAAAAGTTCATTAAAATATTGAAAAAATTAAATACTAAAGCAAATCAGAAGAAAATGCTACATGAGTTAAATTTTAAAATGCAATACAAATGATCAGGATAGTAAAGAGACAAAGACTGAGAATCAGTGATATCTGTAATACCCGGAGGTTTTCTCTACTACTGTTTACATTTATCTCAATCAAACACTGACTGACTGAAAGCAGCACCGAGTTATTCACATCAGTTCTCCGAGACTGTGGAAAAATAGCAATACACTTACTATAAAATGACTAAAACTTTGCAATTTGTTTGTATGTTCTTGTAAAACAAATGACAGCATGTTTCTGTGTGTTTTCTCTTCATGGTGTCCGAAGGAGACTGAAGCCAGACCTAGAGCAGATCAGCTGGACAGAGAGATTGATGACCGGCCAGAAAGACACTGACGACCTTTGACCTCTGACCTGACAAGCCTCTTCCCTCCAGACTCGACTCATAAACACAGAATCAGCAGCACCGCATCAGCAGATCCACATACTGTACACACACACACACACCCAGACTCCAGTGGTGTCAATATCACCTCATTCTGTCAGGTCCAGCTGAATACTGTCTATATTACACATTTCATTTCATAGTCATTCATTCATTTTCCTTCGGCTTAGTCCCTTATTTATATGAGGTCGCCACAGTGGAATGAACCGCCAACTATTCCAGTGTATGTTTTACTCAGTGGATGCCCTTTCAGCCGCAACCCCGTACTGGGACACACCCATACAGAGTCATTCACACCACATGTTTTTAGACTGTGGGGAAACCCAGAAATGCCAACTGGCCCTGCCGGGACTCAAACCAGCGACCTTCTTGCTTTGAGGTGACAGTGCGAACCACTGAACCGCCATGCTGCCCTCATTTTATAGTCCTTGTGATTATCAAGAGCTGCGGTATCCAAAATAATGTCAGCAAACCACCAAGAAGAAGCACCACATCCAACAAGAGTAACTGTGCACACAAGAGGAAGCTGTCTGAAAGAGATGTGCTGGTGCTAACCCCGATTGTATCCAAAAACCATAAAACCCCAGCTGTCCAACTCACTGCAGAATTAAATGTGCAGCTCAACTCTTCTGTTTCCACCAAAATTGCTGGTCAGGAGTTCCACAGGGAGAGTTATGGTGTGGAGAAGACCCAAAGAAGCGTACCACCCAGACTGCTGCATGCCCAGAGTAAAGCATTGGTGTTGATCAGAGATGGTTTGGGCTGCAATATCATGGCATTCCCTATGCCCAATACTTGTGCTAAATGGGCGCATCACTGCCAAGGACCATTCTGGAGGACCATGTGACCCAATGATCGATAGATCAATAGATAGATAGATGGATGGATGGATGGATGGATGGATGGATGGATTTATGATTAATTGGGTGGATGATTGGGCAGATGATTGGGTAGTTGGATGGATGGATGGATGATTGGGTGGATGACTTGTGGTTGGTTGTATGGATGGATGGATGGATGATTGGGTGTGTGGGTGGTTGGATGGATGGATGAATGATTGGATGGATGATTGGGTGTGTGGGTGGGTGGTTGGTTGTATGGATGGATGGATGGATGGATGGATGGATGATTGGGTGGATGATTTTTGGATGGATGAATGGATGATTGGGTAGATGATTTTTGGATGGAAGGATGGATGATTGGGTGGATAACTGGGTTGGTGGGTGGGTGGGTGGGTGTATGGACGTACGTACGGACGGACGGACGGACGGACGGACGGACGGATAGATGGATGGATGGATGGATGGATGGATGGATGATTGGGCAGATGGATGATTGGGTGGGAGGATGGATGGATGATTGGGTGGATGATTTGTGGTTGGTTGTATGGATGGATGGATGGATGGATGATTGGGTGGGCGGTTGGATGGATGATTGGTGGGTGGGTGGGTGGATGGATGGATGGACGGATTGGTGGATGGATGATTGGGTGGGTGGGTGGTTGGTTGGATGGATGGATGATTGGGCGGATGATTGGGTGGGTGGATGATTGGGTGGTTGGATGGATGGATGATTGGGTGGATGATTTGTGGTTGGTTGTATTGATGGATGGATGGATGATTGGGTGGATGATTTGTGGTTGGTTGTATGGATGGATGGATGATTGGGTGGATGATTGGGTGGAAGGATGGATGGATGGAAGATTGGGTGGGTGGGTTGGATGGATGGATGATTGGGTGGATGATTTGTGGTTGGTTGTAAGGATGGATGGATGGATGATTGGGTGGATGATTGGGTGGAAGGATGGATGGATGGAAGATTGGGTGGGTGGGTTGGATGGATGGATGATTGGGTGGATGATTTGTGGTTGGTTGTAAGGATGGATGGATGGATGATTGGGTGGATGATTGGGTGGACGGATGGATGGATGGATGGATTGGTGGATGGAAGATTGCGTAGGTGGGTTGGATGGATGGATGATTGGGTGGATGATTGGTGGGTGGGTGGATGGATGGATGGATGGATGGATGGATGGATGGATGGATGGATGGGTTGGTGGATGGATGGATGAATGGACAGATGGATGATTGGGTGGATGGATGGATGGATGGATGGATGGATGGATGGATGGATGGACAGAGAGAGAGAGAGAGAGAGAGAGGGATGGACTGACGGATGGATGGATGGACGGACAGATAGATAGAGCCTCAGATCCCTCAGTGAGTAATGGTTTTCCTGGTGTCCCTCAGCTGATGGTGAATGCTGAGGTTTACAGTCATCAGTGGAGTGTTTGAAGTGTCTGAGAGTGGAGCTGAAGATGAACGAGCTGATGAGAGCAGTGAACACCAGCGTCAGCCACAGATACTGCACTTCCGGACGGAGGAAGCACTCGTAAATCACATCACTGGAGTCACTGACCCCCGGCCCGCAGCAGAGGTGTAAGAGACAAGCTCATCTGCTGCTCACACACACACACACACACACACACACACACCCGGAGTACATTTACATGGACACTAAAACTCCGGTTTTAATATGAATAAGATTTAATACGATGATTATTTTGCTTACCCCATTGGCAGATTATTGTGCTTGTTTTCATGAAAAACTTTTGACATCATTTCTTATATCAAGACAATGTGTTTTGCTTGTCTAGAAAATGCTTCTTGATTTAAGTGTTTTTAGACATTTTGACTATAAAAAGACACAAACTCTAAGTAAGAAAAGCATTTTTGCTGAGTGATGGATTTTATTTTGAAACTATTACAACTTTAAAGAAATTGCAAACTTCTCCAAACTATCCTTCATACAGTAATCCATCGTCTTCAGGTCACAGACAGCAGCAGATGCTTTAAAAGGCCGCTGTATGAACCCTGAGGAAATATTATGATTAGCTCTCAAGCTTCTATTAATATCATTAAAGGCTCCAGCTCAGGTCATGCGCCGCTAATGTCAGGGTGGAGCTTGTTCATATTCATATATTCATCCATATGTTGCAGAGATTTGCATGATTTTGGAGAGTCGCCGCTGAGGGCCCCTTAAGCTCTGGGGCCCCGATAGGAGAAAGTCAAAGTGAGCATTTTGGGAGGACCACGAATTGCATTTACATGGGACTTACGTTGCATTCTCGCGGGTTTGACTGTGTAAAAACATGCACTCAAAAAATAATTTTCCCTGTTTGTTTAAACTACTTATTTAAAGAGCCCCTATTATACATTAAAAATGGTCATATTTTGGTTTTAAGGGTCTCCAACAACAGACTGATCTGCATGCAAGGTCAAAAAATACTTTTATTGACTTATAATATGCATTTATA
Organism: Danio kyathit; assembly: GCA_903798195.1. Taxonomy (NCBI): domain Eukaryota; kingdom Metazoa; phylum Chordata; class Actinopteri; order Cypriniformes; family Danionidae; genus Danio; species Danio kyathit. The sequence continues at coordinate 5,835,919 of LR812526.1, read as the reverse complement.
TTTATCTAATTATCCCAGCGACTCCCATATGATTTGTTCTGCAATTCATTTGTTCCCAAACCCCTCCTTAGCGCGAAGCTAATCTTTGCTGATTGGACCGATGACAGCCTGTTGCGATTGGTCGACAGTGTTCAGCGCGAGAGAGTGAAATGCCCAGCATGGCTTATCAACAATACTGAAGTAGTCAGAGTGCAGAGTGTATGTGTGGACATACCTGCCAACACTCCTGGTTTTCCCGGGAATCTCCCGTATTTCAAACCCATCTCCCAGCCACCCACCAATTTTGTTATTTATCCCAGAAAACTCCCGTAATTTCAACCACCCCCCGGTCCTCAGCATTTTGGTACGATCTGTGAAACCCCCGGGTCTCCAACATTGGTATAGGATCCGATCGCAGCGGCCGCCCGAAACGCACTTCATAGTAGTTACTAACATCACAGTACACAGTACCCGGTTCTCAACAGTGTTATTAAGACATCTCACCCCCGAACCTAATTTGTGTGAGCTCAATGTAGTTAAACACCAGCATATTGCTCTATTCTTAAGTATAGTAAAACAGTAAACATGAGTCAGGGATGTCAAACTCAATTCCTGGAGGGCCGCAGCCCTGCACAGTTTAGTTCCAACCCTGCTTCAACACACTTACTGGTAGGTTTCAAACAAGCCTGAAGGACTCAATTAGTTTGATCAGTGGCGAGCCCGACAGAATTCGGCCCGAGTCCGACAGGTACATTTTGATTGACAGCGTTATAAAGCCCGAACCCGTTTATAGCCCGACATTATTCAAATGTGCACATGCGCACAGCTCTTTCGCCTTTTTTCAAGAATGAGTCATTTATATGTTTTAGCATAATTTATTCATAACAAACATAGGCTATAGGTAGGCCCACACGGAATCTGCGCGCGCAGAATTCCACAGATTTTCCGCAGAATTCCGCAGATTTTCCGCAGATTTTTAGCCCATCATTAATTCTGTTTATTTACTTACAGTTAACTATTTACAGTTAATCGAATTGGATTTGCATTTTAAACATTAAATAAAAGTTATAAAGATATTATTTTTTATTTCACATTTTAAGGTTTTAGTTATGGTACTCCCAAAATAATTTCGCAGAAATCCGCAGATTTTTACCAAAATTCTCCGCAGAAATTGCAAAAAACGTCCGCAGATTCCGTCTGGCCCTAGCTATAGGCCACTTGGAAGTTGGAACAAGGAAATAAAATAAGTCCTCTGTAACATCGTAACATCTCAGCACTCTAAATAGGCATAGGTACATAGACTTAGCCTTTAAATTGGCCAACACCAATGAAAAGAAGTCTTTCTTAACAAATTAAATTAAAATAAAATCTAAATTATGAGGGGTATTTGGCAATAACGAAATTACGATAAATGCTCTGCAGGATTTGTTTCGCCACTTCTCTCCACAATCTGGCCTTAAGGCGACGGTGAAGCTGAATATTAAAAGAATAGCCTATATACCCTGTCTACATTATAATTTTATGGTTTAATTAATATTTATTTATAATTTAAAACCAAAAATAATATATATATATTAATATAATTACAGTATATATATATAATTCAAAACAACTCTCACCAAGATTAGGCTACGTGTTTTTGTGGAGGAACATTATTGAATCAACGTCAACATTATTTTCAACGTGGCTTTAGACGTGATATGGGAATATAAAGAGTTACCTGATACAGTACAAGCGGTTACAAGTAACAAAACACAATTAAATACATCATTTGCAAGCTAGAGAAAACAAGGAGGCAACCATTTTAATAACACTTACTTACACTTGTGAAATGGAGGAAGAAACTGATCCATGATCCACTGATCGATGTACTGATAACGTTCCTGTCGAGCTCTGACAAAGTCCCACACATCAATAATCTTTTCTGATTCTTCCTTTAACAAACAGCCGATGAATCCCCCATTGTAAGCGTGTAGATTGCTGAAGCACTCGCCAGAAAAATGATGGGAACACAGCACAAGGCTGGGCTATAATGCTGAGGTATTTTTGCAAAAATAAACCTCAACCACTGACTCTTCACATTTCATCTTTGGGTAGAGAAATAACTTTCCCCTCCCACTTCCAATAATATCCAGCTGAGCACAGCGTCTTCATGACTTGATTCAACCGGGATCTGTTACTGTGTTAGTGGGCGGGGCCACAGGTTTAAATTTTCCCAGGTTTGCGAGCGCATCAATTGGGCGGGGCTTAACTTTCGTATCGATGTCACGCTGAAACGGCTAAAGACTCGTTATTAAGACGATTCATTTGAAGCACTATGAGTCGACTCTTATAAATGAATCATTAGTCTTAAACACTGTGTACTTTCAGATTTAAGCATTAGCTGGATATTTCACTTCACTTAGAGCTGTGTTACACACTACATGAAAGGTCATTTTCAAAAACCCTTAATAGGGGCTCTTTAAAATGAGCTAACAAAATTCTTGAGTTTTTTGGGACAACTTAAAGGGCTGTTTTAAATAAAGGGCACCCTTTTTCAAGATTTAAGATGAGTCTTATGTGTCACCAGAATGTGTCTGTAAAGTTTCAACTCAAAACACCCATCAGATTATTTATTATACCACTTAGAACATTATAATTGTCTGCTCTGAACACACTGTAGCTGTTTTTGTTGCCTGTGCCCATGGCGTAGCAACCGGGGGGGACAGAGGGGATATGTCCGCCTCACTTTTAGAGACAGACCATTTAGAAACAGGTGATTAAGAGTGTAAACTTTTGGATTTCATACAGCTGCCCCCCCCCCCCCCCCCACCACCACCACCACCTCCACTTTTAAAATGTATACTACGCCCCTTTAATGCTAGTTCTGCCCATCGTTCCCACTTGCCTCAGAGTATGCCTCAATCTCCGGCTGCATCAGATAAACAGCACAGCGACAGACATGAAGAAAGTAGATCTTACGTAACATTTGTCACTAGGAAAAGGAATAAATGAACATAAGCAGTGCGGTGGCGCAGTGGGTAGTGATGTTCTCCCCGTGTTGGCGTGAGGTTTCCTCCGGGTGCTCCGGTTTCCCCCACAATATACATGCACTGTAGGGAAATGGGGTAAACAAAATTGTCCGTAGTGTTTGTGTGTGAATGAGTGTATGGGTGTTTCTAAGTGATAGGTTGCAGCTGGAAGGGCATTTGCTGGATAAGTTGGCGGTTCATTCCACTGTGGCGACCCCTAATTACTAAAAGGACTAAGCCAAAAAGAAAATGAATGAATGAACAAACAAAAACGTTGTCACAAAAAAAAACAAGAATTGTGTTGATTCAGCTCATTTTAAATGAGTAGTTTGAACAAGCAGCAAAAATCATTTGTGTGATTGGCTGTTGGGAAGGGGGCCAGATTTATTCATGTAAATATTGTAGGGTGATTCATTCATTCATTCATTTTCTTTTCGGCTTAGTCCCTTTATTAATCTGAGGTCGCCACAGTGGAATGAACCACCAACTTATCCAGCATATATTTTACGCAGCGGATGCCCTTCCAGCTGCAACCCATCTCTGGGAAACATCCACACACACTCATTCACACTCATACACTACGGACAATGTAGCCCACCCAATTCACCTGTACTGCATGTCTTTGGACTGTGAGGGAAACCGGAGCACCCGGAGGAAACCCACACGAACGCAGGGAGAACATGCAAACTCCACACAGAAACGCCAACTGACCCAGCCGAGGCTCGAACCAGTGACCTTCTTGCTGTGAGGCGACAGCACTACCTACTGCGCCAGTGCGTTGCCTTGTAGTGTGATATTATGTTCAATATTAATTTCAGAATATTTTGCTCACACTCAGATGGTTCTAAACGTTTATGACTTTCTTTCTTCTGATGAAAGCAAAGCAAGACATTCTGAAGGAGGTTGGAAAAAGAAGCCGTTGACTTAATACTAAGACAAAATACTATGGAAGTCAATAGCTGTTTTTGTCCATCATTCTTCAGTTTATCTTCCTTCATGTTCAACAGAAGAAAGAAACTCAGGTTTGGAACAAGTGGAGGACGAGTAAATGATGACAGAATGTTATTTTTTGGGTGAACTATCCCTTTAAGACGTTTTGCGAATACGGGCCCTGGTTAGTGTGTTGTGGGTCAGTGGTGCTTAGAGCTCGTGGTCATTATCTGAACCCGGACGTTTTTGCAGACGCTCCAATTAGTTCTGACCCAGAAGGAATTTCAGGAGATGGAGAGACGACAAACAGGACACTCACTGCACACGGATACAAGCTTCACTGCCCTTCACAATCATCTCTGCAAATACAGCAATCCATTTTAATGTGTTTTAAAAAGCATTTACTGTAGCAAACATGAGCTCTGTTCCAACAACATGATTCATGCGTCTTGAGTGATTTCCTTCAAATTAGTTTCACTTTTCAGACATGTAGTAAAATGTGAAGTGACGTGCACAAGACTGAAACACTGCTTTAAATGTTTATCTTGCTTGGTGTTTGTCTGTTTTCAAGAACATTAAAGACTTTTAGCTAAAATGGGGTGAAATGGTGATTCATAGAATGCAAGTTAACATCATTTACCATGCACTTTAAGGGCCCTATACACCTGGCACAATAAGGAGCAAGACGTGTTTGGCGTAATTTGTTGTTATATTTAGATGAACGCAACAGGAATTTTCAGGTTTTGAGCCACATTGTTTAAATAGCAAATCCATTTGTGCCACTTTGTGGACTCATGGGTGTGCTGGTCTAGAAAGGAGGTGTGTTAAGGCGCATTGTTGGCGCGTTGCTATTTTGAGCAACTAAAATAGACCGCGCCATTGACCAACTAACAGCTGCTCTAAAGTCCAGCGCAGAGCGCGTTAGTTATGCGCCTACACTCAAAAAAACTATTTTTTCAAACTACTTACATAAATTGAGCTGAAAGAACACAATTCTTCAGATTTCATTGGGACAACTTAATTTTTTATGTTCAATCCAAATAAATTTGTTAAAAGTGTTAAGTTAATCGATTTGTGTTGGGGCAACATGAATGAATTGTGTGGAACCCTGCATTTTTTAAAGTGTATGCCGGTCCAAATGCTTACACATTGCTTAATATACACAGGCAGGGCTGGCGCATCCATAGAGATGACCCAGGCAGATGCCTAGGGCGGCAGAATAGAAAGGGCGGCATCCGTGACATCCCTCCATCCAGGTCCTCACTTTCGCCCGCGAGCCCCCCTACCCTCCCAGTCCTCACTTTTGTCCGCGAGCCCCCTAACCTCCCAGTCCTCACTTTCATACGCGAGCCCCCCTACCCTCCCAGGTCCTCACTTTCATACGCGAGCCCCCCTACCCTCCCAGTCCTCACTTTCATCTGCGAGCTCCCCTACCCTCCCAGGTCCTCACTTTCGCCCGCGAGCCCCCCTACCCTCCCAGTCCTCACTTTTGTCCGCCACAACCGCCCCAACCCCGCCGGTCCTCACTGTTGTAGGCGCAATCACACCCCTGTCTCACGTTTTCACTTTCGGTTTGAGGGCGGCATGGTCATCGTTTGCCTAGAGCGCCAGTTTAGCTTGCTCCGGCCCTGTACACAGGATGTACAGTAATACACAAATATCTTTACATATGAAAACAATTAAAGGATTAAAATATTACAAAAATTATTATTTTCTACATGAATATAAAAACCACTGCCTCCATGCCTTCTTCACCTCGGAGGGCTTTATTCAGTTTATTCATGGAAATTTGCATTAGTATGTTATTATGGCGATGCGGTGACGCAGTAGGTAGTGCTGTCACCTCACAGCAAGAAGGTCGCTGGTTCGAGCCTCAGCTGGGTCAGTTGGTGTTTCTGTGTGGAGTTTGAATGTGCTCCCTGCGTTCGCATGGGTTTCCTCCGGGTGCTCCGGTTTCCCCCACAGTCCAAAGACATGCGGTACAGGTGAATTGGGCAGGCTAAATTGTCCTAGTGTATGAGTTTGAATTAGTCTGTGTGGATGTTTCCCAGAGATGGGTTGCGGGTGAAAGGGCATCTGCTGCATAAAAACTTGTTCTGGATAAGTTGGTGGTTCATTCCGCTGTGGCGACCCCGGATTAATAAAGGTACTAAGCCGAAAAGAAAATGAATGAATGAATGATAATGTTATTATTCTCAAAATTTGGCATCCTATATCGCACAACAGCACGTTTGCTATTGCGACCAGTCTCTTTTTGCAACCGGCAACCCGTGTGACGTCATGTGACGTAGGTTGGTAATTCGTCCATTGTAAATAGTAATATATGTCCTTCATTTTTATTCTATAGTTTTATTTTACTTTATTTACATTTTATTTTATAATTGCTGTTATAATGTTATAATGTAGATGTCATAATTGCAATGATTGTTATGATTTTAATTGAAATGGTTAAATTAAATTTTCAGCCTTTAATTTTTTCTTTTTTTAAATTTTCAGCCTTTAATTTTTTTTTTAATTTTCAGCCTTTAATTTTTTCTTTTTTTAATTTTCAGCCTTTAATTTTTTTTTTAATTTTCAGCCTTTAATTTTTTCTTTTTTTAATTTTCAGCCTTTAATTTTTTTTACATTTCAGCCTTTAATTTTTTCTTTTTTAATTTTCAGCCTTTAATTTTTTTTTTAATTTTCAGCCTTTAATTTTTTCTTTTTTAATTTTCAGCCTTTAATTGTTTTTCAGCCTTTAATTATTTTAATTTTATTTTCATTTTCAGTCTTTAATTTTTTTTTCAGCCTTTAATTTTTTCTTTTTTTAATTTTCAGCCTTTAATTTTTTTTTTCAGCCTTTAATTTTTTTTATAATTTTCAGCCTTTAATTTTAATTTTAATTTTTAGCCTTTAATTTTTTTTCAGCCTTTTTTTTTTTAAATTTTCAGCCTTTAATTTTTTTCAGCCTTTAATTATTTAACTTTTATTTTAATTTTCAGTCTTTAATTTAAATTTTTTTTATTCAAGAATGAAAATATGCAACCACAATCAGAAGATCAATATAAGAGAGATTCAAAAAAGGAAAATTACCAGCTACATTAGCTGCAGAAAGAAGATAGCCTAACAAAACAAAGAAAGGGGTAAGTAAATTAAAATTGTATAAAAGTGTATGAAAATAAATAAATTAGAGCATTGCAGGAAAGATATCAAACTCAAATCAAAGTCAATAGACAACAGTTCTTCATACAGAACCAAGAATCTGACACATTTTTTGTTGTTACACATACGGAAAGATTTGAGCAGTGGGTCATCAGAAAATGTCGAAAAGTAGGGACTGAAGCCATGCATTTTTGTTTATGTATAAAAAAAATTCCAAACCAGATAAAAAATTTGAAGATAAATTCTTTAGATTTATGTGAGGATTCTGAGTAATAACAAATAATTTCTTCTAAACTAAAAGATTGTGCAAAGGTAGGAGGAGTGTTTAAATAATGATACAGGTCAAACCAAAATTTCTGAACAAATTCACACATACAAAATAAATGTATTAAAGTTTCATCATCCTTACCATAAAATGTACAACTACTCAGAATATCCAACGCTATCTCACGGCAATTCGTAACTTTTTGATTTAGTGGCTAATTCGTATGAATTCGTACGATTTTATTCGGACAATTTAGTACGATTTCCTCATCACCCAATGACGGTTAGGCTTAGGGGTGGGGTTGGGTGCCACGTCTCCTTTTTAAAAGCGTACATTTTCGTCGACTGAACTCGTACAAATTAGCCACTAAACTGATAAAACATAAAATGCTTACGTTTCCTCGTGAGATCAGGCTGGAACATATTTGGAAACAAATGAGTTAGTCAGATATATTTTATGCAATATTTTAAAGTGAATTTCTTTAGTTCTTCTTCTTCTTCTCATGAGTTTTATTGGCGGTTGGCATACAATTTCTAGGTGCATTACCGCCACCTGCTGGTTAGGAGTGTGGGCCATGATCGCACTTTCAATCCATCTTCAGAAAAGTAAATAAAAGTAATAAAAACACCTACACCACTTCTATCTAAATTCTTTTATTTAATTTAGACATTTTTAAAAATAGAATTAAAAATTCTATACAGTCCTCATCTGACTTGTTTTGTAGCACTTTAACCAAACTAAAATTCATTTTAACTCTTTTCAAATTTAAAATAAATACTTTCCTTTCTCTATTGTAGTTTAGACATTTTATAATTACATGCTCTACTGTTTCTACTTGCCCACAATAATCACATTTTCCAGTATAATGTTGTTTCATTTTGTACAATGTACTGTCCTGTATGCCCAAATCTAATTCTTCAAATTATACTCTCTTCCCTCCAACTTCTACTTGCTATTCTTCCTTTATCCACATTTATTTCTATATTAAACATCCACCTTCCATTTTTTTTCCTCCCATTGTTTTTGTCATCTATTTTTTAAAAGTCGCTTGATTAAAACCTTCATCTCACTTTTACTATATTTTACTTCCATGTCTATAATTGATTTCCTTGTAGCTTCTTTAGCGCCCTCGTCTGCCAACTCATTCCCTGTTATTCCACTATGAGCTGGAACCGAACCCAACAGAATTTAACTTCTAATCCCATCATCTGAATGCGATATAGTGTTTGCAATATCTCAATCGATTTCTTTAGTTTTATTAGGAAGGAAGTATTTATGAGGCAACAACCAAGCTTTTCTCCAATCTATATTATTTTTTTAGCCTTTAAAAAAAACTGGTGCTGCGTCCCAATCCGCAAACTATCCGTCCTAAATAGTATGTGAAAGTAGAATTAGTATGTCCCAAATCGTAGTATGTTGAAAAGAGTATGCCAAAAACTCCCGGCTGTTTCTCAATATGCGTTCTTCAGCGGTCTTGCGTCCTCGTGTTCTCGTGTAACGTCATCATCAGCTGCCAAAGTTCAGTTCCAATACTCAAGATCGCAAGTACAGAGGATGCGTGAAACTTCCCCGATGTGTTCTTGATATCGAGGACGCACCGATGCAGACTTGAGCACCGATCTTGCTCTAGAAGTCCCAGAAGTCATTGCAATCGGAGGTGGGAAGCACAGCGTTTTATTTAGATTTATTATTAAAGTTCGGAGATATAACTTATTTACCTCAAGAGTTTCCCTAAATGAAACGGTGAATATACACATTACCATGGACATCTTAAAAAAGGAATAAACACATTAAGAGTGTTTGTTTGCTCAAATTCGTATTAAAATCAGTTTTATTTGTATTGTGCAACGTATATTTATAATGTTTTTATGCATAATATATATTTTGAAAAGGTGAAAAACAATAAATCATTGTATAAATGCTGTAATGTTTAAACAATTTTTTTATTTAAAACGCGTGAAGGTCACGTGACCATCAGGAACAACCTGGGAAGAACGCAGCATCTCATTTCTCACAGGACGCGTTCTCTGTTCTCGTGGTCTCCCGAGTTCGTTCTACCGAGGATACCTGGCAAGACCAGTCTCCACAAGAACGCAAGTCCGTTCTCAGCGTTCTTGGAATTGAGAAACAGCCCCGGATGGTTTACTATTTCCGGTCAAAATTTTAAGTGTAGAAGTGTCCGTACTGGTTGTTGCTAGATCGGATACGTTTGCGGCCGGAAGTTAACGAGAATTATTTATGTTATTTATGAAATTTCTGATTTATTGTATTTTATTATCGTCTACTCCCACCCCAACCCTAAACCCAACCGTCACAGAAGCGTAAAAACAGAAGTTGTACCGAGTTTTATTTATCTTATCTATTAAATTACCCAATAAACTGTATTATTTAACCCCTACCCCCACCCCAACCCTAAACCCAACCGTCACAGTTCTGTAAAAATATTAATTATTGTTATACAGTGTCATAAAAAAATGCCGCTATATTAATGTGCATATCGCACTTCCGGCCGGCCGCGTATACGATCTAGACCAGTGGTTCTCAACTGGTTTGGCCATGGGACCCACATTTTTACATGGTCATCAAGCCGCGACCCAAACTTTTAGGAACTATAATATAATTTTAGGAATTATAATTAATTTGTATTTATTTGTTAACATACACAAATAGTGACAGATAAATCACAAGTCACCAATATTTACAAATAAACAATATTTTATTGCTGTCATTTAACAAAATGTATCAAATTATAGAAATATTACAAAGTAAGGGTAAGAAAAGGTTCAGTTACCATGAACTAAACTGAACTGTTAATAAAACATAAACACTGATCCTGTTGAACAGAACAAATCAGCAAATTACAGTAAAATTATTAAAACAATCATAACCATTTATACATCTAATATGACAGCAATTACAAACATCTGTTTCACTTAACAGTAATTTGGGAAGCTAATGAGATAACTGAGGATGTGCTTTACTCATGATAAGAGTTTCAAAGTCTGGGGTGATGGTAGACCCGAAGATCGTGCTCTATGTCCAACCTGTTCCTTTGCTTTGACTTAAGCTGCACCAAGGAAGAGAAGCCACTTTCACACAAATACGTAGTGCTGAATGGTAGGATGGATTTGATCGCACGAATGGCAAGGGACGAATACTCAGAAAGCACTTTGCGGCACCAAAACTGGGAGAGGCTTTACTTCACTGAATTTCTTTTTCAGCGTCTTATCACATGACGGCTCCACAAGCTGATTCTCTTTGTTGCTCGGCAACGTGACGCTTTCCACGTCGATTCCAAAGGGATTGCTCATCCACGGATCATCATAATAGGTGCGTTCGACTTCATGCAGCGCTGCGCAGATCGATCAAAGTCTGTCTTAAAGTGGTGCATGCTGGTTAGAAATTTTGTCCGGATTGATGCTGCGCTGACGCCATGTGACTGTCACATGTGCCATCAAAGTACCGCGACAGCGCTCTGAGATCAGACGATTGAGTCAGCCCGCGCAGCAACTGAACAGCGGCTGCTGAACCTGCGATGACGACACTGATGTTACACGATTGGCCGAGTTCACCGCATGACAACAACCACGTGTATTTCGGGTTTATTATTGGACAAATTCCGATTCACAAATTTCAAAACAAACAATTAACTTTTCATACCCTCTCTATCTTGTACACATCATGCTTATGAAAAGACTACAAACATTTTACTGCAATAATCATCTTTTGTTAAATAAATTGTTCATAATGTCTAGATTGTTTGAACAGGTTTATTCAGCCTTTTTATACAGACTACTGTATTATACATTTTAGTGAATGACCAAATATTAACTCAAATAAGTCTCACAGACTTATAATAAAATAATTATCATCATTGATTCTGACACCCCTATAAAGGTTTCTTAACAAATTAAGTAAAATATATTTTATTAAATATAAAAATATATGATTATAAAATATTTTATTTCCTGTTAAGCCATTTATGCAGAATGTTAAAAATGTCATGTAGCTGCTCTTTCTGGGTATTTTCTATTCAGTGTAGCTCATTTATTGTGGTCCTTTTGTTCAATCTCTATAGATTAAAGTGCTTTTTAAAAATTGTTTTTATTATCCAAAATAATCATTGTTTAAGACTTAATCAAAACACCTTGTTTTGGGTTTTACACTAATATATATATTGGAAAGTTTTATATCTATAAATGTAAATAAATGTAAACCCTTTTTTAGCATATTCAAACAAGCACTGGAACAGTATTGACATACATTCAACATCTAGTAGCCCAAAGTCTGATGCTTAAACTCCAAGAATTTGGCTTATTGTTTTGTTTAATAGGCCTATTTGTGGATATTTATTTCCTTTTTATGTGCTCTCTCGTTTTCCACTTATTTCTCATGCGTTTGTTATATAGGCTACTTAAATGTAATTAATAATTCCCTTGTTTAAAATGAACTATAGTTTGTAGAGACTGTATTCTGTTTTATTTGTACTGTAAATCTTTTGTTGTTATTGCAATTAATAAACAAATAAATAAATTATCCCGCCATGTGATCGGTCATCATGACAGCAGCAACTTCGAGCCCCGAAGTGTCCGGCTTGACAGCTCCGTTTTCAACTCCGCCCCCGCCTGCGTTCGGCTAATCTCGTTGATCACCGGCTGAAGCTGTGCTTCATGTCGAACGCACCTAATGTTTATCGGGAAGTAGTCGGTACGGTTGTCGCGCGCGCATTTCAAAATAAAAGTCCGGTATAAGCAAAATAAGTTAAAAAATGAAACTTTTGTTGTTTTTTTGACCACACACTCCGCGACCCACTGAAAATGTTCCCGCGACCCACTTTTGGGTCGCGACCCACCAGTTGAGAAACACTGATCTAGACTTTACCGTCCGTACTCTAACCGCTGATATTGCCCACAGTACATTGCTCGTTGGACGTGAATTCGATTAGAACTACAAAACGCGGGTGAAAAGTGTAAACAAACTACAAACATGATGGACGCGCGAGACCAACCGTCAAGCAGAGAGGCTTCGGTAAAGATTTTTGTATGACTGTTAATTAATATCTAGCCCACTGGAGAATATTTAAATACCATTGTCTGTGTTATATTTCATCTGCAACAACAATACTGAACTTATATAAAGACATGTTTGGACATTACCGTCTGAATGCAGAATTATCCAAAGACCTGAGGAGATTTCTCTGCATGAAAGACTCGTGAATGGGAGATTATCCTGCTCCTGCTTCTCCAATAAGGTAGGAAATTAAATACGACAGAAATGTGGATGATTGACAGGGCTCTTAACTAAGCAACACAACGATCTGTGTAAAGAGGAAGTAGTATGTCCCAAAGCTTGCATACTTTTCTGTTACTCACTCAAAAGTATATATTTTTCCTCCACAAAAAAAGTACATACTTTTAGGCAGTATGCGAATTGGGACGCAGCATAAATTTGTGAGGGATGATGCAATAGGAAAGCTCCGCCCCCTACTTAATATTCTATTTCAGTTAGAAGTACGTTAACATACTAAAATAAAAGTCTCAGCAACTTCCGGTTAACGCTGATTTATTAAACTGCAGCAGTCAAATGCTGAATTCTTCGTATGATGAATTATTCGGAGGTCTTTGGCCGACTCTCGGTCTGTGTAATGAAGAGTCATGAGGCGACAGACAGGCCCTTCCCGCTGCTGTAATGCTAATACGCTAATCTGCAGCCATTAGGGAGCAGCAGGTCCGCACAGGTGGACGGACAGACGCATCAAAGCAGTAATGAGCAAAAAACCAAACAGCCTCTTTACCTGCAGCGTCCAGGTGGCAACGAACCTGTTTACAAGCTGGAATCACCAACTGGAAAATGAAATCAAGTAGGTTTTTAATTGAGTGATGCATTTCATTTAGTACTCTGTAAAATAAAAGAGGGAATTAAAGTCAGCATTAACAAATCTTATAATGTTTATTTGCAATCTCAGTTATTCTGAAGGTGGATTAATCTGTGCGTATTAATTACTGAAAATATTAGTTTGTTTTGGTAGTCTTCAATACAATTATGGCCATTTGTCTCCGCATTTGGAGTGGTGGTGTTTTTGTTGAGGTCAACCTGAGGGCTTTCATATCAACTGCATATTAATACCCTCTCTTACCGTTAAGTTTATTGAGGATAAGTTGGTTTTATATTCGCACATTTTTTTAGTGACAATTGTGACACGCTTTCTATATTGTTTACCATGGTACTTTGAATATTCAGTCTGAAATCACATGTAAGTTTAACTTGAAAACAACATTAACACTGTTTAATTGATTGTGAACAATGTTGTACTAGGATAGTCATTGGCTGCTAATATAATTTTACTATTTAGAATTAGCAAGGAATACATTTTATAAAATTATATTATTAAGGAGAACGTCAGAATGTGTGAATAAAGCCAACTTTACCCCAATTGTAAAAACTGGGGAATTAAAGTCTGCATGAAATCAAAACTTACAATGTTTGTTTTGCAAGCTCAGACTGTTATTCTGTAGGTAAATATTTAATCTATGCGTATTAATCCACTGAAAATATTAGTTTGTTTTGGTAATCTTCAATGAAAGTATGGCCATTTGCTTCTGCATTTGGAGTGGTGGTCCTTTTGTTGACGTCAACCTGAGGGCTTTCATAGCAACTGCATTTTAATTTCCTCTCTAGTTTATCTAAATAAAGTTGATTTTATATTTGCACATTTGTTTAGTGACTACTTGTGACACGCTCCCTATATTGTTTTCAATGGTACTTCGAATATTCGGTCTGAAATCACATGCAAGTATAACTTGAAAACAACATTAGCACTGTTTAATTGACTGTAAACCAGGGGTGCCCAAACTCGGTCCTGGAGGGCTTTTGTCCTGCATAGTTTAGCTCTAACTTGCTTCAACACACCTGCATGAAGTTACTAGTATACCTAGAAAGAGCTTGATTAGCTGGTTCAGGTGTGTTTATTTGGGGTTGGAACTAAAATATGCAGAACACTGGCCCTCCAGGACCGAGTTTGGGCACCCCTGCTGTAAACGATGTTGTAGTTTGCTAATATAATTTTACCATTTAGAATTTGCAAGAAATACTTTTCTGAAATGTCTGAATATAAAACCAACTTTACCCCAATTGTAAAATAAAACAGGGAATTTAAGTCTGCATGAAATCAAATCTTACAATGTTTGTTTTGCAAGGTCAAACAGATTCTTAAAGTATGTATTAATCCACTGAAAATACTAGTTTGTTTTGGTAATCTTCAATGAAAGTATGGCCATTTGCTTCTGCATTTGGAGTGGTGGTCCTTTTGTTGACGTCAACCTGAGGGCTTTCATATCAACTGCATATTAATACCCTCTCTTACCGTTAAGTTAATTGAGGTAAAGTTGGTTTTATATTTGCACATTTGTTTAGTGACAATTGTGACACGCTTTCTATATTGTTTACCATGGTACTTTGAATATTCAGTCTGAAATCACATGTAAGTTTAACTTGAAAACAACATTAACACTGTTTAATTGATTGTGAACAATGTTGTAATATGATAGTCATTGGCTGCTAATATAATTTTACTATTTAGAATTAGCCAGGAATACATTTCTAAAATTATATTATTAAGGAGAAAGTCAGAATGTGTGAATAAAGCCAACTTTACCCCAATTGTAAAAACTGAGGAATTAAAGTCTGCATGAAATCAAAACTTACAATGTTTGTTTTGCAAGCTCGGGCTGTTATTCTGAAGGTAAATATTTAATCTGTGCGTATTAATCCACTGAAAATATTAGTTTGTTTTGGTAATCTTCAATGAAAGTATGGCCATTTGCTTCTGCATTTGGAGTGGTGGTCCTTTTGTTGACGTCAACCTGAGGGCTTCCATAGCAACTGCATAATAATTTCCTCTCTTACCGTTAAGTTTATCTAAATAAAGTTGATTTTATATTTGCACATTTGTTTAGTGACTACTTGTGACACGCTCCCTATATTGTTTTCAATGGTACTTCGAATATTCGGTCTGAAATCACATGCAAGTATAACTTGAAAACAACATTAGCACTGTTTAATTGACTGTAAACCAGGGTTGCCCAAACTCGGTCCTGGAGGGCCGGTGTCCTGCATAGTTTAGCTCCAACTTGCTTCAACACACCTGCCTGACGTTACTAGTATACCTAGAAAGAGCTTGATTAGCTGGTTCAGTTGTGTTTAATTGGGGTTGAAACTAAAGTATTCAGGACACCGACCCTCCAGGACCGAGTTTGGGCACCCCTGCTGTAAACGATGTTGTAGTTTGATAGTCATTGGCTGCTAATATAATTTTACCATTTAGAATTTGCAAGAAATACTTTTCTCAAATGTGTGAATATAAGAACAACTTTACCCCAATTGTGAAATAAAACAGGGAATTTAAGTCTGCATGAAATTAAATCTTACAATGTTTGTTTTGCAAGGTCAAACAGATTCTTAAAGTATGTATTAGTCCACTGAAAATATTAGTTTTGGTGATCTTAAATGAGTATTGCCATTTGTTTCTGCATTTGGAGTGGTGGTCCTTTTGTTGACGTCAACCTGAGGGCTTCCATAGCAACTGCATAATAATACCCTCTCTTACCGTTAAGTTTATTGAGGCAAAGTTGGTTTTATATTTGCACATTCATTCAGTAACAACTTGTACGATGGTACTTAGAATATTTGATCTGAAATCACATGCAAGTATAACTCGCAACATTAAATAACAACATTAGCACTGTTTAATTGACTGTGAACAATGTTATACTTGGATAGTCTTTGATTTCTAATATAATTTTACTATTTAGAATTTGCAAGGAATTTTTTTTCTGTAATTATATTATTAAGGAGAAAGTCTGAATGCGCGAAATATAAAAAATCAGCTTTACCCCAATTGTAAAATAAAAGGAGATTAAAGTCTGCATGAAATCAAAACTTACAATGTTTATTTTGCAAGCTCGGACTGTTATACTACAGGTGAATAATTAATCTGTGCGTATTAATCCACTGAAAATATTAGTTTGTTGTGGTGATCTGTAATGAAAGTGTGGCCATTTGCTTTCACATTTGGTCTTTTTGTGCTTCCATAGCAACTGCATATCAATAACCTCTCTTGCCTTGTTTGGCATTTTATCTTAGTTTTTTTTAAATAATTTTTTTGCTTGATTTAATATTGAAAATGTGCTGTGTAACATTTTTCTACCTCTGATAAAAAAAAAAAAAGCAACCTTAAGTTTTATATACTGCCAAATAAACATAGAGAAGCTGGTAGGTTGACCACCCGCTCCATTTTGCATTGAAAAGCATAGCATTTTTTCCTGCATGTTGAATATTGCGAAAATATCCCAGGTTTTCATGAGTGTGTTGTAGGCCTGCACAAGATTGTGTTGTGAATTTCTAAGACGAGCCAAAAAACCATGGAGAACTTTCGGGTATCTTCAAAGCAGAATCCTTTAATAAGAGGAACTCGGCGTCGCTGCGGCGTCATCGAAAGAACTCATAAACTGTTACAGCAGACACTCAGTTTTAAATACATTTTACAGACAATGATACATAGAGGTGGGGACAATAGTAACCAAAGCATGCAAATGAAGTATTGTTGTCAGCAGGGTAAAATGCCTTTTCCCAAGCTCCAATCTCATCAGCATACAAGTTCCCATTCAAGATTCATTTTAAAACAAAGTGAGCAAATAACGTACTGGAGTCGTACTAGGGCCAGTTGACCCGCTTGACAGTGTTACCTTATCATTGGTTAGACAATAGACACAACTGTGCTTTGAAACTGACCGTTTGCATTACTTTGGAGACATAGGACCTTAGAATGTATTTTATAAAGAAATTTGTAATCTTTCAATTGGAAAAACCTGATATTGTGATATTTTATTTATCCACAATAAATATCGTGATATGAATACAGTTTCACAAGATTCTAACAGAATTCAGGTCCAGATATTGAATAATCGCAATGCAAAAAACAAAATACTTTGCTTTGTCTTGTTTCTAGTACAAATATCAAAAAATTCTCAGATGAAGTAAAAAATATTGATTAGTTTTTCATTAAAAATCAATGATCTGCCAATGGGGTACATAAAAAAAATCTTATTTTTGCTTTAATATGTTGATATTTGGACTAGAAACAAGACAAAAATTCTAAGTAAATCGTATAAATAATTAAATGTAATTCTTTTTTTTATACCTTCAATCATAAATGCTTGTGCCCAAATATAGTCAAATTTTAAACTTTCTTTAAATACATGTCACAGGCCTTAAAAATACATGATTTATAGTTACTTTTATATTACTACTCTATATTCTATATTCTACTAAACTTTCACTCTTCTTTGGTTAAACTTAGCACTGACTCTACAAATCACATGTGTTTTAGCTCCTGGTCAACTGATTCAGATCCTGCGATGTGACTATTGCAAATGTGCACATTGATTTCGATGCTTACATGATATATTGTGCAGGCTAGTGTGTTGGTTTAATTGTTGTGTTAAGATTAATTGATGCATTCCTGCCTTTTATGTGAGGCTAGCCTGATCTCACGAGGAAACGTAAGTATTTTACGTTTTGTCAGTTTAGTGGCTAATTCGTATGAATTCGTAGTTCAGTCGTACGAAAATGTACGATTTTAAAAAGGAGGCGTGGCACCTAACCCCACCCCTAACCCCAACCGTCATTGGGTGATGGGCAAATCGTACTAATTTGTACGAATTAGATCGTACGAATTCATACGAATTAGCCACTAATCAAAAAGTTACGAATTGGCCGTGAGATAGCGTTGGTGAGGCATTTACTTGGTTATAATGTAGTTTTTAACCTATTTGACCGATTTAAAATGTAGAGCAGGCAATTCCCAGACCTTAAATTACACGTTAAACAAAGATATTACATTACGATGAGTTAATAATTGTTAATAACAATAAGTTAATAATTGTTTTCTAGAAGGATATAGAGGTCATAAATGACCTCACAAGCAGAATGCATGTTTTTTATTAAGTTAGATGCAGTTTCAGGTTATGTTTTGTCACGCACAAACTTAATAATTGTCCCACATTTAGTTTATTTGCTAATGGTCACGATGGAAGTCTATGTACTGCTGAAAAAATGCATCCCTGTCAGATTATGCCTCAGCTCGTTCACCAGTATAGGAATTATTAGGTGGATTATTTAATGGTAACGTTAATATTTGAAGGAGAAATGGCTTGGATTAGTCAATCAAGTAGAGATTTTAAGGTAGAGATGATATATCAGGGATGTCCTTTTTGTTGATAAAAAGCACAGTTTTCGCTACAGCTTTGGATACCGTAATTCATTTTCAATAGAGGAAGAAGGAATATTTTCCCCCACGCCAACTTCGCTCCAACTTTTATTATTCTGACTGTAATGTAGTATCATTGCACGTTGCACCTTTTGTAAACCTGCTGTGGATTGATAATTATTGTGAAAAGCGCAATACAAATAAACATGAATAGTATTGAAACCTACCTGCAATTTCACATCGAGTCATGTATATGTAATTGTAATAATATATTAGAATAGCTATTAGAATCATAGAGTATTTCCGATACTAGTATCAGTATCAGAACAACCCTAGCACAAGTTCACACACACTTGCACAGTAAATTGTGATGTGGATATCTGTGTTTGGAGGTCATGCTCTAAAATGATGCATGACAGTGATGCATGAGAAATGATGTGATGCCGTGTCCCATCATGCCCTCTGTCTGTACTGTCCAATTCAGTTCACCAGCTCACATCAAATCAAAACGCCTCTGAATTTTAACACTGATTGTGAGCCTTAAGAATGATGCTCTTTTTATTATTATTATTATTATTCGGGTCCTGTTTCTTTAAATATTTAAGTGAGGGCTGCACAATATATTGTTTCAGCTTTGAAATTTATGTGAAAAATAGTCACATCGCAGGACGTCAAGCAATTTCAAGTAGGCCTGTCAATAATCAATATATGGACTTATCACACAACACATGGACATGACCTCAATCATTTTTGGTGATGCAATATATCGCCCATACATAAAAACAATTCTAGCAACATTTTAACTGATTGTGCAACATCTCTATCTCTATTGAAGGAGTCGGTGTCAGTATGGTTAAAAAACTATGATATTTTCTATAGATGACAATAGTATTTTTTCATGTGGGTGTCTGACAATTGAAAATAGATCTGGTAGCAGATATCGCGGCCTTGGTTATTTTTACCTTGCATTTTTTTGGTAACATTTATTATCATTTATTTAGGATGTTTTCACATTCACGTTAAAATGACTATAATTAAATTAAATATCCTGAAGAATAAAATATGATGTGTTCTTCGGAAAAGTGCACTTGCATTGTGATGATATTATATTGTCATTCTGGCATTCTAAGATGAGTGGTCTTAAAATGACCATTTGAAAATGACCAAAATGAAAATAATATCGATTATCACAGTATATTTTGGTGCAATATATCGCACAACAAAAATAGACATCATGAAAGGCCTAATTTCATGTGAATTTAAACCATTTAGACATAAGAAATTATAAATT
Organism: Danio kyathit; assembly: GCA_903798195.1. Lineage (NCBI taxonomy): Eukaryota > Metazoa > Chordata > Actinopteri > Cypriniformes > Danionidae > Danio > Danio kyathit. The sequence goes on along the minus strand of LR812526.1, from coordinate 5,816,036 downwards.
ATGCCACTTCAACAAAGATTAATTGTTTATATATATATATATATATATATATATATATATATATATATATATATATATATATATATATATATATATATATATATATATATATATATATATATATATATATATATATATATATACACACACACATATACAGGGCTCGAAGTTAACTTTTTTACTTGGTAGCACCGGTGCTCCCAACTTCAAAAATTTAGGAGCACCAGAAAAAATTCAGGAGAACCCACCAAAAATGAATGAGCACCACTGCAAATTGTATATTAGGGCATTTATTGTATTTGAAAACAACATCAATCAGGACTAACAAAAACCAGAAACAACTAACTAATGCTGTGATGACTTATTGATATTTGTGCAATAATTCCAAAATGAATGTCTAATAATTATAAAGTATTAATGATGACGATGATGTCAATAATACTTACAATGAATAACATTTCTCATTATCATGCTGCCCTGAATGTGCTTGAATGCAAGTTATGTACTGTAAAAGGTCCTGCTGTTATGTATGAAAAATAAATTTATGGTTTGCATCAAACAAAAATGAAGCATTGCAGTAAGAAATATTTATTTTGCACTAATGTTTTTATAAGCATGTCATTTTACTAAATAATAATTCTGCTACAAAACAAACGTAAGATTATAATAAATCATTCAATCCAATGCTGAAAGCTGCAAAGCAGTCATCAGTAAATAGAAAAAAATAATCTACATCTCAAGAAAGAATGGATCAAAGAAAGTAAGAAAAGTCTCACTTCTACCACTCTTTAAAAGTTTTGGTTTCAGTTTGTATCATTTTAAATGCTCGGTCTCGTTATGAGCTAATTTTCATTTTTCTGTGTTTGTGGAAAAAAGCACGCGACCCAATATACTGTATGAGCGGGGCAGAACAGGATTCTCGTGATGACCACCAGCACAAATACCGTTCTTTGTTATGAGCCGCAGATTCAGTTTAAACTTAGTAAAGCCGAACTTCTTTGGCGATGATGTGTACAGTGTTAGATTTTACATTTAGCCGACATTTTCGCTGAACACGCATGCGAATGCAACGCATCGAGATTCGAGCACCTTCTCCAAAAACCCTCGATTGATCTCGGCTGGCGCCCTTATAAGCTTCCTGTTATCTGACAGCGGAAAGCCTTGAGTGATTGACAGCTAATATGAACCAATATAGCGGCAGGGAAGTCCGATTCAGCACGTTTTTAGAAACAAAAAATCGAAACAAGTCGCACTACAACCATTATATGCAGTCGCACAAATGCTCCCAAATATATTATGAGGTCGCATAGATTAAATTTCGGGCGCATATGCGATATATATATGCATATACGCATATGCATATATATATGAAGACTATGGACTTTTATTTTCACACTTGATTATTTAATTCCTCTACCTTAATGCTTTTAAACACTAAAAACACTTTTTTTTGAGTGTTATCTTTGTTCTGTTGTTTTCAACTGATTTTGTTTATTTTACTTTGTGTGTATATATACAGTTGAAACCAGAAGTTTACATACACTGTTTAAAAGGCACATAACCATTAAAAAAAAAAAAGTCAGACGTTAATGTGACTAAACTTTTTCTCTTTTAGGTAAGTTACGATTATCACATTTGTTTCTGTTATGCTTAATAGCAGAATAATGAGAGAGATAATTTTTGAGAAATTGTTATAACTTTTCTTGAAAGTCAAGTTTACATACAATAAGATTATTATGCCTCTGAAAAAGCTCAGATGATGGTGTCAAGGTTTTTGAAGTTTCTGATTGGCTAATTGACAACATTTAATTGGAGGCACAACTGTAGAATAGTATTTAAGGAAAACCTAAACACACTGCACACTTGTGTGACAAGATGGGAAAATCAACAAGCCAGAATCAACAAAAAAGCCAGATTACAATTTGCTAAATTACACTGGGAAAAAGACACATTTTTGGTTACATGTCCTGTGGTCTGATGGAACTAAGATTGAACTGTTTGGCCATAATGACCAATGTTACATTTGGAGGACAAAGAGGAATGCTTACAAGCTTAAGAACATCATCCCAACTGTGAAGTATGGGGGCGGCAGCATCACGTTGTGGGGCTGTTTTGCTGCAGGAGGAACTGGTCCACTTCACAGCATAGATGCCATCATGAAGAAAGAAAGAACATTATGTAGGAATACTGAAGCAACATCTCAAGACATCAGCCAGGAAGTTAAAACTTGGCCACAAATGGGTCTTCCTAACAGACCATGACCCTAAGCATACTGCCAAATTAGTTCAAATGTGCTTTAAGGACAGCAGAGTGAATGTTTTGGAGTGGCCATCACAAAACCCTGACTCAATCCTATAGAAAATTTGTGGGCCGAGTTGAAAAAGCTTGTGCGAGCAAGACAGCCCACAAATCTGACTCAGTTACACCAATTCTGTCAGGAGGAATGGGCCAAAATTCCTGCAAACTATTGTGAGAAGCTTGTGGAAGGATACCCAAAACATTTGACCAAAGTTATACAGTTTAAAAGCAAAGCAAAAAAAATACCAAGGAAATGTGTGTAAACTTTTGACTGTCTAGAAATTCATAAATTCTCAAAAAAAAAAAAAAAAAAATCCCCTCATTATTCTGGTATTTAGCAAATGTAAATGATTTAGGTAATCCTAACGGACCTAAAATAGTAAACGTTTAGTGTGATTTACCATCAGACATTTTTAAAATGATTGTTCCTTTTTTTTTAGTGTATGAAAACTTCTAGTTTCAACTGTGTGTGTGTGTGTGTGTCTGTGTGTGTGTGTGTGTGTATATATATATATATATATAAGAAAATATCTCAATGTCAGATTTTCCAATATTGTGCAGCCCTAAATGTACAGTAGTTTTCTTTTTTGTGTGTTTTCCCCTCTCTGGCTTGTTAAGAAACAATCAGTCGACATGCAAATCCTGCCAAGTGACATAAACGCCACCTATTACCATAACATGTCACGAATATCCAAATATGCATTTTAAATAGATCAAATTAATATGTCCTTGCTGTCATACATTTATACATTCTCTCAATAGTCTACCATAAAAGAGGCACGCGACCCTCATTTGAATTCGACAAATGTATACGTCTGTGAAATCCAGACATGCAGGTCTTACTTGATTGGCTGTTTTTGGTAATTAATGCATATATGCCTTCACAGAAGTGTATTGTGAGTGTGTGTGAGCTCCTCTATGTGTGTGTTTGTGCCCGTAGGCTGTGTCCCGCTGTCCTGTATATCCGATCGGCCTGTTTGGTCACGGATGAATGACCAGCCCTGCTTTTCTCTGCTTGCCGGTTGTTTTTGATGCCCTCGGGGAAAATAAAACGCAGCACTGGGCCAGTATAAACCCGAGAGGACAGTGGAAAATACTGCCGTTTTACCAGGACTTACTGGAGGTCAGCAATGCCAGTATGATGATTAATCATGATAAATATTTGGTCACGCTTCCAATTAATGTGTTTACTAACATGAGCTATGAATGAACATTATTTATACAGTATTTATTAGAAGTTTAACATTTGATAATGATTTTATTAAAATCCAAAGTTGTGCTTGTGTTGACATTAGTCAATGCACTGAGTTAAACAGATCTAACATTGATTGTTTTTGTTAACTAATATTAACAAAGCTTAATAAATTACTATATAATAAAATGCATTAGTATTTGTTCATGTTAGTAAATGCAATAAGTAATGAAACTGTATTGTAAAGTGTCACCAATTTTCTTTGTCTAATAACAGTAATAATAATGATCATAATAACAATTAATAATTACATGTAGACCATTTTGAGGGATGTAAACAAGAACAATGGTCCTAATGTATTTCCTGTTTTAGATTTTTAATTCCCATAGCTTCTAAGAATCCAGAAAGCTCTACATATTAATATTTTTTTATTGACAGCTCTTAACATTAGTTATGACTAGGCCCACACGAAATCTGTGCGCACAGATTTGCGCAGATTTTTAACCCGTCATTGTGTATTTATTTACATGTGTAAATGTGTGTACATTTATATTTGTTCAGTTGTTAAATTTATTTCAGTAATATTATTGACTAATATGAAAGTGTTTCTTTAATTTATTTACTGCTTGTAAAGTAATATTTTCTATCTTTTAGTAGATTTATATTATATTATAGACTTGCTTTGTTTACAAAATAAGTGGATCTAGATGGATTTGAATTGTAAACATTAAATAAAAATTAAAAAGCTATTATCTTTTATTTCATATATTAAGTTTTTAGTTACGATACTCCCAAAATATATATATTTTTTTTGTTTACAAAATTCTCAGCAGAAATGGCAAAACTTTCGTAGATTCTGTCTGGCCCTAGTTATGACTGAATCACATCTTGTTAGAGTTCTGAAATAGTTTAGTGACAACTAGAAGGAACTGTTCATGGAACAATAATATCGCCATATTGAAATAGTCTATATTAGCCTAAAACCTAGCTTTAGTGAGCTGGAGAAGTTGAATTGATGGATTTCAAAACTTTTTTAACATTATATCACTGCACATTCAACTGTTTAATAAATAAATTTGGCATATTTTGTGATTTGATTCAGAATCTCAATATTAATATATGTTAAATAATCTAGTTTTTGGTTTGAAATAACATACCCCTCTGGCAGATTATTTATAAAAACTCACTTAATTTTCACTTATTATTTCTGAAAACACAACTATATTTCTGCTTGTCTAGAAAATGCTCCTTCATATAATAATTTAAAGATATTTAGGACTAGAAACAAGACAACTATTTTTTTGCATTGTATAATGTTTTATTTACATTGAGATGCTGACTGAATGGTAGTAATTAATGGAAAATTTGTATTTTGTTTTATTTGAACATCTGTTATATGTGGAATGGTTTAATGTTATTGTCAGGTCACCCATCATTTTACAGTCTCAATACAAGTTTGCTCGAATTTGGGTTGAACCACACAAGCACATTTTGTAATGCATAAACAATTGAATTGCAGTATAAATAGTTTTTCCACACACTGCTCTTTTTATTTATCATTTAATCTGAAGCACACTCACTGAAGAAATCTTCCCTGTTGCAAAATAAGGCATACTGTATATTAATATGAATTTGTGTTTTCCAACCCTGTTCATAAAGGCACACCAACTGTACATATTTTGGAAGTCTCCCTAATCTGACCCATTCATTTCAGGTTTTGGAGTCTCTTCTAATGTTTTGCTAAGTAGATTCAGGTGTGTTTTATTAGGAAGAGTTTGAAAGTGTGTACTGTTAGTGTGCCTTCATGAAATGGGTTGAGAATCACTGCTATAGAATTATATAATATAAATAATAATGCATTAAATGCCTTAACATTTCAATTTGCATAAATGACACTGGAAGCCTCACACGTTCATGTTACAAATTGCCATGCATTAAAAATAGGTGGAATATAAAGCATTATGGATAGAAGTACACTAGTATCTATGCACTCAAAAAAAAATGCTGGGTTATTTCAATATAATATAGTACTGTATATAATATTGACAAATCCAGTCATCGGGTTGAAGATGGGCTATTAAATTAATCCCAAAGTGTAACTCCACATTTGGTTTTGTCCAGGGTGAGAATTATAGGGGGTTGGGGGGGATTGACCCACCTAATTAATGCTTGATCCTCCCCCCTGAATGACATCAAAACAACATGTATGGTGGGGTAAGTCCTTTAAATAGTGAGAAATAGTTTGCTTTGATCTGTATCTTAAATAATATGAATGCCACCCCTATAATAGTTCATACTATTGTGAATGCAAAATCATGCCAGTCGGTCTATGCGAAAGAAAACAAATATTGAAATTCAGAAACCGGCAGATCTAGATCACCGATACACACCGTAAGTGTTCACGTTTTCTTGTAAAATAGCTGTTTGTTTCTACATACAGCCTAAAAAATAAAGTAAAATTGCTGCACAGTTTGTATAGTTTGACCTGCAGTATCCTCTGAAATAGCAAATCCGGTTATACTGTAGGTCAGAATACACTATATATCCCTCAAAACACTGGAATCTTAAGTACGTTTTATTAATAAATTAGATGTAATTTAAATAAATACATATATTTGATTAACTGAAGCTTGCATTACACAGACTAACATTACTGAAAAAGTTGACCCCCTGATCGTCAATGTATATTTCGCACTCTTGTTTTGTCCATATTGTGCACATTTTTGGGTTCAGATAACTCATTTAGTATTTTGTTTCAGATTGTGGAAGCATACGAGTAGCAAAATATATTAAGAACTTTAATTTTCCAAATGATAATGGAATATGTAAAATGGCAGTGATTTTTGTATTTAAATGAGCTTTTTACGTACATCACATGTGCAAAGATTTGTGGGAACAAAAAATTAAAATCAAATTATTAAATGTGCATTTGCCATTTCCAACCATAGTTTAAATATGCAAATTATTACTTTTAATGCTTAAATTTGTGGAATTAAAAAGAACATGCATTACCCAAATTGAATTGATGTGTCTAACGTATACAAGCTAAATGATCATTTAAATGTTATTCATCTTGATTGCGTTTAGACCAGGGGTGCCCAAACTTTTTCTTATTGCCTAATTTATTTAATAATGTTTAAAAATGGCTAAAAAACACTGCTTTATATTAACTAATACGGTAAAATAATGAACTTATTACAGTAAAAACAAAACAATCTCATTTATAACAGAATTACACTAGTTTTTGCCTTGATTTGCTCACTGATGTCTTCTGCATATTGCCCTATCTGTCGAGTGACATTATTTACATTTTTTAAAAATCTGATTCATTTACAACATTTATTGAAACTGAATTTATTTTGTTGCTCAGCAATAAAACAAAAAAAAAAAGGTAACGTCAAATTAGAAATGACGATCTCTGTGTTAAAGGCATTCGCCCCAGCCCTCTCCATCATACTCGCTCTCCTCTCAGATGGGATGGTGAGCCAAATCAAACTTTGGCCCACAGTCCATACTTTGGGCATCTCTGATTTAGACTTACTGACTACGTTTACATGGACACCAATAATTCGATTTTAATGCGATTAAGACTATACTCTGATTAAGAGTCCACCATGTAAACAGCGATTTTTGATTAATTTAATCAGATTAAGGTCATAATCGAACTAAAGAGAAATCGAATTAAGACATGTGGAGTATGCCGATCTTAGTCACATTATTAAAGTGCAGTACATACATGTAAACACCTTAATCGAACTATTACCCTCATGTAGGACTTTAAGCCGCTTTTTGCAACAGGGTAGTCCACACACACACACACACACACACACACACACACACGCACGGCTGATTGACACTTTGCACCTACCGAGTCAGTGCAGACCACAGACAACTGCATCGTTTTTTTTTTTTCTTCCATTCAGCATGCGGTATGAACTTACATTAAAACAACTCTTCCAGCAGTTCATAGTTGCATTCAATATCTCGTTTGTCACGGTGGGCTTGCATGACATGTTCGTGAATGAAAGTTAAAGTGCCAAACTGCAGTTAAAGTCGACAAATTAAAAATGAAACACCCGAAATTACATGAAACGCCAGAGGAAATGCGGATAGCGTGGTGACGCAATGACGTTAATCGAATTATGTGCTATAACATGTAAAACGCGATCATGAAAGTAACACTCAAAAAGCAACTCATGTAAACACCTTAATCATATTATTCTCTTAATTAGATTAAAGCAAATAAGTCGATTACTGATGTCCATGTAAACGTAGTCACTGTTAGGAATTGTAAGGAATTTTCATCATAACAATGTGTGTTATTTGTTGCAAAATTCAAAATACTTTCTGACCCAAAGGTGTGGCAAAATGACTTTAATGCATTTTAAATGGGGTATATACACAGTGTTTTTAAGCCAACGATAAATTCCGGTAAAAGCTTAATGTGGCTTTTTCCAATTTCATAAGTTTACTTTTACGTCATTGATGTTGTAATGTGATTACAATACATTCCGTTAAATAAACTTAAGCATTCATTTAGTTGTTCAAGCATAAAACAAGATGAAAGACAAGCTAGCGCTGTCAGAATCAGCAGGCGAGTGCAGAAACTCCATTGAAAAGGGTAAAATAAACTGTCAGATTTTAAAGACATGGCAGGGGGAAATATAATTTAATGCAATGCTTCTTGTCCGGTCTGAGACCCATTTCATATCGTATATCTTTCAGGCGTGAAGATCACGGATTTTTAAAGAAATCAGACCTTAAATGTGGCAATTTTATAATTGAAAGACAGTTCACCGAAAGTGCTTGAGGCTGGCTGGCTGGCTGAAATTAAACGTTTGTCTGCATGTACCCCATTAAGAAATTTAAAAAAAATTCTATTTAAATGTATACAGTACATTGACTATGCCCACACGTAATCTGCGTGCACAGAAATCTGCAGATTTTTAGCCCATTTATTTTTAGTCTATTTATTTAGTTGTGTGTAAATTTATATTAATTCAGTTTTTAAATAAATTTTTGTAATATCATTGACTAATATGAAAATATTCCCAATTTATTTACAGTACACTTTGTAAAGTAATATCTTCTGTCTTTTTCTAGATGTATTATATGAGAGACTTGCTTTGTTTGCCAAATAAGTGGATCTAATAGTAATAATTACCCTGATAAAGGCAGCTCTCTGCTGAAATGTGTAGAAATTTTAAAGATTAGCCATGTAAACCGCTGGAATCCTCCTCACACAATGGACAGACGAACCTGGACTGTGTATTTGTTGGACATTCTCTCAATGGAACTCTCAACTTCGCGTATACATGGTGCTAATGTGAAAACTGTCAGTATGTGGCATTCAGCTTTCGATGTTGTGTCATCCTTTTTAAAATCTTTGTAAAATTTCTTTGAAAGATTTATTTATTTATTTTTTTTCCTTTTAATTGATTATTATTATTATTATTAATATTATTTAATGATATTTTGAAGTCTACCAGGGGCGGGATGGGCGGGAGTGGGTTTTAAATTTGCACTTGTTTTTTTTTTTTGTTTTTTTCTTCCTTTTTATATTGTTACCTGAAAAACTCAATAAACAGTTGTTAACAAAATTAGCCATGTAAATAAAGGCTTTTTAATATTTATTCCACATTTTTAGAGTGCCTTGGACAGATTTTTGCTGTTTATTCTGATGAATCCCTTACCCAAAGAGCACCGACACATTATTTCAACTACCCCTGAGCACTTTTTGTTTGATTTTGGATTCAATACAGGGTGTCCGCGGGGTTGATAAATCAGTGTAGAGATTTAAGCCCCTTAAAAAGTATTAAAGTCTTAAATGCTATTTTGCAAGGTATGCAATTTTATATCATTTTTGATTATACAATGTATGATTGTATGCTGAAGTTCACCTGAATCAAATGTAATATCAGGATGCTGTGTAGTTTATGAAATCAATGAAATCCTATTAGATTTGACATCATGCTGCTTTGTTTACTGCAGTATTAAAGGCAACACCATTATTTCTGCAGTTCTATATGTGCAAACCTGCTGAATAAGCTAGATTAAATAGATTTTTATTCAATATATGAATAATGTTTTGGATTAGTTTCTTACATTAATATTTAGTAAATATACTGTAAGTTAAAATCTCGCCAGTGTTTCAAGTTGAAACCTAAAGTGGTTATAAGGTCTTAAAATGTATGGGAAGAGTCTGAAAAGGTATTACATTTCACTCTCCGATTCCTGTATATACTCTGCGATTAGGATTTGCATTGGAAACATTAAATAAACGTTAAAAAGGTATTATTTTTATTTATTATATTATATTTTTAGTTACGATACTCCCAAAATCATTCAGCGTAAATCCGCAGATATTTGACAAAATTCTGCACAGAAATAGCCAAAAATGTCTGCAGATTTTGTCTGGCCCTAATTATGACTCATGTTAATGCAAACAAACTAACCTGTTGCCAAATATATAAACTATTTCAATTGCAGCAAACTTTGCACAAATAATAGAAAATGCATATTTAAACACAGAAATGTCGCGTTACATTTCCTAAATTCTGTTTGCAACTCGTATGCTATCGGTATGTTATTGATAAATGTGAATCTGAGGTATTGAGAGCGCAGAGTGTCCTCCTGCGACCCCCAGCTCACGGATCACTCTCTCCGCACCCCTATTAATTGGCTGTCAAAAAATGTGCCGAATTAACGGATTAACGAGGCCGGTTTGTGAATGCTGAAGTTCTAGATGGAGATGAGGTAAACCCCCCCTGCCCGCCGCCTGCCCGTCCAGCCCACAGCATCACCCCTCCTGCGCCTCCTCGTGCAGGATCGCCACAAATCTGGATCCAGGACATTTGAGGGGATTGTGTTTCATTAGTTTGATTTGAGCGGACAGCGCTAAGCTGCTGTGGGGCTCTGCGCTGACAGCTAATTACAGGAATCTGCCTCGTCTACTGATAGAGAACAATGGGCTGAGATGAGCCTCCTTCGCCAGGGGGGGGACCACTGCATGGATCTTTATACATTTAATCTACATCTGAATATGTGAAAGATAGTCAAACGCACACGCTAACAGACCTGTTTGTGAAGGAAATAGAGGGCGTTTTTTTGTGTGCAAGATAACACGTCAATTACAGTACGCAGCTGTATATGTTTAAGAGATGACAGACTTTAAAATAGCAGGACGTCTCCATTTATTTTATTGCTAAGCAAGCAGTCAAAGTTTAGTGATGCCCGATTTGATGCCAGTGCATACACGTTTAAAACGGCGTCCGCCGTCCACAGCGAGGGTTATGGAGAAACGCAGTCCTGTCAAGCACGCAAGATCTCGTGCCCGTAACCTGAAGATATTCCCCTTGAGCAGCTCTGTCCTCGTCTTCAGATAATCAACATTAAAACATGCCGCTCCATTCATGTGGACGCTTTCCCCCTTAAAAGAAAATTAAATAGATTAGCGCAAACGTCAGTAAATCAAACGACACATTACGCTCGCTACATTTGAAGCGGCCAGCGCGCGCATGTCAAAACAATCCAATTAGCTGTGTTTCGGGCCCTGACATATTCTTTTGTTATGTTTCCCTTTTTCGTTTTTTCTATGTAGAAAAAAAAGCTCACAACATTTCAAACTAAACTTGCTCTGTGAAATATTTGCTTGGCGATTGCACCACAGCGCTGCGCTGTCACACGGCATGCAACAATGTTAATTCTACAAGCTGTCCCAAACTCCTACATTTCTGACACACTTTTGCCAAGTTTTTTTTTTTTTTTTCGTCTCCGTCTCCAGGTATACACTGAGAGGCTGATGTCTGAGCTGCCATCTTTCCTCCTGACATGCTGTCAGTAAATGGCGAATAACTCCCTGAGATGGAGACGTTTCAACATTTCTTCGTAAAGCTCAGGTCAGTCTCTCCTCCTCCTGCTTTTTTTACGGTTTCATCATCAACTCGTGGTGATTGAAAAGCCTCTCGGCCCCCCTCTCACCGTCGTTAATGTCACTCTGTGTCAGGGTGACTAAGCCGCTGCCACTGTGCTGACCCGTTTGGTCTGAGCAAAGGGTCTGCTAGTCTGTCGGCCACGGGGTCAGCGGTGCCACGCCGATGCCTCTGACTGACAGCTCGTGCGGGGGGATTGTTAGTGAGATTTTCCTGCATGGAGATGCCCTGTCATGGACGCCACAGCTCTGCCAGTGTCAGCCGGCCCTGCGGCGCCTTCGTTGGGACACTGGCTGACAGGTGAGCATACAGTGGCTCCTTGGCCTCCTAATTGCAGCCCCTGGTCCTCCATCCTGTGGAGCGACCGGGTGGCGGAGGCCGACTCGTGCCCGGCTGCCCTTCCCTGTGCCGGGGATCAGTAAGGTGACCGTTGCACCTCCCCGGAGCCAAGTCTGGACGTGCAATCATAATATGACATGAGGACCAGACACAAACATGGCAGGTGAATTTGATGGGCAAACGAGGACTCGGACACACATAAACATGTGAATTTTGTGCACTTTGGCAGCTTGCTTTTGACACGCATGTCTAAAGTCGAAACACATTTGACTTGGCTTGAAGTTAAAAGCTGCAGTGCGTTAATAAGTTATACAAAGTGCATTTCATTTGCATGCGTGTATGAAGACTACACGTGTACTTTGGCAACTTGAATGGAACAGAACATTTGCATGGTTTGAGGCTGAACAAAAGTTACAGTAAACCAGGAAAGTGTTCTGTGCATATTTGTGCACATTAAGTTTAATGCACCGGACTTAAGTATACATGCTTAGAAAATATGCATATGCGAAAACAAGCGTGTGTATGCATGCATAAAAATTCAAGACACTTTTGCCTTGCGAGTCTGAAAAAATACACAAGCAAATTGTTTCATGTAAAGTTGTACACAATGTATGAGTGTAATACACTAGGCATAAATAAACAATAAATCAATGTATGTATTATACAACTGACTTATGTTGCCATTATATGAGTGATTGTGTTGAAATTTGGGGGAATACATGAAGAGTTCAGATGCAAAACGCACTAAATCAAAGCAGATTTCTTTTCTTGTTAATGAGCATTTATTATCAGGCTCCTATAATTAGGTTTAGAAGTTTCATTTTATAGGTAATAAGGTTATTATCTAGTAAATAAAATACCATTTTTTTCAAAAATATCGCTTTAGACAATTCTTTGATTTTTATTTATTTTTATTTTTTTTTAACAAGGTAGATTTTTTTTTTTTTGCTTCAAAACCAGCTAAATCCACGTGTGCTTTTTATGCAAAAACCTCTAAATCCACCTATCGGGACAAGACAGTGTAATTAGCTGGAAATCACTCAAAATGCGATTAAAACACAAACACAAACCACCTAAAATTAAAATAGATAAATCTGTCAAGTAAGTGGCGGTTCATTCCGCTGTAATAAACCAGAGAAAAAGCAGAAGGAAAATGAATGAATGAAATTTGTCAAGTGCATTAATCAATAACATTAAAACTGACATTAATTAAATCTTAACAATCTGTTGTCATTTCTGATATTTGGGATTTAGATTTAATGCAAGTAGAGCAATGTAAACATTGCAAACATTGAAAACGAAGTCTCTTAGATTAAAATAATCTAGTGTAAAACATCAATATCTGTGCATTGTCCATTTATATCAGACGTATAGGTAATATGAAGTAATACAAATAATGAATAGTTTTATGCATTATATTTATCTTTTATAAAATAGCTTAAATTAGCAAATAAAACCCAAGGTAGGCCTACTGGGTAAAAAGGGGACGTCTCACTGACACTTTGAGAAGCTGTCATTCATTCATTCATTCTCACCATGCTTAAGGTCTTGGTCTCTTGTTTATCCTCATAGCATCCACATGGGATAAAAGAACGGCATCTTAACTCTGTCTTTCGTGAAACGCAGTTGCTGTTTAATGTAAAGTAGTTTTGAGGTAAGGGGCATTTTCATTTGCCATTCACTGACAGTCGGACAGTCTCATCCAGTACATCAAACTCCATCTTTTAAAATCGAAATCGGAATAAAACACAGTCTCCTTATAAAGCCGGCGTATCAGCGCGCTGCTACATTGAAAACATATGATTCGATTCGTGCCTTCTGATTGGTTCTCGGGATATATCAGCGTTTAGCGGCTTTTGCCAACAAACTGTTATTTCTGAATGTGCTGACGCTGGGATTTGGATGATTAGAAGCAAATCTATTTGTTGATGTTGTACTACTTGCCTAAAGCGTTAACTCAATGTCATTAGCTCATTTTTGGCGGAAGTGGCGTTTAGCAGCTTTTGCATCTGAACTCTTCACAAATAAATCTAACGTGCGATCCTTATGTACAATGCAGAAAAAAAGTCATTAGACTTTTTTTTGTAGAAAGAAAATGTGGGGTATTTGGAGCATACAAATCCTTTATTTTTTAAATTGAAGATACTTAAGTTCAATGATTTGGTTAAATTTAGAACAGCACAATTTGTTTAAAGCTAGGAATAAATTACTTCCGAAATGCATGCAAAAGTTTTTTGAAGAAAAACAAGGGGGAGATAATCTGAGAGAAGAACGACATTTTACGAGGTTGAAAACAGGGACCACTTTAAAAAGTTTGTGTATGTCTGTATGTGGTGTGAAATTATGGAACAGTCTAACAGATTCTCAAACAATGTCAGGATATTCATCAATTTAAAAAGTTGTATAAATATATATTATTAAAGGAATATAATGATGAATAGAGGTAATTGAAAAAGGATAAAATGATAAAATTTCAATTAATGGCTGTTTGCAGTACTGTGTATTTTGTTCGGGTCCATGTTATAAAATGTTAATGGGTAAATGGAATCAATATGTCAAAGATGCCAAATAGATAAAATGTCTCATGCAAAGCTCATATGTCTCATGTAAAAAGAAGAGATAAGTAAAAGAAGAAATAAGTTGAAGTAATAGACGAATGATGTGTGCAGTAATGGGGTGGGAAAATAATAAGCTTGTGCTTCATCCTGCTCCATTTTCGACAATGCTGAAATGAATTTTTTGTTCAAGAATTTTTATGAATGATAATCTGTTAGAAAAGAAAAATCTGATCAAATCAAACAGCATTTAGTTTGTATGCATGGAATACATCCATGTGCAGATGTGACCACTGAGAATGCGCATTCCTTCAAGCATCATGCTGCAATTTGTCATGCGCAGTCACGCGCTGTGCTGCAGCAGCAAAGGCTGCTTTTTCATTTAAAAAAAAAAAAAACATTTTTGTGCTTTATGCAATATCCACCAGGTGGCGCAAAGAACAACCGCTTTTTCATTGTCGGGCCAGTGAGAGCGAACGCCCCCCAAATGAAACAACCCGTCCAGGGGTGCATTTACGAAAACTATTGTTAGCCAACTAAGCTCCCAAGTTCCATCTTTGGAATAAATAAATGTAAGGAAAAGAAAAAAAACATAGCTACTGGTCAGTTTAAGATATTCCATAAAACACCTTAAGGGGTCTTTTTTTTTGCTTAAGATCGCCCTTATGTTTCCCTTTTAAATTTGAGTGTTGCATAAAATAATAAAGTAGATTTAACTTAAGTGATATTTCTTTGTCCTTCTTTGTTTTAATGATGCATAATAATCTTTACACCACATTAAAGACACTGTAGCCAGTAACTTTCAGTTGTTGAGAGTTTTTGTCACATTTAAATTGTGTGTTTGTGCATGAATCGTGCTCGTTTAAATGCTTGTATTTGTGTGTGAGAGACTGGGCAAAAGAGCGCTTGTTTCACAGCTCAGTCGATTCCACGGCTGGGTTGCTTTTTTTTTTCTTTCTTTTTTTATTTTGGAGATAATGAATACACATTTGTATTCAAAATGAATACAACAGAAAAACATCAAACTTTACAAATCACGTGCCCACTTTTGTAGGCTCAACACGTGTCATACATCTAGATAAAATAACCTAAGCTATATTGAAATCATTTAAAGAATTTCAAATGTTGGATGTAATAAAATCACATTAAATAAATAAACCAATATAAAACAAACAAAAGCTAAAATAATTTAGGTATATACAAATATAAATAAACCGTTTTAAGTCATTTTGAACTTTTCATTTTGCAAAAAAAATATTTTAGATATTTTCTATAAGCAAACAACGCAGGAGTTTTGAAATATTATTTATAAAGTATTATTTATAAAACTTTACGATGATATGAAATAAATCATGGAAACAGAGCATTTTTCAAAGGGGGGTGAGTGAAACCATCAGAAACTACCTTTCTTTTCTGTCATTCAGTCTTGCCCTGCTTTATAAACGGATTGGGAAAACATTTGTTTGAGGACATAACACATTTTTTATGTTTTTATATGATATAGAATTTTAAAATGAAATTTTAAATGTAGAGCTTTTATTAGAATGATATTTCATATTTAAAATCGTAATTATTTTGCTTTGGGGAGAATCAGTAAGATATGCCATTCTAAAATATTTAACACTACTTTTATCAAATATATGATGGGCTACATTTTATCTTAAAACTGAATCTAATTTTGGAAAGCTGCTGTACGCGAGTGCAACGATACAGGCTAGCCAAAACATGACAAAAGTACACATGCATGCTTGAAAATGTATACTTTGACATCGTTCTGTTGGTGTGCATATAGAAGTTCAACACATTTACCTTGTTTGAGGTGGAACAAAATTTACAGTAAAGCAGGAACGTGTTGGACACATTTGTGCACAATAAGTTTAATGCACTAGACTTATACAAAGTGTGCATGCATAGAAAGTGTGCATATGGGAAAACAAGCATGTGCAGCATGAAAAGCATTTGAGACTCATTTGACTTGAGTCTAAAACAAAATGGCAAAAGCAGCTGATGGGTTAATGCATGTTTGTATACCATGCATGAGTGTTATACACTAGGCATAAACGAACCGCATTTAGTATGAAATGCATGCATGTACAAAAGCATGACAACAGTATGCATACATAGTCTTTACTTTGACAGCTATCTGTTGGAGTGCATGTAGAAATTCAACTTTTAAATAGTTTGAGGCTGAACAAAATTTACAGTAAAGGCAGGAAAGTGTTTTGGGTTTGAAAGGACCCATGATTAGTTCACCTTTTGAGCCATTCCTTCATCATGTAACAGCATGTAAAGAGAAGAATGACTCAAACACAAGGACTCAAGGAAGAAATTAATAGATCAAATCTATTCAGGCTCTGACTGCATATGATTGGCTTCAGTCTTACATGTGATGAATGAATGAACGAATGAATGAATGACTCAAATCCGAAATAAGACTCAAAAACTGACCTAATCCTCTCTTCCACCTGCTCAATGTGTGCAGGCACGAATGAACGAATCACTCTGTGAGAGGACTCATTTTCAAGTCACATAAAAGATCAAGAGGACATCATTTTCAAGTCACATAAAAGATTCATTAAAAATGAACGAATCAAACAAGAACGGCCCATCATTACTGTCTATTAGTGTTTCTCTGCTTGTGGAAAAAAGAGCCTTGGTTCATGACCTTCAATCATTGCTTATACTTGTGTTTTTGTCTGTGTAGCAAAGTTTTAGTAGAGATTTTAGTACTTCAAAACATTGCTGTATGACTAAATACAATTCTTAAATGCACAAATCCATTTCGTAAATTGAAAACACAATCTCTGAATTCACAAGTATAAAGCATAAATATTTCCACAAATGAATTGATGCGCATTTGAATTGTGTTTTGAATTTACGCGTTGTGTTTTGGATATTTATGAATTGTGTTTTTAATTTATGAATTGGATTTGCGCGTTTATGAATTGTTTTGAATTCACGAATTGTGTTTTGGGCATTTATAAATTGTTTTGAATTTATTAATTGGATTTGCATATTTATGAATTATGTTTTGAATTTACGCATTGTTTTGGGTGTTTATGAATTGTGTTTTTAATTTACGCATTGTGTTTTGAATTTATGAATTGGATTTGCATATTTATGAATTGTGTTTTTAATTTACGCATTGTGTTTTGAATTTATGAATTGGATTTGCATATTTATGAATTGTGTTTTGAATTTATGAATTGTGTTTTGGGTATTTATGGATTGTGTTCGAATTTATTATTTGGGGTTGCATATTTATGAATTGTGTTTTGAATTTACGCATTGTTTTGGATATTTATTAATTGTGTTTTGATTTCACAAATTGTGTTTTGGGTATTTATCAATTGTTTTGAATTTATTAATTGGATTTGCATATTTATGAATTGTGTGTTGAATTTCACCTTGTTTTGAATTAACAAATTGGATTTGTGCATTTACGAAGTGTTTTGAATTCATAAATTGTTTTGGATATTTATAAATTGTGTTTGAATTTATGAATTGGATTTGCGTGTTTATGAATTGTTTTGAATTCACGAATTGTGTTTTGGGCATTTATAAATTGTGTTTGAATTTATTAATTGGATTTGCATATTTATGAATTGTGTTTTGAATTTACACGTTGTTTTGGGTATTTATGAATTGTGTTTTGGGTATTTATGAATTGTGTTCTAATTTATTATTTGGATTTGCATATTTATGAATTGTGTTTTGAATTTACACGTTGTTTTGGGTATTTATAAATTGTGTTTTGATTTCACAAATTGTGTTGGGTATTTATAAATTGTTTTGAATTTATTAATTGGATTTGCATATTTATGAATTGTGCTTTGAATTTACGCATTGGATTTGCATATTTATGAATTGTGTTTTGAATTTATACATTGTGTTATGTGCATTTATAACTTGTGTTTTGAATTCAGAAATTGGATTTATGCATTTACAAATTGTGTTTTGAATTTACGAATTGGATTTGCGCATTTATGAATTGTTTTGAATTTACAAATTGTGTTTTGGGTATTTATGAATTGTTCGAATTTATTATTTGGATTTGCATATTTATGAATTGTGTTTTGAATTTACGAATTGTGTTTTGGGTATTTATGGATTGTTCGAATTTTTTATTTGGATTTGCATATTTATGAATTATGTTTTGAATTTACGCATTGTTTTGGGTGTTTATGAATTGTGTTTTTAATTTACGCATTGTGTTTTGAATTTATGAATTGGATTTGCATATTTATGAATTGGGTTTTTAATTTACGCATTGTGTTTTGAATTTATGAATTGGATTTGCATATTTATGAATTGTGTTTTGAATTTATGAATTGTGTTTTGGGTATTTATGGATTGTGTTCGAATTTATTATTTGGGGTTGCATATTTATGAATTGTGTTTTGAATTTACGCATTGTTTTGGATATTTATTAATTGTGTTTTGATTTCACAAATTGTGTTTTGGGTATTTATCAATTGTTTTGAATTTATTAATTGGATTTGCAGATTTATGAATTGTGTGTTGAATTTCACCTTGTTTTGAATTAACAAATTGGATTTGTGCATTTACGAAGTGTTTTGAATTCATAAATTGTTTTGGATATTTATAAATTGTGTTTGAATTTATGAATTGGATTTGCGTGTTTATGAATTGTTTTGAATTCACGAATTGTGTTTTGGGCATTTATAAATTGTGTTTGAATTTATTAATTGGATTTGCATATTTATGAATTGTGTTTTGAATTTACACGTTGTTTTGGGTATTTATGAATTGTGTTTTGGGTATTTATGAATTGTGTTCTAATTTATTATTTGGATTTGCATATTTATGAATTGTGTTTTGAATTTACACGTTGTTTTGGGTATTTATAAATTGTGTTTTGATTTCACAAATTGTGTTGGGTATTTATAAATTGTTTTGAATTTATTAATTGGATTTGCATATTTATGAATTGTGCTTTGAATTTACGCATTGGATTTGCATATTTATGAATTGTGTTTTGAATTTATACATTGTGTTATGTGCATTTATAACTTGTGTTTTGAATTCAGAAATTGGATTTATGCATTTACAAATTGTGTTTTGAATTTACGAATTGGATTTGCGCATTTATGAATTGTTTTGAATTTACAAATTGTGTTTTGGGTATTTATGAATTGTTCGAATTTATTATTTGGATTTGCATATTTATGAATTGTGTTTTGAATTTACGAATTGTAGGGCTGGACAATAATTCGATATCAATATATATCGCGATAGAATTTTTTTCAATAACGATGATATGATTTTTGAACCTATTTCCGATATTTCGATATAAATTTGCATATATATAAATAGATATATTATTATTTATATAAGATCTTATACATGTATCACTTGTCACTGAATGACGTTCAGTGCTCAGCCGTCAGAAAGAGCGTGATCTGATCTCACTTGATGACGAAAAACACAGACACGCTGCCAGCGCTCAGCACAGCAGGTGGTTAAGCTGCGCCGCAAAAAGTTTTAGCTACAAAATGAGTGCTCTGAATACAGATGCGAATGAACAAGCTTCCACAAGTAAGAATGCAGACGAAATAGTTGATAAGAAAGGAAAGACTAATGCAGTGGTGTGGAAGTGGTTCAGTTCAGTAAAGTTAGCAACAGATTCGCAGATTCGTCTTTTCCGGATCAATAACTCATGACCGAAACATTGTTCCTACACAAATAGCACATTTTTTCAACTGTCGCAATGTATACAACCACCTACAACTTTATTTTCCTAAAAATGAGCTTTCCTACGCGCTGGACGCATTATATTGATCTCTATGCGCAGGTGGCAAAGAGACCGATCCTTAGGGACCGTCTACAAAGAGCAAAACGCAAAAACCAATACTACAAAAGCTGTCAATAACTTCCCTCTAACTCATTATACTGCCATCAAACTCAGATCACACGTCACTGCTGTCCTGCTGGTTAGACGACAACACTTATTTTTCTAAAAAACTATTTTGCATATTTTTTATGAATTTTTGAGCTTTATTTATTTGATAGTTTATTTCACATTTCTTGTTTGTATAGGCTAAATACAAATAAAAAGTGAACAAATTTTTTTGTACTGTTTTTATTTAAAAAAAAAAAAAAGTTATAAGAGTCTGGAGGTATTATCGACTTTGCAAATTCACTTTGCAGACATTTGTAGGTACAGACATCCATTGTGTGCGTTCTTGGGAGTTTTTCCTTTCTTTTTAATATTGTCCATATCGATATCGGAATTATATCGTATCGACCGAAAAAAAAAAATATATCGTGATATAAATTTTTGCCATATCGTCCAGCCCTAACGAATTGTGTTTTGGGTATTTATGGATTGTTCGAATTTTTTATTTGGATGTGCATATTTATGAATTGTGTTTTGAATTTACGCATTGTCTTAGATATTTATGAATTGTGTTTTGATTTCACAAACTGTGTTTTGGGTATTTATCAATTGTTTTGAGTTTATTAATTGGATTTGCATATTTATGAATTTGTGTTTTGAATTTCACCTTGTTTTGAATTAACAAATTGGATTTGTGCATTTACGAATAGTTTTGAATTCATAAATTGTTTTGGATATTTATAAATTGTGTTTGAATTTATTAATTGGATTTGCGTATTTATGAATTGTGTTTTGAATTTAAGCATTGTTTTGTGCATTTATAACTTGTTTTGAATTTACGAATTTTGTTTTGGGTATTTATGAATTGTTCAAATTTATTAATTGGACTTGCATATTTATGAGTTGTAATTTGAATTTACGCATTGTTTTGAATTTATTAACTGGATTTGCGTATTTATGAATTGTGTTTTGAATTCACGAGTTGTGTTTTGGGTATTTATAAATTGTTTTGATTTTATTAATTGGATTTGCGCATTTATGAATTGTGTTTTGAATTCATGAATTGGATTTGTGCATTTACAAATTTGTGTTTTAAATTGGTGAATTGTGTATGAATTTGTTTTTGTAAAGGTATTATATTTGAGACTGATCTGGCTCCATATTTTTTTTACAGTAAATATTACAGATTTTTTTTTTATGTACATATGCAAAAACAACATTTGTATTCCTAAAATAAATCCAGACATATTTGATGTGTGAGGCTGAACAAATATAAAAGCAGCAAACTGTTTAATGCACATTTGTACATGATGCTTGAGTGTAATGCATTCATACTAAATGCTGTCTGTATGGAAGACATGCCAAAAAGTACACATTCATGCATGAAAATGTGTGGACATTCTGTGCACATGCATGCATAAATAAGGCTCATTTGTCTTATGAGAATGTGATTTGAAAATACTATAAAAACAGCAAACTGTTTAATGCATTTCTGTACAATGCATGAGTAGAAAAACTCAAAGTTTCTATTTAAATTTGCATACACATGACGTACAGTACATGTGCAAAACAATATGTATGTGCACGCATACATTTGACACATATTTGCCTTATAAATATATGAAACTCCAGAATATAAAACCAGCACAGCTTAATGCATATCTTTAATACACTAGACTTATACAAAGCGAATGGATTTGCTCATAAAGAAGCAGTGATATTGTGTCTGTTTCAGATGTAAAACACGGGAGCAGGTAGATTTACGTTTTACTGTTTAAAACATGAAGAGACGTATTTGTCAAAAGATACTATTAATGAATTCCCCTGTGTGTTTTTGCATGTAAATGAACGTCATATGAATATGTATGTTTCTCCAGAAGCAATGAAATTACGTTTCTTTTATCTGAAGCAGGCGACAATAGAGGCAAAGAAAGTTTATTTGTCTATTGCACAAGTAATGGATTCAATTGCTTTTAACATAACAAAATGACAGCAAATGTGGAAAGCTGATTAAATATGACAAGCTTTTGAATCTATCAAGATATTTATGAAACATTTGTCTTTATAATACAAATATACGTCATCTAACACATCTCCCTGCTGTAAGAGGTTATTTTTTTAACCATTTTAAACCATCATAAAAATGAAAGGAACGCAGCATTATAGTTTGTCTAAATATTGACTATGATCTGAGTGGCATACTAACATGCTACTATTATTATTCCTGCATGATAAAAATGTGTGCCGTTCAATACAAAACAATGCAACCTTTCATTTCCAGTCTGACGAATGAACTAAAAGTGCAATCAGAAATATTTTTAGCTCGTCTCTTTAACAGACTGTCATAATCTAAGGCATTTATAATATCAAAATACAATGTTTTTATACTTGCATGAAAAATGACGAGGTCATACTTTAACATTGAACGTTTTCAGAACAATATTCTATAAAAGTGTTCTCTAAACCGTTTGTTCGTTCAGAATTTCTGATATTTAATGATATAATTTTTTTTTTATTCATGCATGATTTATACATCTCATTTGCATATGCATGTAATATATTTTGACACTTTTGATTCTTGCAATAATCAAATGCAATGTTCCACCAAAATCATGAACAGTCTAGACATTTAAAGAACATTGAGAAACATTTTAAGAACTTGAAAGGAACAATTTAAAGAATATTATATTTCTGTAAATGATAGCAAAATATTTATTCATGCAAAATCTATGAACATTTTTTCTGAAAAATCTTAGCTGCATGTGAGTTTTAAAGACATTCGGACAACATTTCATGCATGCAGTGGAAACAAATTATTAAATAATACAATGTTCTGAAATTTATAGCACTTTTTTTTTTTTATTCATGCATGATTTATACATCTCATTTGCATATGCATCTAATATTTTTGACACTTTTCATTCGTGCAATAATCAAATGCAATGTTCCACAAAAACATAACCAGACTAAACATTAAAAGAACATTGATATATTTTAATAACCTAAAGGGAACAATTTAAGAAATATTATATTTAATGTTCTGTAAATCATAGCACAATTCTTTTTATTCATGCATAATTTATGGATTTTTTTTTTTCTAAAAAATTTTAGTTGCATGTGATCTGCTGAGTTTTAAAGACATTCAGACAACATTTCATGCATGCAATGGAAACAATTGATTAAATATTACAATGTTCTGAAAAAGATAGCACAATTGTTTTTATTCATGCATGATTTATACATCTCATTTGCATCTAGTTTATTTTGACACTTTTCATTCTTGCAATAATCAAATGCAATGTTCCCCAAAAACATGAGCAGACTAAACATTTAAAGAACATTGAAAAACATTTTAAGAACCTAAAAGGAACAATTTAAAGAATATTATATTTTAAGTTCTGTAAATGATAGCAAAATTTTTATTCATGCATAAGGTATGTATATTTTTTCTGAAAAATCTTAGTTGCATGTGATCTGCTGAGTTTTGAAGACATTCAGACATTTCATGCATGCAGTGGAAACAAATTATTAAATATTGCAATGTTCTGAAATTTAGCACTTTTTTTATTCATGCGTGATTTATACATCTCGTTTGCATCTGCATGTAATACATTTTGACACTTTTCATTCTTGCAATAATCAAATGCAATGTTCCACAAAAACATGAACAGACTAAACATTCAAAGAACGTTGAGAGATTTTAATAACCTAAAGAGAACAATTCTATATTTAATGTTCTGTAAATCATAGCACAATTCTTTTTATTCATGCATAATTTATGGAGTTTTTTTCCTGAAAAATCTTAGTTGCATGTGATCTAATGAGTCTTAAAGACATCCAGAGAATATTTCATGCATGCAATGGGAAAAAATTAAATATTACAATGTTCTGAAAATGACAGCACAATTGTTTTTTTTTTTTTTCATGCATGATTTATACATCTCATTTGCATATGCATCTAATATTTTTTGACACTTTTTATTCTTGCAATAATCAAACGCAATGTTCCACAAATCATGAACAGTCTAAACATTCAAAAACATTAAGAAAGATTTTAATAACCTAAAGGGAACAATTTAAAGAATATTATATTTAATGTTCTCAAAATGATTATACAAATATTTTTAATTCATGCGTAATGTATGGATCTTTTTTTTTTGGAAAAATTTTAGTTGCATGTGATCTAATAAGTTTAAGACATTCGGGCAACATTTCATGCACCAATGGAAACAATTGATTAAATATTACTGAAAATGATAGCACAATTGTTTTATTCATGCATTATTTATACATCTCATTTGCATATTCATCTGATATTTTTGACACTTTTCATGCTTGCAATAAACAAATGCAATGTTCCACAAGAACATGAACAGTCTAAACATTTATGGAAATATTGTATTAAACATTACAATGTACTACAAATGACAGCACAATTTTTTTTTAATCATGCATAATTTAATCAGTTGCATGTGATCTAATGAGTTTTGAAGATGTGCACTTTATGCATGCAATAATCAAATGTTCCCCAAAAAACAGGAACATTCTAAAAAGAACATTCAGAAACATTTTAATAACCTCAAGGAAACAATGTTATTAATGCAACTTTTTTTAATGAAACCTGTTAGTTGCATGTGAATTAAATTTGTGTGTGTGTAAGACATTCATGCATACAATAATCAAATGCAATGTTCTCCAAAAAACATGAACATTTTAAACATTCTAAGAATATTGAGAAACATTTAATGACCTAAAAGCAACCCTATTGTTCTCAATCACAGCACTGCAAAGTCATTTATGCAACTGTTGTACTGAAACATCTTAGTTTTATGTGCATCTAATGTTTGTGTGTATGTAGGACATTCAGACATATTATGCATGCAATAATAAAATGCAGTGTCCATCGACCCCAACCCCCCACCCCACTTTTTTTTCTGAAACATCTTAGTTGCATGTCTATGAAATGCGTGTGTGTGTTTGTGCCTGTGTTTGTGTGTGACATTGACAACCTTTCATGCATGCAATACATAAAACAATAGCACACAAAAGTAATTCAACTTTTTTTCTGAAACATCTTAGTTCCATGTGCATCTATAGTGTGTGTGTGTGTGTGTGTGTGTGTGTGTGTGTGTGTGTGTGTGATATTCAGACAACAGTGCATGCATAATCAAATCCAATGCACCCCCCCCCCCCCCCAAAAAAAAAAAAAAAAACAAAGAACTCTGAAACACATTTTAATAACCTAAAGGAAACATTTTAAGGAATATTATAATGTTCTCAATCATAGCACTAAAATATTATTTATGCAACTTTTTTTTACTGAAACCTCTTAGTTGCATGTGCATCTGCGCGCGCGCACGTGTGTATGTGTGCGTGCGTGCGTGCGTGCGTGCGTGCGTGCGTGTAAGAGACATTGAATTTCATGTATGCAATTAATCAAATGCAATGTTTGCCAAAAAACATGAACCTTCTAAAACTTCAAAGAACATTCAGAAACATTTTAATAACACAAAACAATTAAAGGAATATTATAATGTTCTCAAAATAATAGCACAAATGCATAATTTATGCAACCGTTTTACTGAAACATCTTAGTTGGATGTGCATCTAATGTTGTGTGTAAGAGACTTTCAGATTGCATGCAATCAAATGCAAAACATTTTTTTTTTTTTAAATTCAAAGAACATTCCAAAACATTTGAATAACCTAAAGGAAACGATGTAAGGAATATTATATTTAGTGTTTTCAAAATCATAAGCACTGCAATGTAATAATGCCACTTTTTTACTGAAATATCTCAGTTGCATGCGCGTCTAGTGTGTGTGTGTGTGTGTGTGTGTGTGTGTAATCAAATGCAAAGTTCCCCCCAAAAAACGTGGACATGACATGAACATTCAGAAACATTTGAATAACCTAAAGGAAACAATGTAAGGAATATTATATTTAATATTCTCAAAATCACAGCATTACGATATCATTTATGCAACTTTTATACTGAAACATCTTGGTGACGTACGCGTGTGTGTGTGTGTGTGTGTGTGTGTGTGTGTGTGTGTGTGTGTGTGTGTGTGTGTGTGTGTGTGTGTGTGTGTGTGTGTGTGTGTGTGTGTGTGTGTGTGTGTGTGTGTGAGAAAGAGACATTGCATGCATGCAATAATCAAATGCAAAACATTTTAATTCAAATAACATTCCGAAACACTTTAATAACTTAAAGTAAACAATGTAAGAAATATTATAATGTTCTGTTGTAAAATCACAGCACTGAAATATTTTTTATGCAACTTTTTTTACTGAAACATCTTAGTTACATGTGGATCTAATGTTGCGCATGTGTCTGTATGGGTGTGTGACATTGACATTATTTAATGCATGCAATAATCAAATGCAGTGTTCCCCAAAAAAAACATGAAGATTCAAAAAATTCGGAAACATTTGAATAACCTAACAAATTTAAGGAATATTATAATGTTTTCAAAATAGTAGCAACATGTTATAATGTATGCAACTTTTTTATGAAACCTCTTAGTTGGATTTGCATCTAATGTTTGTGTGTATGTGTGTGTGAGACATTGCATGCATGCAAAGCATTTGAATAACCTTAAGGAAACAATGTTAGGAATATTATATTTATTATTTTCAAAATCACAGCACTGCAATGTCATTTATGCAACTTTTATACTGAAACCTCTTTTACACGTGCATCTAACGTGCAGTATCTCCCAAAAAAACATGAAGATTCTAAAAATTCAAAGAACATTCAGAAACATTTAAATAACATAAAACAATATAAGGAATATTGTAATGTTTTCAATATAATAGCACACAAAAGTTATCTTTTTTTCTGAAACATCTTAGTTGGATGTGCATCTAATTTGTGTGCGTGCGTGTGTGTGTGTGTGTGTGTGTGTGTGTGTGAGAGAGAGAGAGAGAGAGAGAGAGAGAGAGAGAGACATTCAGACAACATTGCATGCAATCAAATGCAAAAAGAGAACTCTCCAAAATATTTAAATAAGCTAAAGGAAACCATTTAAGGAATATTATATTTAAATTTTCTCAATAGGCATGTGTCAGTATAAGATTCTAACTGTATGATAAGCTTGCATAAAAATATCACGGTTTCACGAAATTGTGATTACTGCTTTAAAATATATTTATTTTAAATGTCTGGGTAAAAAAAAAACAACTTTTCCCCCTCTTTGAACACCAAATATTTTATTGTGAGAAACATTTAAAATATTTTGGAGCAGTAAACATTGACTCCTACTGTCTTCATTATTCATTCATTCATTCATTTTCTTTTCGGCTTAGTCCTTTTATTAATCTGGGGTTGCCCCAGCGGAATGAACCACCAACTTATCCAGCATATGTGTTGACGCAGCGGATGCACTTCCAGCCGCATACACATTCATTCACACACATACAATTTAGCTTTCCCAATTCACCTATAGCACATGTCTTTGGGCTGTGGAGGAAACCCACGCGAACACAGGGAGAACATGCAAACTCCACACAGAAACGCAACTGATCCAGCCGAGGCTCGAACCAGCGACCTTCTTGCTGTGAGACGAACCTGCTACCCACTGTGACGCCCCATTTTAATAACATAACAAATTTAAGGAATATTATAATGTTCTCAAATAATGGTACACAAATGTTCGTTCATTCATTCATTTTTTTTTCGGCTTAGTCCCTTTATTAATCTGGGGTCGCCACAGCTGAATGAACCGCCAACTTATCCAGCATATGTTTTATGCAGCAGATGCCCTTCCAGCTGCAACCCATCACTGGGAAACATCCATACACACTCATTCACACTCATACACTACGGACAATTTAGCCTACCCAATTCACCTGTACCGCATGTCTTTGGACTGTGGGGGAAACCGGAGCACCCGGAGGAAACCCACGCGAACGCAGGGAGAACATGCAAACTCCACACAGAAACACCAACTGACCCAGCCGAGGCTCGAACCAGCGACCTTCTTGCTGTGAGGCGACAGCACGACCTACTGCGCCACTGCGTCACCCTACACAAATGTTATTCATGCATAATTTATGCAACTTTTTTCTGAAACATCTTAGTTTGATGTACATCTAATGATTGTGTGTGTGTGTGAGAGAGACATTCAGATAATATTGCATGCAATGATGAAACGCAAAACATTTTAAAAATTCTGAAATATTTCAAAACATTTTAATAACCTAAAGAAAACAATGTTAGGAATATTATATTTATATTTGAAACATCTTACTTGCATGTGCATCTAATGTTGTGTGTGCATGTGCATATTTGTACGAGCGTGCATGCGAGTGTGGCATTAGCCCCTTTCACGCATACAGACCTTTCCGGAAAATTACCGGCAATTTAAAGGCCCTTTTTAAAAAAAAACAGTAAATTAGTTCCGGCAACTTTCCGGAAATAGTTGTATCATTACCGGTAATTTGCCGGAATGCTGCGCTGTGTGAACGCAGAAGGAAGATTGTCGGAAAGAGCACGTTCACGCTTAGAACGCGCTGACGTGAGACGTCTATTTTAGCCAATCAGAACACTCAGACGCATTCACATCCGCGCGGTTTATGAAAATAAAAGCAAACATTTGTGTAAACATTTAGCTGCGGTTTGCGTTTCTGCCTTTGGATGTCTCACAAAGCAGATGCATGAATGCAAAAGCTTTAACCTCTTAAGGCCCAAGCTGGTTTTTTACATGCATTTTTGATTTCTCTTTGCTATTTGAGCTTATTGGAACCTAATTAGAATAAAAACCTATGTATCATCTTTTGATATGATGTACTTTTAGAGAAAAATGATGTCCATATATGTGGACTCGTGGTCCGAATTTACATAAAACACAATAAAGTCACCTTTGTGCAATAGAATGAAAAACTCTTTATTTCTGCCTTGAACAGCAGTTTTTCCTGACTGTTTTTTAATGCATTAATAACACTTATACATATTTTTTTGAACATGACTATCAGTAAAAACAACATTTTTTTTTTTTTACCTATTTTGGACAGTTAAAATAGTGTTTGGGACTTTTCATATGCTGCAAAACAGTGGCAGGATGTCACTGTATGTGTGTAACAAAATATAAAACATAAGACATAAAAGCTCAAATGTGCTGTCCACGTATGTGGCCACTAAGCCCTAAAAAGTTAAAACAAAATAAATAAAATAAAATAAAAGTGAAACCATCAAGAACAGCCCGAACCCTTCTATGTTTACAAATACAAGCATTGTCGTTTATAGGTCCGTTCTGGTTAATGATGTCAGAATTTACTGGTATTTTGGAATGGATGTGTAAATGGTCTATTCTGGAAAAATTACGGGACGTCCGTGCCTGTGTGAACACCTTTTTTATGAATTTACCGGTGAAGTCGTTCCGGAAATGTTCCGGATTTTTACCGGTATAACTGTGTGAAAGGGGCTATTGACAACATTTTATGCATGCAATAATCAAAAGCAGTGTTCCCCAAATAACATGAACATTCTTTACATTCAGAAACATTTTAATAACATAAAGAAAACAGTTAAAGGATATTATGATGTTTTCAAAATAAGAGCACAAATGTTATTCATGCATAATTTATGCACATTTTCTGAAACATCTTAGTTTGATTTGAATCTAATGTTTGTGTGTGAGAGAGACATTTAGATAATATTGCATGCAATGATGAAACGCAAAACATTTTAAAAATTCAGAAATATTTCAAAACATTTTAATAACTTAAAGGAAACATTATATTAATATTTATATATTATTTGTAATACAATTGTGTCCTTTAATACAAGCAGTAAGATATATGAACTGTACCTTTAATTTGACCTGCTCAAAGAAAACACTCTTTTTGAATGTAACAAACAAAACTCCAATACATGCACAGAACAACATGAGCAGTTATAGCAAATAAACTAATGTAAATGTTATCCCACTTGCTATTTTACGGAAATTTACCGGTATAACTGTGTGAAAGGGGCTATTGACAACATTTTATGCATGCAATAATCAAAAGCAGTGTTCCCCAAATAACATGAACATTCTTTACATTCAGAAACATTTTAATAACATAAAGAAAACAGTTAAGGGATATTATAATGTTTTCAAAATAAGAGCACAAATGTTATTCATGCATAATTTATGCACATTTTCTGAAACATCTTAGTTTGATGTAAATCTAATGTGTGTGTGTGTGTGTGTGTGAGAGAGTCATTCAGATAATATTGCATGCAATGATGAAACGCAAAACATTTAAAAAAATCAGAAATATTTCAAAACATTTTAATAACTTAAAGGAAACATTATATTAATATTTATATATTATTTTTAATACAATTGTGTCCTTTAATACAAGCAGTAAGATATATGAACTGTACCTTTAATTTGACCTGCTCAAAGAAAACACTCTTTTTGAATGTAACAAACAAAACTCCAATACATGCACAGAACAACATGAGCAGTTATAGCAAATAAACTAATGTAAATATTACCCCGCTTGCTATTTTACGGAAATTTACCGGTATTACTGTGTGAAAGGGGCTATTGACAACATTTTATGCATGCAATAATCAAATGCAGTGTTCCCCAAATAACATGAACATTCTTTACATTCAGAAACATTTTAATAACATAAAGAAAACAGTTTAAGGAATATTATAATGTTTTCAAAATAAGAGCACAAATGTTATTCATGCATAATTAAACCTTTTCTGGAACATCTTAGTTGGATGTGCATGTAATGTCTGTGTGTGTGTGTTTGAGACATTCAGAATGCAATAATCAAATGCAAAACATTGTAATAACCTAAAGGAAACAATGTAAGGAATATTATATTTAGTGTTCTCAATAACAGCACTGCAACGTCATTAATGCAAGTTTTTTTTACTGAAACCTCAGTCACACATGCATCTACTGTTGGTGGCATTGACAACATTTCATGCATGCAATAATCAAATGCGAAGTTCCCTCCAAAAAAAAGACATGAGCATCTAAAAATTCAAAGAACGTTCAAAAACATTATAATAACCTAAAGGGAACCATTTAAGCAAGGCACTGCAGCATGCAGACAACACTTATTCTATATTCCATTGCGAGCATAACCACTGAGAATGCACTGCCTAATTTACTTAATAACTACAAATACTTCTCAGTGTTGTCAAGTTGTTTGGAGGCAGATCTCCCGGTGTGTGTGCGTGTGTGTTACACGGGGCGCTGTTTCCTGGCACTCCTCGGTGGCAGCTGTGCGGGGCTGGTGCTGGATCCTGGGGGCAGAAGCCTGCAGATCTCCACTCTGTTTCAGCACAGACTCATGGGAGATCACCAACACACACATACACACATGCATGCACAGATCTCGTGATGCACAAGCACCCCGATCCAAGTTCGCTGTGCATGTAGGCCCACATTCAGCACACGTTGCTCTGCGACGCGCACACACACGCTGAGCTCGAGAGTTTTAATTAGGCAGCCTGGAAACACACACACACGCACAGAGAGATTCACTCTCCTACAAAACTGAGAACATACTCTATGGAAATATGAGAGGACGTTGAAAGTGTCTGTCCTGAGCTGGAGGAAAGGACAGGGTGGAAACGGTGCACTTTGAGATGAATTTAAAGGGATAGTTCAAAACTGAAATTTGTCATCATTTAACCCCCAGGGGTCGAAGCCCGCGTATACACGTTTTGATGTGTTTTCACATGAAAACTCTGAAAAAAAACTTAAATGACACTTTCAGTTTTGATCATACAGATAAGAGCAATACATCAATCGAATCTGTTCGGTGTCTAGTTTTTTGTGTACACTCACAATAACAACAAAAGTGTGTGCTTTTGCAAAATAAGGAAAATAAACAGTGAAGGCACTTTCTCTTTTCTCTCTCCGTGAACGTCAGTAATATGCACTGAAACTCTGCGAAAACTAAACACACAGACATGAGGCATATATCTATAGAAAGCTTGAAGTGTCTACTTTTAAATGCAGCGATGCATGTTGAAAACAATTATTGCTTGATAAAGTAATCAGTATGAAACCAACGCTATGTCTAGCTTCTCTATCGGAGCTCATTATTTTTAATGCGACCACGCCCACGAGGCTTTGTTATTACAATAGTCCACGTGAGACTCGCGCGACATGTAAACTGAGGTCAGAAAAAAACAGCGGAATCTCCACAAATACGTGAGACATACACATGACAGACATACCTGCATAAAGCTTGGAGGGTGAACTTTCCAACTCATTTTAAAAGCAAATGTTGTCTCGCTAGGTAATCCATACAATTCTCCCGGCAGAGCGCGCATCACACCAGCTCTTCCCACTTCCGCCATTAATACAAACAATGACGTAGGCTGGCTAGAACATGACGCATGTTATACGTGTTATTCATTTAATTTTTATTTATTTTACCGTAGTTGAACCTGTTAAAGTTTGGAAAAAGTTAACTAAGGCTGCAACTATTTGGGCAAAATGTATATAAAAGGTCTTAAAAAAATATTATTTTGATTATTCTTGTGTTTAGTCATTATGCCAGAGTCATTCAGAAATGATTATTAAATGCTGGATTAATGCACAAGAAAGTTTTTATTACAACAGTTTTGCAAACACGTTTTATACTATTTCAAATATTTCCCTCCATTTCTCAGTGAATATAGGCAATGTATTTTGATGCATTTAAACAAAACAGATTTATTAAACAGATATATTTATTAAGATAATATTTTAGTCACCAAATATATTCAGAAATTGAAAGATAATACAATAAAATTCAAGCAAAATATTGAAAAAAATTACAACCTACAAAATTTTAACTAAATGTAACAAGCATTTAGTTTGGGCTAGCTTTTGCAGATGGACATTGCTTTCCAATGTCCTTGATGGGTGAGTGGGGGAGTGTGTTTTGTCTCTCCAGGTGTGAATTATTCATGACCATTGTCACTCACGCATAGACCTGAGATAAGCCAAACAAACTTAACAAAATGTAAATCTTTGTAATGTTTCTTTTGAATGAGAGAATAAAATAATTTTTACATAATTGTAAAGTAAATATTCTAGCCTACCAGACTGGTTACTCAAAAGTCTTGCTCAGGCACATTTAGTGTGTTGTTTTGGACCTTATTTCAGCTACATTTTTTTTCTCCAAATCCTACTAACCACGCATAATATTTTTTTTCTAAAAAACAAAAGCATGTACATCAATAATTGTCACATATTGTTGTAGCACAGTTTGTGCTGAATACAAATAAAATATATGTTGGCCAATACCATGTAATGAGTAGCTGAAATTAGCACAAATGTCAGGGCATATCAAAACATCTCAGGGGCCCCAAAATCACCTCAGACCCCTGAGGGTTAATAATGCTTTACTACTTTTGAAACCTTTGAGTTGCTATTTAATTTACATAATGTGCACATTACATTGCATTTAAATCCTTTATTAGTTATTAATAACTTTAACTAGTAACTAATAGCTTTACAGTTCAAGTTAATATATATAAGCATAGTTGACCTGCAGTTTTATAGTATATAGGTCAGTGTTTCTCAACCACATTCCTGGAGAACCACCAGCTCTGCACATTTGCCGTGTCTTCTTATTAAAACACACCTGATTTAGATCATCAGCTCATTAGCAGAGACTGAAAGGCCTGTAATGGGGGTGACAGACAAAGGAGACATCCAAAACATGCAGTGTTGGTGGTCCTCCGGGAATGTGGTTGAGAAACACTGATATACAGTGCTCAGCATATATTAGTACACCCCTCACTAATCTCTCTTTTAAATTCATATTTTTATTAGGAAGCTCTTCAATGTTATATTTGTGCATATACAGTACATTAGATTAGTCTGTACTGAAGCCAAATCTGGAGCTCATCGCTAACAAAATAACTTGCAATAACGGTCCAAAAACTAGCACACCCAAATTTATGTTATAGAAAAATATTAAATAGAGGTGTTGAAGTTGCAATTACAGCCGGATCCAATGCTTTTAATTCTGGGATTGTCTGAACAAATGCATTTGTTGTCAAATACACAACATAAATTACTCTGTTACTGTTTAGCTAACGCCAAGAAGCTCCCCTACATGTAAATAGGGAGTCCCCTACATGTAAACTGTGGCTTGGAGAAATTACCTCGGTTACATTTGAAACGAGTTAGATACTATTTGAAAAGAAAACTCAAACAATTTGACAATTTGGCATCCTGTTACCTTGAAAAAAAACCTTGTTCAATAATGCATCATTTCTGTAATGTTTTGTCATCATACTCTGTTGTTCAAACAGCTCTTTGTAACAAGTTGGCTTATGTGGTGTTTTATTATTTATAATTATGATTTTCATATTGTTTTTCCTTTTATTTTATTTATTTTTATTTGCTTTGTTATATTTGGACAAAATATGTAAACAAAATGAAGTTGAAATTTTGTAGGTTGTAATTTATTTTTGCAATAATTTGCTTGAATTTAATTGTATTATCTTTCCATTTCTAAATATGTTTGGTGACTAAAATATTATTTGAATAAATATATCTGTTTAATAAATCTGTTTTGTTTAAATGCACTAAAATATATGACCCGTATTCACTGAGAAATTAAGAAAAATATTCATTTTCAAAATGGGGTGTGCAATCTTCTCACAGCAAGAAGCTCGCTGGGTCAGTTGACGTTTCTGTGTGGAGTTTGCATGTTCTCCCCGTGTTGGCATGGGTTTCCTCCGGGTGCTCCGGTTTCCCCCACAAGTCCAAAGACATGTGGTATAGGTGAATTGAGTAAGCTAAATTGTTCACATGTATGTGTGTGAATGAGTGTGTTTGGATGTTTCCCAGTGATGGGTTGCAGCTGGAAGGGCATCCGCTGCGTAAAACATATGCTGGATAAGTTGAGGGTTCATTCCGCTGTGGCGAACCCAGATTAATAAAGGGACTAAGCCGAAAAGAAAATGAATGAAAATGGGGTGTACTCATTTCTGCTGAGCACAGTATGTGTATATCAATGAAGTGTAGTAAGTGTATGTGTTAAGTTGCGTGGGAGTGCAATATTATTAGGCAAGTTGTATTTTTGAGGATTAATTTTATTATTGAACAACAACCATGTTCTCAGTGAACCCAAAAAACTCATTAATATCAAAGCTGAATATTTTTGGAAGTAGTTTTTAGTTTGTTTTTAGTTTGAGCTATTTTAGGAGGATATCTGTGTGTGCAGGTGACTATTACTGTGCATAATTATTAGGCAACT
Source organism: Danio kyathit (assembly GCA_903798195.1). Taxonomy (NCBI): domain Eukaryota; kingdom Metazoa; phylum Chordata; class Actinopteri; order Cypriniformes; family Danionidae; genus Danio; species Danio kyathit. The sequence continues at coordinate 5,780,639 of LR812526.1, read as the reverse complement.
TAACAAAAAACAAATATATACCCATTTCGATGATTTATTTTCACCAGTGAAACCAATATAACATCTCAACATTCACAAATAAACATTTCTGACATTCAAAAACAAAACAAAAACAAATCAGTGACCAATATAGCCACCTTTCTTTGCAAGGACACTCAAAAGCCTGCCATCCATGGATTCTGTCAGTGTTTTGATCTGTTCACCATCAACATTGCGTGCAGCAGCAACCACAGCCTCCCAGACACTGTTCAGAGTGGTGTACTGTTTTCCCTCCTTGTAAATCTCACATTTGATGATGGACCACAGGTTCTCTATGGGGTTCGGATCAGGTGAACAAGGAGGCCATGTCATTAGTTTTTCTTCTTTTAGACCCTTTCTTGCCAGCCACGCTGTGGAGTACTTGGACGCGTGTGATGGAGCATTGTCCTGCATGAAAATCATGTTTTTCTTGAAGGGTGCAGACTTCTTCCTGTACCACTGCTTGAAGGTGTCTTCCAGAAACTGGCAGTAGGACTGGGAGTTGAGCTTGACTCCATCCTCAACCCGAAAAGGCCCCACAAGCTCATCTTTGATGATACCAGGCCAAACCAGTACTCCACCTCCACCTTGCTGGCGTCTGAGTCGGACTGGAGCTCTCTGCCCTTTACCGATCCAGCCACAGGCCCATCAAGACTCACTCTCATTTCATCAGTCCATAAAACCTTAGAAAAATCAGTCTTGAGATATTTCTTGGCCCAGTCTTGATGTTTCAGCTTGTGTGTCTTGTTCAGTGGTGGTCGTTTTTCAGCCTTTCTTACCTTGGCCATGTCTCTGAGTATTGCACACCTTGTGCTTTTGGGCACTCCAGTGATGTTGCAGCTCTGAAATATGGCAAAACTGGTGGCAAGTGGCATCTTGGCAGCTGCACGCTTGACTTTTCTCAGTTCATGGGCAGTTATTTTGCGCCTTGGTTTTTCCACACGCTTCTTGCGACCCTGTTGACTATTTTGAATGAAACGCTTGATTGTTCGATGATCACGCTTCAGAAGCTTGGCAATTTTAAGAGTGCTGCATCCCTCTGCAAGATATCTCACTATTTTTGACTTTTTGGAGCCTGTCAAGTCCTTTTTTTTTGACCCATTTTGCCAAAGGAAACGCCGATTTTGGAGTGTCTATTTAGGCTAAGTGCAAATAGCACACCTTGTTGGAATGAGCTAGTTGAGTGATTCTTGCCCATCACCGATTGATTGACAGAGACAACATAACTAAAGAGAGCAGCAAACAGCATGAGTGGTGTACCTCATAAAGCACATGGCAACATGTTTTGACACGAGCGATCATGAACCCTGTTCGAATCCAGCGTCTGATGAACTTATTCTTCTTTTTCCCCCACTACATATCAGATTTTGCCTACTCTTCATCACAAGGAAGACAAGTAGGAATCATTAATCAGTGTGTGTATTATGGAAGACTCAGATTCATAGAACTGAACTGGATTGGAGAGGTGTTATATCCAAATCATATGCATTATAATTTGTAGAAGTTATACATTAAAAATAGCCTTAAATATACGTTTTAGTACTGCTTCAGTGAACCCGAACAAGTATATTAAAATCCATTTATTTTCAATAGTTGTATTAGTATATTTTTTTCAAAGTGTGCTTTAAATGCTTTAAAAAGAAGTTAAATCTTTGTAGACTAGAAATATATGTTTTGTATACAATTTATTTAAAAAATGCGGGCAATACATTATAGATTAATTTTATTAAAAAATTTGATATTAATCTTATTTCTTTAATTCAACTATAGGGGTGCGGCCAGGTATAGGGGGGCTACAAGACATTGTGCCCAGGGGCCTCTGAATTCTTAATCCGGGCCTGCTAAAAGGTTAAGGTAACTCAAACCGTTTGCAACAAACCATTTAAGTTCAAAAACTAATCCTAATGAGTACTGCGAACTTAATCCATCTGAGTAAATGAAGCAATTTGAGCACAATAAAACCCAATAAATGAAGAGAACTCAAACCAACTGAGTACTGTAAAACCCAATGAGTTAAGGCAACTCAAACCGTTTGAGGAAACCGATTGCAACAAACCATTTAAATTTTAATAAAATAATCTATTTGAGTACTGTGAACTTACTCTATTTGAGTTTTAATGAGATACTGAATTACCTCATCACCTTCAACACTGAGTTCAAAACTCTTTTCAGATGAGTAGAATTAACTTTCAATAAATTTTGAGTTCATTACACTTGTTTCATTTGATAAAGTTGACTGTTGGGTTTTTCAGTGTAGAGAGAAATAAGTCTGTAAAATAAGAGAAAATGTACTGGCAGTTTATTACAAGGTCTTTGTAGCGTAATAAACAACCCCAGCCCAGCTGGTATATCACTTTAGACTATTCACAATCTATCATTTTAGCAATGTGCTCATCTGCAGTAGTCACATTGCTGGATCTGCAATGTTGAGTCTTCATTATAATTGACCAGGAGACACAGAACGCATGTGATTTGTAAAGTTTAACCATAAATGATTATTTAAGGCCGGTGACTGTGAGCATTTCAAGAGAGTTTAAAACATTTGTGCACAAGAAATTGCAAAAATCACACGCACTAAAACGTTTCTTTCTTAAAATGTTTGTCTTGTTTCTAATTCAAATATCAAAATTTCAAACAGAAAACAAATCATTTTACTTCTCTCTTTGGCAGATGATTTTGCTTGTTGTAAGGAATGTTGAATGAATTGCGATACATGTTTTGAACAGAGGGAGCGCTGTGTTTAAAGCTGCAAACTCGCTTTACCTGCGAATCAGCGGCGAGCAAGAGGTGGAGCAGCAGAGTAAAATGACAACGATGAAGTGCGGCAGACAAACGGAGTGCAAATACTGCAATAAGACGCTTGCTTACACTAACAGAACAACAAATTTGATGCAGCACAGTATATATAAAAACTACTGTCACAGACGTCTGTACGCAAAAACACTATTAATAAGCCAAACCGGACCGGATGTTTTTCAGCTCCGCTTGCTCCGACGAGTGCTACAGAGATCACACAGTGCATCAGTGTTTTCATAGCGAAAGTGTGAAGATGTTTTTCAGACTGAAAGAGAAAGATGTTCTGTTACAGAACCAGCTATTAAATTATTTTTACCCTCTCCTGTTCAAATTCGTTTATGCATATTTTAATAATTTGCTTAATATTATTGAATATTATAAAATGTTCAAGATTATCTCTTCTTAAATGTATCACATTGATACTTACAGTTGAAGTCAGAATTATTAAACCCCCAGAATTATTAGCCCCCCTGTTTATTTTTTTCCCCCAATTTCTGTTTAACGGTGAGCAGATTTTTTTCAACACATTTCTAAACATAATAGTTTTAATAACTCATTTCTAATAACTGATTTATTTTATCTTTGTCATGATGACAGTAAATAATATTTAACTAGATATTTTTCAAGACACTTCTATACAGCTTAAAGTGACATTTAAAGGCTTAACTAGTTTAATTAGGTTAACTAGGCAGGTTAGGGTAATTAGGCAAGTTATTGTATATCTATGGTTTGTTCTGTAGACTATTGAAAAATATATAGCTTAAAGGGGCTAATAATTTAGACCTTAAAATGGTGTTTAACAAATTAAAAACTGCTTTTATTCTAGCTGAAATAAAACAAATAAGACTTTCTCCAGAAGAAAAAATATTATCAGACATACTGTGAAAATTTCCTTGCTCTGTTAAACATCATTTAGAAAATATTTAAAAAAGAAATTCAAAGGTGGGAGAATAATTCTGACTTCAATTGTATACTAATTAATTATACAAGTAATATTAATTATTCACCTTCATAACATGTTCAACTCCTGTCTCTATTCTATAATTAGTCATTTTATAATCCGTATGTTATGCCAGTGGCCAGTGCCCTGGAGCAGAGGGCCTATTGACCACCTCTGTACACACTGCTCTCTGGTTAAGGAAAGGCTTTCCTCTTCACACCAGCCATCTCAGTCCCCAGTGAAAGAGTTTTCTTATCAGCAGGGGACATTGTAAATGTGCAAAGACCTCAGCTTATGCCAGAAAGCAGAGATATGATGATATTTCTTTTTAAAAATGTAAAATCCCAGCACAGTCACAGTTTTAGTTTGTTTTTATTCATGAGTCTTCTTCAGTTTTTATTATTATTTATTTATTTAATTTTTTGGAATTTATTTGTTTTTAAAATAGCTATTTAGTTATGGCAGACAATATATTATTTAGCAAAAATTTTGGAAAAAAATGAAAAGGCTCTTCATCTTAAATTTATTTCAAATAATTTTGTTCAAAAATCGTGACTAAATTGTGAATCGTGAGATTAGTATCGTGAATAGTGTCGAATCGTGAGTCAGGTGAATCGTTACATCCTTAGAAATGAGACCAAAACTAGTTAAAAAGTTAGAAAAGCAATTTTCTGCAGTTTTGATTATTCAATTTCTGTACCTGTATACTGTTATGCTCCCCTGAAAAAAGTCAAATAGAGCTTTAAAAAACTGGTGAAAATTTTCATATTGTAATATACAGTTGAAGTCAGAATTATTAGCCCCCCTTTGTTTTTTTTTTCATTTTTTTTTTCTTTTGTCTTTTTTAAATATTTCCTAAATGATGTTTAACAGAACAAGGAAATTTTCACAGTATGTCTGTTAATATTTTTTCTTTTTGTTGTTTTATTTCGGCTAGAATAAAAGCAGTTTTGAATTTTTTAAAAACCATTTCAAGGTCAAAATTATTAGCCCCTTTAAGCTATATATTTTTCCGATAATCTACAGAACAAACCATCGCTATACAATAACTTGCTTAATTACCCTAACCTGCCAAGTTAACCTAATTAACCTAGTTAAGCCTTTAAATGTCACTTTAAGCTGTATAGAAGTGTCTTGAAAAATATCTAGTCAAATATTATTTACTGTCATCATGACAAAGATAAAATAAATCAGTTATTAGAGATGAGTTATTAAAACTATTATGATTAGAAATGTGTTGAAAAAAATCTTCTCTCCGATAAACAGAAATTGGAGAAAAAAATAATTCAGGGGGGCTAATAATTCTTAATTATTCTAATAATTCTAATAAGACTTCAACTGTATATCGCAGAAAAATAAAGTATCACAATATCAGATTTTTCTAATATCGTGCAGCCTTAATTTAAGCTATTAAAATGTTCATAAAAGTCACTTTTTCCAACTTTTCAAGGGTAAAAGTTGTTGGAAGAAAGATCAAGATACTGTAATGCAATTCAAAAGCACGAATAAATGGGAAATAAAACCTAAATCACAAAATATGGCTAATTTACTGCTATTTTATACTTTAAATACAGGTTTTCAGCTTTTTAAAATATCTTTTTTTAGTTTCAGCAGACAAAAGACTCTAGTAAAGGTGTATAACCACTTGAGGGAGAGTAAATGTGAGTACATTTCAGTTTTGGGTAACCATCCCTCAACTTCAGAGGCCTTTATTTTGCACTGATGATAGTGACACCACACTGCCATCCAGCGGCGAGTGTCGGTAACAAACACACACATTCACACTGACAAGCGCTGGATGTGATTTGGTGAGTGTCGTTTTAAAATTAGCATATGCTTTACATAATGCGAATTGAGGCCCAATCAAAGCACAGCACATTTGTCACCTGTTCCACTCGGTGTTATTATTCAGAGGACTGTGGTGAAGGCGGTTGACAGAAAGCACAGTGACAGCTAATTAAATATTTTGAGTCAACAACTTTTTGATTAATGGAACTTTCAGTCATGTTTAATTTTAAGGTACAATTCTTACAAACCATTAAAGGGATAGTTCACCCCAAAAAATGAATGTTGAATCACTATTTACTCTTCCTCAAATGGTTTAAAAACATGTGTGTTTCTTTCTTCTGTTGAACACAAAAGATGTTTTGAAGAAAGCTGAAAACCTGTGACCCGTGTTGGCGTGGGTTTCCTCCGGGTGCTCCGGTTTCCCCCACAGTCCAAACACATGCAATATAGGGGAGTTGAATAAACTAAATTGGCCGTAGTGTGTGTGTGTACGTGTTTTTGTGACATATCAGGACACAAATCTCTATAATGACATAGGTATGACACAGGTATTACAAAAAGCAGGTGAAATATGAGGACATTGGTGACGTCCTCACTTCTCAAAAAGCTTATAAATCACACAGATTAAGTTTATTTCAGAGAGTAAAGCTGTACACTGTCTCCTGTGATGGTTGGGTTTAGGGGTAGGGTGGGGTTAGTGCAATATAATATACGGTTTGAACAGTATAAAATGAATGGAAGCCTATGTAATGTACTCACTTTTCACAAAAACGTGTGTGTGTGTGTGTGTGTGTGTGTGTGTGTGTGTGTGTGTGTGTGTGTGTGTGTGTGTTTCTCAGTACTGGGATGCAGCTGGAAGAGCATCCGCTGTGTAAAACATATGCTGGAATAGTTGGTGGTTCATTCCGCTTTGGCAACCTCTGATAAACAAGAGACTAAGCTGAGGGGAAACAAATGAATGAGTAAACTCAAAAGGTGAGTAAACTATCCATTTAACTATTACTTTTAGCTTAATACACTCCAAATTTGCTGCATGTTAATAGTTATTAAGGTAGTTTAGGTATTGGATTAGTGGTGTAGAATACCATCATGCAGAATTTGTACTTTACCCTCCTAGGGCCCGAGTGTCCATGTGGACAGTACATTTTAGCTCTTAAGTGGCTATTTAAAATACTCTGAATGTTATTTTGTTACACACATACAGTGTCATCCTGCAACTGCTTAGCAGCATATGAAATGTCCCAAACCCTATTTTAACTGTTTAAAATGGGAAAAAAATGTTGTTTTTACTCTCTGATAGTCAAATTATGTTCAAAACAAAAAATTCTATGTTAAATATGCATAAAAGAAAATTCGGGAAAAAGTGTTTTATGTAAATTCGGACCACGAGTCCACATATATGGACATCATTTTTCTCTTAAAGTACATCATATCAAAAGATGATATTTAGGTTTTATTCTAATTAGGTTCCAATAAGCCCAAATAGCAAAGAGAAATCAAAAATGCATGTAAAAAACACCTTGGGCCTTAATAATAACCTAATAAACAGTACTAATACATAGTATTAAAGGGCACATATTTTACCCCTTTTTAAGATGTAACATTAATATTATGTTTATTCTGAGTGTGTCAGTTTAGGTTCAGTTCAAAACACAATTCAGATTTTTTTATTATAATGTGGTAATAAGTGTGATTTTGGGGGTGTGTACACAGGTCGTTGTTTTAGGGGCATGTTGCTTCACATGAAAATTTGTTTCGACTTCCTGCCCAACTTAACAGGGGGGCGGAGCCAAGAGCTCCCCCGCTTTGTGTAGAGCAGGGCTATTCAGTTAGTTCGTCATGGGGGCCAGTTCATGACAAGCATCCCAAACGAAGGGCTGGAAAGATATGACTTGCAATATGAGTGATGACACGACTGCATATAAGAGCCCTTATGTTGTATTTTTGCTCCTTAAGACACCCACGGTGTATTTTTCTACATTAAAATGTTAATATATTGTAATGTGAAACTACATTATAACAGTGCATTGTACAATAGGGTTTTTTAACAAACATTCAAATGTTGCATTTCAGAGCACAACAACAGCAGTGCATTGCTTAAAGATTCACGAAACACCAAAACACATGTTTTGAGCTGTTGACAGTCATATGTGTGTCCCACGCTGCTATAAACACTATCAGGACACATATATTGCACTAAAAAGTGAAAATTGGTTGTTTTTGTGTTATTTTGAGCAAATTCGTTCTTTTGTTTTTAAACGAATTTTTGAAGCTGCGTCACGGTGATTAGATACTTGCGTGTAAATCCAGCGTGGAGAGTGGCTGTCTGTACTTGCGAGTACATCGTGACGTCTCTGAGTGTGCGGCAGTAATTCATGAGAAAGACTTTGTTAAAACCAATCAGCGTGATCTATTGTGTATGCGGTGCAACTTCATTAATATGCATGATAGCTTCTGAGACTGTTTTACCTGTTACAGTGTTCAGACGGCAAAAAGACGCCACTTTGTGTTGCCAAAACAAGTGAAAGAACAAGAATTTGGAGACACGGGTCGTCCGTGTTGCATTTATTAATGTTCTGCAATGAAGGTTTTGTTTTCATTTTCCCGCTATGAGAGCGCTGCTGGACTCACATGTGGATTACAGTGCACGCGACACGCAACAGAAATGCGTTTGTAAGGAACATTTTATGTTTACCAGAGAGCTTTTCGCATCTGGAAATGACGAAATCCGGATTTGCCGTTGTCTCCTTTTAAAAAAAGACACAGTTCCAGTGTGATTGTCCTGTCTCTACAGATTTGGTAAGTGTGTATGAGAGCAGTGCCCTCTGTTTAATCCAGATGGCAAAGTTACTTCGTATCGTCAGCAGTGCTCTTTCAGTTTTTAAAGACATGCCATAGTCAAAATGATTTAGTACAGTATGTTAATGTCACTGCAATATTATAGTACAATATTATAGACTGAAAGATCCGCTGTAAATGCTGCTCTCCGAGTGTAAACATGTAAACACAGTAATCAAACTATTCCTGTCGTGTAGGATTTTTGCTGCATTTTGTAACAGGATAGTCTATACACACACGTCTTTCTGACACTACCTACCGAGTGCATCTAAGTTACCGAGAAATGTGGAGGATTTTTTTCTCCCATTCGCTGTGCGGTATCAAACACACCATTAAACTCCACTCTCCAGCAGTTCCTCGCTTTCAATATCTCGTTTGTCATGGGGGGCATGCAGGAAATGTTCCTGAATAAAAAGTGAAAGTGTCAACTGCAGTTAAAGTCAACAAATTAAAATTAATAGTTAATAATTTGGCAAGTAATTCGATTACTGATGTCCATGTAAACACACTCACTGTCTTTCTCCCCTGCGTCTGCGTGCCCAAGCGGAAACTCCCATATTTGCAAATCCTTCCCTCTTTCCCTCCCCTGACACTCCCACCTAAACAGAGCTGGACACGCCCACTTTCCTGACTTTTTCCGAACTAGAGGTGTGAAAACATCCTGCTGAGGCAGGGGGATTTTGTGGCCCTTTAAGTAGGCTTCCTCTACATTCAGACACATTCATATGTTGTGTTTTGAACTGCATAACAATTATGGGTTGTAACAATTATAGATTTGGGTTGTTCGATTATATAGTCTGAAGAATAATCATAGTTTCACGGTTATCACGTCTAATGTAAAGTTAAGCTAAGTAGCTATTTAGATTAACTGTTGTTATCATCTGCATTCATACATACATAATCGTTATAATAATAATTCGTCTAACATATCATTTGTTTACATAGCACTGAAAGCCATGCACAACTCTCACAGCTACGCCATGCATGAGATGTTTTCTAATGCGTGCACCCGGAAAGCCGCGAGCGTGTTGCTCCGCTTCCGGCAGCATATTGGCATATATTCTTACATTAGAGATAACAAACTTGCACGCGGAAAAGACGTGATATGTGAATGGCCCACTGCTATAGTTAATCCAGTGTGCGTGCATATTAGCCTCGGTGTACAAGCTCAGAACTTTAAACTAGCGCACAGTTGGCAACTTGGCATAACTTTGTTTAATTGCAGCAGTTTCGTGCTGAAATGCAGCTTAGAGAAGCCTTTAGGATTAATTAACCGTGACGAATTAAAGCGCAATTAATAGTGAAATCGGCTAATCGTTGGATCCCTAATAACGATATCAGTGCATTGTACAAAAGGCCTTTTCTACAAACACATCCAAATGTTTTCGGCTGCTCGCGACACTGGCTTAATGTCAGGTGACTAACTCTCTGCGCAGCTCGTGCTTTATTGAACAGACGCACGTCACATCAGAACCATAGCGGCCGTTTTTCGACTGAACTAAATTTATTTTTGACACTATTTGGAGGGTCGGAACAAATTGCCTCGGGGGCCGGGTTTGGCCTGCGGGCTGCCAATTGAATAGCCCTGGTGTAGAGCAACAGACAGGCAGACAGAGAGAAGCAACATGAATGACAGGACCAGCATTCAGCCGTACATGTACAACCCGGACTCGGACACAGACCAAGCAGAGACTACTGTTGAGGAATCAATATTGTGCCAGAATGTGTCAGAGTGCCAGTTACAAAATCATTTGTGTCTTTGTATAGTTTTACAGCCGCTATGTAACGATGCATACGTCATCCGTATAGGGATGCAACGATTAACCGGTTTCACTATTAACCGCCCTTTAATTCGTCACGGTTAATTAATCACAAAGGTTTCTCAACACCGTGTTTCTGCACGGAACAAAACTGCGGCAACCAAACAAAGTTATGCCAACTGTGTGCTAGTTTAAAGTTCCGAGCTTGTACACCGAGACTAATAACCACGCACACTGGATTAACTTTGACTAAGGCTATAACTATATTTGAGGGCGTGCAAGAAGTTTTGTGCACGAACAGAGGAAATCCTACCGCAAGCAAAAAGATCTGCATGCTCGTATTACTCAAATCCTATCTCGACTAGTACTGCGTCACATTTGTCATTGAAATAACGCCAAAGGTAGTTGGTAGATTAAAAGTCCTGCCGCCACAGCTGGAAAAAATCCTAGAGGAAACACTGCACGATATTGGAAAAATCTGATATAGTGACGTTTTATTTTTCTGCAATAAATATTATCATATTAATTCAGTTTCACAAGATAATTTGAACAGCCCTATTTGACGGTTTTCTGGGAAGCCTAACAGTATTCAGGTACAGAAATTGAATAATTGCAATGCAAGAAAAAATGCTTTTCTATCTTTGTAAAATAATTTTATTTTCATTTTGAAACGTAGATATTTATTTAGTTATTTATTTTTTATTTATTTATTTTTTTTGCATAAATCGTATATACCAGGGGTGCCAAAACTCGATCTTTGAGAGCCGGTGTCCTGCATATTTTAGTTCCAACCCCAATCAAACACCTGAACCAGCTAATCAAGCTCTTTCTAGGTATACAAAAACTTCCAGGCAGGTGTGTTGAAGGAAGTTGGAGCTAAACTATGCAGGACACCAGCCCTCCAGGACTGAGTTTGGACACTCCTACACTCACCGGCCACTTCATCATGTCCAACTGCTTGTTGGCTCAAATTTCTAAATAGCCAATCACATGGCAGCAACTCAATGCATTTAGGCATGTAGACATGGTCAAGACGATCTGCTGCAGTTCAAACCGAGCCTTAGAATGGAGAAGAAAGGTGATTTAAGTGACTTTATACGTGGCATGGTTGTTGGTGCCAGACGGGCTGGTCTGAGTATTTGAAAAACTGCTGATCTACTGGGATTTTCACACACAACCATCTATAGGGTTTACAGAGAATGGTCAGAAAAAAGAGGAAATATCCAGTGAGCGGCAGTTCTGTGGGTGCAAATGCTTTGTTGATGCCAGAGGTCAGAGGAGAATGGCCAGACTGGTTCCAGCTGATAGAAAGGCAACAGTAACTCAAATAACCCCTCAATACAGTACAACCGAGGTCTGCAGAAGAGCATCTCTGAACACACAACACATCCAACCTTGAGGCAGATGGGCTACAGCAACAGATGACCACACCGGGTGCCACTCCTGTCAGCTAAGAACAGGAAACTGAGGTTACAATTCACACAGGCTCACCAAAACTGGACAATAGAAGATTGGAGAAACATTGCCTGGTCTGATGAGTCTCCATTTCTGCTGCCACATTCGGATGGTCGGGTCAGAATTTGGCGTCAACAACATGAAAGCATGGATCCATCCTGCCTCGTATCAACAGTTCAGGCTGGTGGTGGTGTAATGGTGTGAGGGATATTTTCTTGGCACACTTTGGGCTCATTAGTACCAATTGAGCATCGTGTGAACGCCACAGCCTACCTGAGTATTGTTGCTGACCATGTCCATCCCTTTATGACCACAGTGTACCCATCTTCTGATGGCTACTTCCAGCAGGATAACGCACCATGTCATAAAGCGTGAATCATCTCAGACTGGTTTCTTGAACATGACAATGAGTTCACTGTACTCAAATGGCCTCCACAGTCACCAGAGCTCAATCCAATAGAGCACCTTTGGGATGTGGTGGAACGGGAGATTGGCATCATGAATGTGCAGCCGACAAATCTGCAGCAACTGTGTGATGCTATCATGTCAATATGGAGCAAAATCTCTGAGGAATATTTGCAGTACCTTGTTGAATCTACGCCATGAAGGATTAAGGCAGTTCTGAAGGCAAAAGGGAGTCCAACGTGGTACTAGGAAGGTGTACCTAATAAAGTGACCGGTGAGTGTATATCCCATATAAATGAAGTAATTAAATACAATACCGTGGCTCCTGGTCAACTATAATTCAGACTCAATGAATATCTTGCAGATGCACATATTGCGATATCTCTAAAACGATATATTGTTCAGCCCTAACATGCAGTTGCATAGAAGTAACAGTACGACTTTCCTCAGCACTTGTAAATATTATAACTGAGCACAAGTAATGTTTGTGTAATGCACTGCAGTTCATAGTGTTTCCTTCTTTAACTAATTAAAAGTAAACCAGCATAAAACTGGACATAATTGACCTGAAGTCAAATTAAATGAACTGTTTCCTCTCGGCATACGCGTGTGTGTTGACCATCTCAGTAATGGAGACTCAGGATTGACAGATTGCTCCCAATGGTGGGCGACGGCGTTACGGATGTGTGTGTATATGATGCGCAGATGAGAGGGAGAGAGAGAAGAGCGGCAGGCAGGGAAGAAGCCATAGTGATTTTCGATAGGTCTCTCGTCCTGATCTCTGCATGGCCTGTGGCCTCTCTGGCCCCAAAACTAATCAATCAGCTCAAGCACTGCCTGCAGTACACTCAGATCCAATAGTGTGTGTTTGTTTATGTGTGCTGACTGCTTAATGAAACACATCGAGACATTTGTGTGTGTGTGTGTGTGTGTGTGTGTGTGTGTGTGTGTGTGTGTGTGTGTGTGTGTGTGTGTGTGTGTGTGTGTGTGTGTGTGTGTGTGTGTGTGTGTGTGTGTGTGTGTGTTCATAAATCTCTGCAACAGCTGGCAAAAGTATGTCTCTCTTTTAAAAGATTTAAAAAGAATTTTACTTTTGCTCCCATATCTCATTTGCATGTGGGATTTGCATATCAAATCGATAAAAGTGATATTGTAACACAGCTTATTTAACTTATTTGTGTGTAAAATAGAATGTCATAGAGATAAATGTAGAAATAAAAAATTATCATGCATTTTCTTTGTGATTTGCGATCTCTGAAATGTATTTAAAATTGACTTAAATTAAAAAAGTAAAGTCAACTAATCTTTGCAAAAGCGTTTGGTTTACTCACTTTTTAAAGTAAAATCGACCAATCGCCTTAAAATCAATGGGTTTACTCACTTATTTTTCAGTAAAGTCAGCTAATCGCTTTAAAATCAACAGGTTTACTCACTTATTTTTCAGTAAAGTCAGCTAATCGCTTTAAAATCAACAGGTTTACTCACTTATTTTTCAGTAAAGTCAACTAATCGCCTTAAAATCAACAGGTTTACTCACTTATTTTACAGTAAAGTCAACTAAACGCTTTAAAATCAATGGGTTTACTCACTTATTTTACAGTAAAGTCAACTAAACGCTTTAAAATCAACAGGTTTACTCACTTATTTTACAGTAAAGTCAACTAATCGCTTTAAAATCAACAGGTTTACTCACTTATTTTACAGTAAAGTCAACTAAACGCTTTAAAATCAACAGGTTTACTCACTTATTTTACAGTAAAGTCAACTAAACGCTTTAAAATCAACAGGTTTACTCACTTTTTTTACAGTAAAGTCAACTAATCGCCTTAAAATCAACAGGTTTACTCACTTATTTTACAGTAAAGTCAACTAAACGCTTTAAAATGAACCGGTTTACTCACTTATTTTACAGTAAAGTCCACTAATCGCTTTAAAATCAACAGGTTTACTCACTTATTTTACAGTAAAGTCCACTAATCGCTTTAAAATCAACAGGTTTACTCACTTATTTTACAGTAAAGTCAACTAATCGCTTTAAAATCAACAGGTTTACTCACTTATTTTACAGTAAAGTCCACTAATCGCTTTAAAATCAACAGGTTTACTCATTTATTTTTCAGTAAAGTCAGCTAATCGCTTTAAAATCAACAGGTTTACTCACTTATTTTACAGTAAAGTCAACTAAACGCTTTGAAATCAACAGGTTTACTCACTTATTTTACAGTAAAGTCAACTAATCGCTTTAAAATCAACAGGTTTACTCACTTATTTTACAGTAAAGTCAACTAAACGCTTTGAAATCAACAGGTTTACTTGCTTATTTTACAGTAAAGTCAACTAATCGCTTTAAAATCAACAGGTTTACTCACTTATTTTACAGTAAAGTCAGCTAATCGCTTTAAAATCAACAGGTTTACTCACTTATTTTTCAGTAAAGTCAACTAAACGCTTTAAAATCAACAGGTTTACTCACTTATTTTACAGTAAAGTCAACTAATCGCCTTAAAATCAACAGGTTTACTCACTTATTTTCAGTGTTGGGGAGAATACTTTGTAAATGTATTTAGTTACAGAATACAGAATACCTGCTTTAAAATATATTTTGTAACGTATTCCGTTACTCTGCTTAATCCTGGTACTGTATTCTAAATACTTGGAATACTTGGAATACTCCCCTTGAAAACAGCCTTCAAGTCTATTAAATGTCACACTGTGCGTTGGTAGCAATTTCTGCAAGAAAAGGGCCTCTAATGCTAAACATTATTGACTGACAGGGAAAAATAAATAAAACAATATAATTATGTTTATTGAATAATGTTTATTTATCAAAGTGTCAACAAATTCAATTTCTGTTTCTGTAATAAAGATAAAAAGTGCTTGAACATAGACAGCATTACTGTCTGTAATATACAGTATATGTATATAATATGCATTTTGCTTACCCTTTGTATTTCACAGTCTGCACAGAAAAATATCAGCTATAAGAAAAGAAAAACTTCAAAATAGTTTATGTAAAACCAAGGTAATGTAACAGGTTCTAGCCAACATTTTAATTTCTATTATGAAAACTTCTCACCTAAGAACAATATTGCAAAAATTAGAAGAATGCAAAATGTGTTTGCTTTACAAAAATGTAAACATCAAAATGAACAAGTTTTGTTTTAAGTCAAACATATTAGCCAGTAGCCACCTATCTACAGTACCTAACTACTTAACATGGTCACCAGCGAGCTTCAACCAGAGATCGCTGGTATACAGACTCACATTCACTTAACTACAAATCCTGCCTCACATGGAGTACATATTTAGTCATGCCACACACACACACACACACACACACACACACACACACACACACACTCACCTGCTCCAGCTGACCGTCATCAAGACACTCTCTCTCTCACACACACACACACACACACATGTTTGTTTTTGTGAAAAGTGGGTACATTACATAGGCTTCCATTCATTTTATACAGATCAAACCGTATCTTATATTGCCCTCACCCCACCCTACCCCTAAACCCAACCATCACAGGAGACAGTGTACAGCTTTACTCCCTGAAATAAACTCATCCTGTGTGATTTAGAAGCTTTTTGAGAAGTGAGGACGTCACCAATGTCCTCATATTTCACCTGCTTTTTGTAATACCTGTGTCATACCTATGTCATTATACAGATTTGTGTCCTGATATGTCACAAAAACACGTACACACACACACACACACACACACACACACACACAGCTGCGGCTCATTTGACACTCATTATCAGGACTATATATTTCAGTTTGTGTGCCCCTCTCGTTGTCTGTTGTATTTTGCGTTACTCATATGATGTCCGGTTGTTCCTGGTTTGTGTTGCCCTGTTTTAGTTTTCCTGTTTTGTTATAGTTTTTTCATTAAATCCTAAATGCTGTGTTTGGATCCGCTCTTTGTTTTTCCCCCTCTGAACCCTGCAACGGACCGTAACACTACCTATGCATTCCTAATCAACAGACAAGTAAAGGCGGTTGTAGCGCACCAATAGAGACATTTCGAAGTGCTTATCTGTCATTCTGTTGCGATGAGGAGCAGTGGCGCCCCCAGAAGATTTTCTTAGGGGTGGCCAGAAGAGGCCGCACCAAATCTTGGGGTGGCACACAAAAAAAATTTATGAATTCAGTGTAATGTTATATTTTTGTTTCTGGTAAATGAAATAATGTGGTTTTAATTCATTTAATTAATTACTCTTAAAATATTGCAATTTATTCGTGGAAATTATTCAGCAAGTACATGTGCAAATCAAATAAAAATCAATATTTAGTTTAAAAACACTTTTCATATATATATATATAACTTTTTAGTTATTTTTCACATACTTTTATTGCACAGAATATGGTATATGCCAAGTCTAAAATTCATGAAGATTCATGAATTAATTAATAAAACAAACAAATGAATAAACTGAACAAAAGGCATTACTACACACACATTCACTATACAGACCCTAATAATATCATTTATCCATATTCCTTTTTGAGCCACAATATTATTAATGCAGCTTCTTCTATTGATGTACCTTAAGGTAAATATTATATTGCCATTGCTGTCTATTGAAGGTGTGTGTGTGCTGTCAACGACGATCGGGGAGGGCAGTGGTGGTTCTAGTTTAAATGACACCATGGCCGAACCATCCCATACACAACATAATGTAATGAAGTCTTACCTCCCTGACTCTTTATCCCTCCTTTCTGCTTTAAAGCCATGCTTAGTGAAAGTTACTACATCATCATATTCTATAAACTTTAGTTTAGTCGACTTGCAAAACTCGATGCGTGCCGACACCTCTGCACAAAAGGCTGTTACTCCGGTTTCACGGTGCATGAGCGGCGCGTATTTTATCGGAATGCATGCAAAAAACCGGGATTCTCACAGGAGTGCGTGAGGCGCACGGGAATGGTTTTCTGCGCGCATGCGTCAGTTTGCTTTCACCAGCGTTGAGGGGGAGAGCAGTGAATCAGCTACGTCAGTGGCACCAACAATAATTAGTGGCTGCATTTTATTTATTGAAATATTGGTAATTTACATAAGTACATTTAAATTAATAATGTCAACAGCAAAATCATATTGGGGTGGCCACAGGGGTGGCCAGAGTTTACCCAGGGGTGGCCGTGGCCACCCCTGGCCACCCCTTGGAGGCGCCCCTGATGAGGAGTAAAAATAAGTCCTCCCTGGCTGAAGAGTCACAGGAGCACTTGATGAAGAGGGCTTTGAGCATACCTGCCAACACTCCCGTTTTTCCCGGGAGTCTCCCGTATTTCAGACCCATCTCCCGTATTGTTCTGTCTCCCCGAAAACTCCCGGAATTCCACCCCCCTCAGCACTTTGGTTCAGTCTGGCCTGAAACCTGGTGCATGTGCGCGTGCTCTTCAGTTTGCGCGCAACCTCCCCGATCTACAGTTCGCGCGCCCCCATCTCACCCTCCCCGCAATTCAGTTCGCAGCACTTTGGTACAGTCCGGCTTGTAACCTGGTGCATGCGCCTATGGTTTGCGCGCAACCTCCCCGCTCTACAGTTCGCGGGTTCGCACGCCCCCATCTCCATACTCCAGTCGGGACTCGGGAGTGGTTTCGGCGGCAATTTAGTAATATTGTTATGGGCCAGACACGCATCGCACGAAGTATTCCAATGGTATTAGGAAAGTAACTGTATTCTAAATACCCTGTTTAAAAATAGTAACTGTAACGGAATACAGTTACTCAAGAATAGTATTCTAAATACGTACCGCCGGTACATGTATTCCGTTACTCCCCAACACTGCTTATTTTACAGTAAAGTCAACTAATCGCCTTAAAATCAACAGGTTTACTCACTTATTTTACAGTAAAGTCAACTAATCGCTTTAAAATCAATGGGGTTACTCACTTATTTTACAGTAAAGTCAACTAAACGCTTTAAAATCAACAGGTTTACTCACTTATTTTACAGTAAAGTCAACTAATCGCCTTAAAATCAACAGGTTTACTCACTTATTTTACAGTAAAGTCAACTAATTGCTTTAAAATCAACAGGTTTACTCACTTATTTTACAGTAAAGTCAACTAATCGCTTTAAAATCAACAGGTTTACTCACTTATTTTACAGTAAAGTCAACTAATCGCCTTAAAATCAACAGGTTTACTCACTTATTTTACAGTAAAGTCAACTAATCGCCTTAAAATCAACAGGTTTACTCACTTATTTTACAGTAAAGTCAACTAATCGCTTTAAAATCAATGGGTTTACTCACTTATTTTACAGTAAAGTCAACTAAACGCTTTAAAATCAACAGGTTTACTCACTTATTTTTCAGTAAAGTCAACTAATCGCTTTAAAATCAATGGGGTTACTCACTTATTTTACAGTAAAGTCAACTAAACGCTTTAAAATCAACAGGTTTACTCACTTATTTTACAGTAAAGTCAACTAATCGCCTTAAAATCAACAGGTTTACTCACTTATTTTACAGTAAAGTCAACTAATTGCTTTAAAATCAACAGGTTTACTCACTTATTTTACAGTAAAGTCAACTAATCGCTTTAAAATCAACAGGTTTACTCACTTATTTTACAGTAAAGTCAACTAATCGCCTTAAAATCAACAGGTTTACTCACTTATTTTACAGTAAAGTCAACTAATTGCTTTAAAATCAACAGGTTTACTCACTTATTTTACAGTAAAGTCAACTAATCGCTTTAAAATCAACAGGTTTACTCACTTATTTTACAGTAAAGTCAACTAATTGCTTTAAAATCAACAGGTTTACTCACTTATTTTACAGTAAAGTCCACTAATCGCTTTAAAATCAACAGGTTTACTCACTTATTTTACAGTAAAGTCAACTAATTGCTTTAAAATCAACAGGTTTACTCACTTATTTTACAGTAAAGTCAACTAATCGCCTTAAAATCAACAGGTTTACTCACTTATTTTACAGTAAAGTCAACTAATTGCTTTAAAATCAACAGGTTTACTCACTTATTTTACAGTAAAGTCAACTAATCGCTTTAAAATCAACAGGTTTACTCACTTATTTTACAGTAAAGTCAACTAATCGCCTTAAAATCAACAGGTTTACTCACTTATTTTACAGTAAAGTCAACTAATCGCTTTAAAATCAATGGGGTTACTCACTTATTTTACAGTAAAGTCAACTAAACGCTTTAAAATCAACAGGTTTACTCACTTATTTTACAGTAAAGTCAACTAATCGCCTTAAAATCAACAGGTTTACTCACTTATTTTACAGTAAAGTCAACTAATTGCTTTAAAATCAACAGGTTTACTCACTTATTTTACAGTAAAGTCCACTAATCGCTTTAAAATCAACAGGTTTACTCACTTATTTTACAGTAAAGTCAACTAATCGCCTTAAAATCAACAGGTTTACTCACTTATTTTACAGTAAAGTCAACTAAACGCTTTAAAATCAACAGGTTTACTCACTTATTTTACAGTAAAGTCAACTAATCGCTTTAAAATCAACAGGTTTACTCACTTATTTTACAGTAAAGTCAACTAATCGCCTTAAAATCAACAGGTTTACTCACTTATTTTACAGTAAAGTCAACTAATCGCTTTAAAATCAATGGGTTTACTCACTTATTTTACAGTAAAGTCAACTAAACGCTTTAAAATCAACAGGTTTACTCACTTATTTTACAATAAAGTCAACTAAACGCTTTAAAATCAACAGGTTTACTCACTTATTTTACAGTAAAGTCAACTAATCGCTTTAAAATCAACAGGTTTACTCACTTATTTTACAGTAAAGTCAACTAATCGCCTTAAAATCAACAGGTTTACTCACTTATTTTACAGTAAAGTCAACTAAACGCTTTAAAATCAACAGGTTTACTCACTTATTTTACAGTAAAGTCAACTAATCGCTTTAAAATCAACAGGTTTACTCACTTATTTTACAGTAAAGTCAACTAATCGCTTTAAAATCAACAGGTTTACTCACTTATTTTACAGTAAAGTCAACTAATCGCCTTAAAATCAATGGGTTTACTCACTTATTTTACAGTAAAGTCAACTAAACGCTTAAAAATCAACAGGTTTACTCACTTATTTTACAGTAAAGTCAACTAATCGCCTTAAAATCAACAGGTTTACTCACTTATTTTACAGTAAAGTCAACTAATCGCTTTAAAATCAATGGGTTTACTCACTTATTTTACAGTAAAGTCAACTAAACGCTTTAAAATCAACAGGTTTACTCACTTATTTTACAGTAAAGTCAACTAATCGCTTTAAAATCAACAGGTTTACTCACTTATTTTACAATAAAGTCAACTAAACGCTTTAAAATCAACAGGTTTACTCACTTATTTTACAGTAAAGTCAACTAATCGCTTTAAAATCAACAGGTTTACTCACTTATTTTACAGTAAAGTCAACTAATCGCCTTAAAATCAACAGGTTTACTCACTTATTTTACAGTAAAGTCAACTAATCGCTTTAAAATCAACGGGTTTACTCACTTATTTTACAGTAAAGTCAACTAAACGCTTTAAAATCAACAGGTTTACTCACTTATTTTACAGTAAAGTCAACTAATCGCCTTAAAATCAACAGGTTTACTCACTTATTTTACAGTAAAGTCAACTATATGCTTTAAAATTAACAGGTTTATTCACTTATTTTACAGTAAACTCCACTAATCGCTTTAAAATCAACAGGTTTACTCACTTATTTTACAGTAAAGTCAACTAATCGCCTTAAAATCAACAGGTTTACTCACTTATTTTACAGTAAAGTCAACTAAACGCTTTCAAATCAACAGGTTTACTCACTTATTTTACAGTAAAGTCAACTAATCGCTTTAAAATCAACAGGTTTGCTCACTTATTTTACAGTAAAGTCAACTAATCGCCTTAAAATCAACAGGTTTACTCACTTATTTTACAGTAAAGTCAACTAATCGCTTTAAAATCAATGGGTTTACTCACTTATTTTACAGTAAAGTCAACTAAACGCTTTAAAATCAACAGGTTTACTCACTTATTTTACAATAAAGTCAACTAAACGCTTTAAAATCAACAGGTTTACTCACTTATTTTACAGTAAAGTCAACTAATCGCTTTAAAATCAATGGGTTTACTCACTTATTTTACAGTAAAGTCAACTAAACGCTTTAAAATCAACAGGTTTACTCACTTATTTTACAGTAAAGTCAACTAATCGCCTTAAAATCAACAGGTTTACTCACTTATTTTACAGTAAAGTCAACTAAACGCTTTAAAATCAACAGGTTTACTCACTTATTTTACAGTAAAGTCAACTAAACGCTTTAAAATCAACAGGTTTACTCACTTATTTTACAGTAAAGTCAACTAAACGCTTTAAAATCAACAGGTTTACTCACTTATTTTACAGTAAAGTCAACTAATCGCTTTAAAATCAACAGGTTTACTCACTTATTTTACAGTAAAGTCAACTAAACGCTTTAAAATCAACAGGTTTACTCACTTATTTTACAGTAAAGTCAACTAATCGCTTTAAAATCAACAGGTTTACTCACTTATTGTACAGTAAAGTCAACTAAACGCTTAAAAATCAACAGGTTTACTCACTTATTTTACAGTAAAGTCAACTAATCGCCTTAAAATCAACAGGTTTACTCACTTATTTTACAGTAAGTCAACTAATCGCTTTAAAATCAATGGGTTTACTCACTTATTTTACAGTAAAGTCAACTAAACGCTTTAAAATCAACAGGTTTACTCACTTATTTTACAGTAAAGTCAACTAATCGCTTTAAAATCAACAGGTTTACTCACTTATTTTACAATAAAGTCAACTAAACGCTTTAAAATCAACAGGTTTACTCACTTATTTTACAGTAAAGTCAACTAATCGCTTTAAAATCAACAGGTTTACTCACTTATTTTACAGTAAAGTCAACTAATCGCCTTAAAATCAACAGGTTTACTCACTTATTTTACAGTAAAGTCAACTAATCGCTTTAAAATCAACGGGTTTACTCACTTATTTTACAGTAAAGTCAACTAAACGCTTTAAATCAACAGGTTTACTCACTTATTTTACAGTAAAGTCAACTAATCGCCTTAAAATCAACAGGTTTACTCACTTATTTTACAGTAAAGTCAACTATATGCTTTAAAATTAACAGGTTTATTCACTTATTTTACAGTAAACTCCACTAATCGCTTTAAAATCAACAGGTTTACTCACTTATTTTACAGTAAAGTCAACTAATCGCCTTAAAATCAACAGGTTTACTCACTTATTTTACAGTAAAGTCAACTAAACGCTTTCAAATCAACAGGTTTACTCACTTATTTTACAGTAAAGTCAACTAATCGCTTTAAAATCAACAGGTTTACTCACTTATTTTACAGTAAAGTCAACTAAACGCTTTAAAATCAACAGGTTTACTCACTTATTTTACAGTAAAGTCAACTAATCGCTTTAAAATCAACAGGTTTACTCACTTATTTTACAGTAAAGTCAACTAATCGCCTTAAAATCAACAGGTTTACTCACTTATTTTACAGTAAAGTCAGCTAATCGCTTTAAAATCAACAGGTTTACTCACTTATTTTACAGTAAAGTCAACTAATCGCTTTTAAATCAACAGGTTTACTCACTTTTTTTACAGTAAAGTCAACTAAACGCTTTGAAATCAACAGGTTTACTCACTTATTTTACAGTAAAGTCAGCTAATCGCTTTAAAATCAACAGGTTTACTCACTTATTTTACAGTAAAGTCAGCTAATCGCTTTAAAATCAACAGGTTTACTCACTTATTTTACTGTAAAGTCAGCTAATCGCTTTAAAAGCAACAGGTTTACTCAGTTATTTTACAGTAACGTCAACTAATCGCTTTAAAATCAACAGGTTTACTCACTTATTTTACAGTAAAGTCAACTAATCGCCTTAAAATCAACAGGTTTACTCACTTATTTTACAGTAAAGTCAACTAAACGCTTTAAAATCAACAGGTTTACTCACTTATTTTACAGTAAAGTCAACTAATCGCCTTAAAATCAACAGGTTTACTCACTTATTTTACAGTAAAGTCAACTAAACGCTTTAAAAGCAACAGGTTTACTTATTTTACAGTAACGTCGACTAATCGCTTTAAAAGCAACAGGTTTACTCACTTATTTTACAGTAAAGTCAACTAATCGCTTTTAAAGCAACAGGTTTACTTATTTTACAGTAACGTCAACTAATCGCTTTAAAATCAACAGGTTTACTCACTTATTTTACAGTAAAGTCAACTAAACGCTTTAAAATCAACAGGTTTAATCACTTATTTTACAGTAAAGTCAACTAATCGCTTTAAAAGCAACAGGTTTTCTCGCTTATTTTACAGTAAAGTCAACTAATCGCTTTAAAATCAACAGGTTTACTCACTTATTTTACAGTAAAGTCAACTAAACGCTTTAATATCAACAGGTTTACTCACTTATTTTACAGTAAAGTCAACTAATCGCTTTTAAAGCAACTAAACGCTTTAAAATCAACTAAACGCTTTAAAATCAACTAATCGCTTTAACATCAACTAAACCCTTTAAAATCAACTAACCGCTTTAAAATCAACTAATCGCTTTAAAATAAACTAATCGCTTTAAAATCAGCTAATCGCTTTAAAATTAACTAAACGCTTTAAAATTAACTAATCACTTTAATGTCAACTAAACGCTTTAAAATCAACTAAACGCTTTAAAATCAACTAACCGCTTTAAAATCAACTAAACGCTTTAAAATCAACTAATCGCTTTAAAATCAACTAACCGCTTTAAAATTAACTAAACGCTTTAAAATCAACTAACCGCTTTAAAATCAACTAAACGCTTTAAAATCAACTAATCGCTTTAAAATCAACTAATCGCTTTAAAATCAACTAAACGCTTTAAAATCAACTAAACGCTTTAAAATCAACTAAACGCTTTAAAATCAACTTATCGCTTTAAAATCAACTAAACGCTTTAAAATCAACTAATCGCTTTAAAATCAACTAAACGCTTTAAAATCAACTAAACGCTTTAAAATCAACTAATCGCTTTAAAATCAACTAAACGCTTTAAAATCAACTAACCGCTTTAAAATCAACTAAACGCTTTAAAATCAACTAACCGCTTTAAAATCAACTAAACGCTTTAAAATCAACTAATCGCTTTAAAATCAACTAAACGCTTTAAAATCAACTAAACGCTTTAAAATCAACTAAACGCTTTAAAATCAACTAATCGCTTTAAAATCAACTAAACGCTTTAAAATCAACTAATCGCTTTAAAATCAACTAATCGCTTTAAAATCAACTAATCGTCTTAAAATCAACTAAACGCTTTAAAATCAACTAAACGCTTTAAAATCAACTAATCGCTTTAAAATCAACTAAACGCTTTAAAATCAACTAACCGCTTTAAAATCAACTAAACGCTTTAAAATCAACTAACCGCTTTAAAATCAACTAAACGCTTTAAAATCAACTAATCGCTTTAAAGTCAAAAGAGTTACTTAATTTTAAAAAGGCAAATCAACTAATCACTGCAAAGCAACTGATTTTCACGCTTCATTAAGTAAAGTCATCTACTGTAATTGGCTGCATTATCAATGGGTTGACTAATTTATTTATTTTTTAAGTAAAGTCAACTAATTCCTTTTTACAGTGTGAAAGGGAACGACACGAGGCTAAATGACACCAGTCTGTAACAGTATCTCTATCAGCAGCCTGAGTGATTATATTATACTGTAATATTGTCTGCCGATGTTGTTCTGTGCAGCATATGTTTGCAGACGCGCTGCGGGACCCCTGGGAGCCGCACCGGGGCTGGTATTGTGGGCTGCTGGGGGTCCGAGCGGCTGGTCATCTGTTGTGTGGCACTGGAGATTATGCAGCTTTATCATTAGAGCAGATCCAGGAACAGCTGATCCTTGCACCAACCTCCTTTACACCTAATTAGCCTCATTAACAGACTCACCTGAACTCAGCATGCAGTGCAGCCACCTGGGAGATCCGGCAGGTAAAAATACTCAACACGGGTCTTGCCCACGTCTATTATTACACCAGCTGCACTGACACACACACACACACACACACACACACACACACATGCAGACACCCAAGACTCAAAACCGCATGTGTGTGCATTTAACACAATATGAGTCATGGAAAAAAGGTTGCAAACAGCCTTACAAAAATACATAGATTTTTCTCTTGCATGGTTGTAGGTCAGTGTATCTTTTGGTCATTGGATTTTCATTTTGGAAACAGATATTGAAAAACGAGTTGTTTTGGATTTTCGTTTTAAAATTTAAAAAACAAAAATTGAAATTCAATGTGTTTTTGATTTTCATTTTTGAATTTTAAAACGAAAATCAAAAAAAAAAAACGGCTCGTTCTTTTTCATGGTGAAAAACGAAAAAGCAAAATTCAAAAATCATTTTTATTTTGAAAAACAAAAAGTAAAATCACTAGAAAACAAAAACAGGGGGCGTGGCGATGCAGGCGACCGAGTAAGTGGTGTTTGGATTAAGCTCCGGCTAAATAAGCAAAATTATCCTGAACTAAGCTTTTAAATAGCCATTGCTGTCGATAAATGTTAGTTATAACATTATTTCATGTCACTTGAAAACTTCTGGGGATCGTCTTTGGTGAGAATGCCAGCAAAAAGCACGAAAAAAAAACAGAGAGGAAAGATGTGCCGCTTCTAATGAGGCTGAGAAGAACAATAGTAAAGTCTAGATCGGATACGCGGCCGGCCGGAAGTGCGATATGCACAATCACATTAATATAGCGGCATTTTCTTTATGAAACTGTATAACAATAATTAATATTTTTACAGTACTGTGACGGTTGGGTTTAGGGTTGGGGTGGGGGTAGGGGTTAAAAAATACAATTTATTGGGTAATTTAATAGATAAGATAAATAATACTCGGTACAACTTAGGGTTGGGGTGGGGGTAGACGATAATAAAATACAATAAATCGGAAATTTTATAAATAACATAAATAATTCTCGTTAACCTCCAGCCGCAAACGTATCCGATCTAGCAAAAACCAAGAACGATGACCTGACTGTATTAGCCTTACAAGCTAGCTGCGATCTCAGTCCTGAAACGAGTAAAGTTGTTGAGTCACTGACATCCAACATCGCGAAGATGATTGACTCTAAGTTAGAGCTGATTCTTGAGAAAATGCTAAATGTTTCGAATGAAGTGCAGCGTACTACTAACCGAGTGGAAGAGGCAGAGCACTCATCTTAACGCTTGAAAACGCGGCTACAGGTACAGAGAGTCGAATTGTGCAAATGGAAACGGCAATCGCTGCTCTAACGGAAAAGTTGGATGATCAGGAAAATAGGGGACGACGTCGTAATCTGAGAATCATCGGTCTCCCAGAGAAGACAGAGGGGATGTCTGTGGTTAATTTCATGGAAAAAATGGATTCCCAAAGTACTCCGTATGGAAACGAAGAATGATCAAGTGAAGTTGGAACGAGCACACAGGATTGCTGCTCCCGGCTCCGAGAGGTATACCCGCCCTATGATCATTCGATTTCATAACTTCGCAGTTTTTCAACGCGTGATGGACGCAGCAAGGCAGCTAAAAGAAGTGCGTTTTGAAGGGAAGAAAATGTACTTCTTTCAAGACTTTTCTGCGGACACACAAAGAAAATAACGTGGATTCGACGAGGCAAGGAAAAGAGACTTTTGGAAATGGGATATCGTTACTCTCTGACAGGGGCGCCGCTAGGGGAGGGAAAGTTAGGCAGATTCTAAGGGCCCATATATTCAGGGGGCCCACAGAGACATTATAAAGGGCCCGCGAACCACCCCGGCTCTTCACTTTCATTCATTTTCTAATTCGCTTGTCAGAGGGCCCGTGGTGGCCAGCGGCGCCCCCGCTCTCTGATCTACCCTGCTACCCTGAGAATAACAGCTGATAACTCCGTGAAGGTATTTAACAGTCCAGAGAAAGCAATGACATTTATTGACTCTTTGTGTGCTCCGGTTACTGAGACGAACGACGCAACAGAGGCTTGAAGATTAAACTCACTAAAATGATCCACTTCTCTTATAATGCAAATAAATTGTTGGGACTGGCTGTTATGGATGATTCGAACGCCGGAGCGGAAACAACGCACCTGCATACATAGTCAGGTTTAGGGTCCTTGGAGGCCTTTTCTGATGGTTACCCCCTTTTTGAAGTCTTTATTTGGTTTCTGGTTCATATATCTTGTGTTTTTGTGTTTTTATGTTTGCTTTTGTTCAAAAGCTTACAGTTTAGTACATAGTTGTTGTTTTTGGATGAAGACCACAGTTTACATTAAAGGGTCACGAAACACCAAAACACATTATTTGAGCTGTTGACAGTCATATATGTGTCCCACGCTGCTATAAACACTATTAGGACACATATATTGCACTAAAAAGTGAAAATTGATTGTTTTTGCGTTATTTTGAGCAAATTCGTTCTTCCGGTTTGAAACAAATTTTTGAAGCTGCGTCACGCCGATTAGATACATAGGTGTAAATCCAGCCTGGAGAGTGGCTGTCTGTCTTTTCAAGAACATAGTGACGTATCTGAGTGTGCGGCATTTATTCATGACAAAGACGTGCTTCAAACTAATTAGCGCGCTCTATTGTGTATGACGTGAAACTTTATTAATATGCATGATAGCTCCGGAGACTGTTTACCAGTTTACACTGTTCAGACGGCAGAGAGACGCCACGTTGTGTTGCCAAAACAAGTGAAAGAACAAGAATTTGGAGACACGGGTCGTCAGTGTTGTGTTTATTATTGTGCTGCAACGAAGGTTTTGTTTTCATTTTCCCTCTATAAGAGAGCAGCTGGACTCACGTGTGGATTACAGTGCACGCGACAGAAACGCGTTTGTAAGGAACATTTTTACCCGAGAGCTTTTCACATCTGGAAATGGTGAAATCCGGATTTGCCGCTCGTCTCCTTTTAATAAAAAGACACAGCTCCAGTTCGATTGTCTGTCTACAGATTTGCTAAGTGTGTGCAGTGCCCTTTGTTTAACCCAGATTGCAAAGTTAGTTCGTATGGTCAGCACTGCTCTTTCAGTTTTTAAAGACATACCATAGTCAAAATGATTTAGTTAATAAGTTTACAGTATGTTAATATCACTGCAATATTATAGTATTATAGACTGAAAGATCCGCTGTAAATGCTGCTCTCCGAGTGTAAACATGTTAACACAAACTATTCCCATCGTGCAGGATTTTCACTGCATTTTGTGACAGGATAGTCTATACACACACGACTTTCTGACGCTACCTACCGAGTACATAAGTTACAGAGAAATGCGGAGGATTTTTTCTCCCATTCGTTGTGCGGTATCAAATCAGCCTCTGTGTGTTTGTTTTGCCTGTGATCAGCACGTGCCCAAATGAAAACTCCCTTCTTTGCAAATCCTACCCTCTTTCCCTCCCCCGACACTCCCACACTCCCAGAGCTGGACACGCCCAACTTTCCTGACTTTTTTCAAACTAGAGGTGTGAAAACACCCGGCTGAGACAGGGGGTTTCGTGGCCCTTTAAGCCTTTTAAGTATTTGAAATGTCAGCATAAAATGTCTCAGTTACCACAAAGAGAGCGGGTGCGCGCCCTACTTAATGATAGACCATCGATATATACATTAGATGTCGCCTACCCTACTGTTGTCTATTAGATAGAATGCGTCAATAGAGCCGCCATTTTAGTACAGGGTAGCGCTCCTTTGAAATGAATGCAGGACCAAGGGGAAGTGGAGGACTGTGGCCATCCAAAGCCAGAGAAATACACATATACACACATATCTATGATCGGGAGTTTTCCCCGGTGGTCCGTATGCAAATATTTTTTTTAATTACGAAATATTATAATTTTACATCACTTTTCTATATTGATGGATGTGACCGCATGGGCATTCCTGACAAAGAGTGTGTGTTTGTGTGCATGGAAATGCATTATCCTCCTTTTCTGTTAAATTTGATCTAATCCATTTCCTGAAACACACCCCCTCTCCTGCTTTCACTTCTCATTCTGACGGAGGGAGAGATTCGTTTGAGAATGAATCTCCATTATGAACGACTCGTTCACTTAGCTAACAATAACACAAGTTTCTGGCAGCGCCACGTCTTCTTTTCATATTTCATAACATTGTTTGCTTATTTTATTCAACAAAACTAGCATAAGCTTAGAATTTAGTGCGAGTTGGTGCTACTTTGCTTTATGGTCACTGCAGTAAGAGACTGTATTATCATCAGTAACATTACTTGTTAAGCACAAAAGTTCATAACATACAAAAACATAAAAAACGAAATCTTACCTATGAGATGTGATGACTTTGTGCTTTGTTTTTTTTGTTTGCTTGTTACTACACCCGTACACAGCGCTAAAGTCCAGCATCTTCACATTGGCACACTGTCTTGACTAGTGCGGTTGAATGACGTTTGTCCTAGGAGCACTGTACCAATGTGGCGGCGCTATTGACGCATGCTCAGGGTCCCTATGTGATATCTAGTGTATATATCTATGATGATAGACGCGCGCGTCTACTTTAGTGAACAGAACTTGCATAGGCTGTGAATAACAGGTAATAAAGTTGTAAATAACATTCAGTTTGTGGCACAGAGTGATCGTTTGGGAGCCGCTCGGGAAGTATGGACAGCACTTAGCAGTGAAAATGAAACCGAAAGCGCGCGCACATCATTTAATTACACATATCGCATTTTAGAGTAATGATTACGACAAGCATTTAATATGTTTTTCTTTCATAGTGAACACAGAGTGCTGTGCATGAGAATAAATGTTCAACAGTGCCAGTATAACTACTCTAGCCTATATGATGTTGAATATAATGTAAGAGGGTATCTGATAATGACAAATGTCTGATTTTACCAGTGAATAAATGGTCTAATAATGTTGTCAACGACAGATTGCAAGCATATGTGTCAAACATAATAATTCAACACCAGAATTATGAAAAGTTGTACTCTGATGTCGTCACTTTACTGTGCATTAATGACCAGGACAAATTTAAAGTCTGTTCAAGTCCATCATTCAAAGTCTATTCAAAATTTAGCATTTTAACCAACAGTAGAGCTACACATATTATTATTATTATTATTTAGTTGTTTTACCATATGTTTGAGAAATAACAATAATAATAGCCGACTCATAGTAACCTTTATTTTACATCTACAGAATCGTGAGAAAATCGTGATCTTTATTTTAAGCAAAAAAATCGCGATTCTCATTTTAGCCAGAATCGTGCAGCTCTAGGTGGGAGATATGTTTTGATAAAAGGCTTACTGTTTGGTGACTATATTTCACTAATGAATGTGTATATACCTCCAAACCATCCATTAGATTTTATGTCCAAGGCCTTTGTTCAGTTAGCTGAGCTTGCCTGTGCGCAGTCCGTAGTAGGAGGGGATTTAAACTGTTTAATGAACCCACTTCTAGATAAAAATCCTGTTTGTAACTCCTTTCCATCTAGGCGAGCTAAGCTGATTGCCAAAATCTTTGCTGATCTGAGATATGTTGATGTTTCGCGAATGCTTAACCATGGTAGTAAAGGTTTTACTTATTTTTCAGGTGTTCATAAGACTAGTTCAAGGATTGATTATTTCTTCACCCCTAAAGCTTTGTTATCCTCGGTTGTTTCCTGTGAGATTGGCAATATAACCGTCTCGGATCATGCACCTTTATATATGGAACTATTGCACGGTGATAGATTGCCGCATACTGGTAGATGGAGATTCCATCCTTATTTATTGAAAGACCATAATTTTATTTCATACTTTCAGTCAGAATTTAAAATTTGTTACACAATGAATAATACTTCTGGGGTTTCTCCGTCAATATTGTGGGAAACCTCTAAAGCTTTTTCTAGGGCGCTTATTATTGCATATCAAAGTAAAAAGAAATAAAAGAAAGCCTAGTAAAACAACGAGCACTTGAATCACAGTTGGACGAGGCAGAGAGGGAATATTTACAAAACGCAGCTAGGATTAACAAAACTTTAGCTGCTAGAGCAGCATTAAACTTCTTTCTTACTCAGAAAGCAAGTCAGAATCTTTGGTTTATTAAACAAAAATTATATGAGTTTGGCAACAAGCCAAGTAAATATCTGAAAAAAAAGAGGGCTGACTCACAGAATATTTCATGTATCAAAGACTCTTCTAACCAAAAACAATTTCACAGTAAAAGTATTAATAATGTATTTAGAAAGTTATAGGGCTGAACTAATTTAAAAAAAAATTTCAAAATTTAACTTACCAAAAATTTAGTGATGTACAAAGAAAACTACGGAGACCCGGAAGGGACGTGATGGTGGAAAAAAAAAACTGAGTGGGAGAAAAAAAAAATGGGTGGGAGAAAAAAAAACTGTGATAGAAAAATATATATTTGTTAAAGTTTTTGCGTTCCATCCCAAAGATTGCGTTCCCTCGCAAAAATGTTTTTCCACAAACACTTCCTGTTCACTTCATACATGTCAACCCTCCCGTTTTTGTCTGGATTATCCCATATTTTACTATTCTATCCTGCTATCATCACATCATTCAGTATTTTCCCATCTTTCTCGTGTATTTTTAATCTTGAAAACACGCTGAAATGAATATAAAAATGTCTTCATTCACTTTCTTTCCATTAAAGTTGTGCGTCAATCATCACCCTTCATATGCAACCTCTGAATCAGCGAAATCACGTATGAGCCAATGACTAGTATAATCGCTGACTGACAGAAGCGCTCCGTATGATAAACTGATCCCAGATCAGCTTCTGTACACGCCTTGTGTGTCAAATAAGAGAGACACAAAATGTGCAGGGCGGGGGGGCCCGAGGACTGGAGTTGAGAACCACTGGTCTAGTAGCATCAGTTATCACAAATGGTAGGCGCTCAGAGAGTTTTCGCTTGGAAAGAGGTACTAGGCAGGGCTGCCCCTTGTCACCGTTGCTGTTTGCTATGGCTGTTGAACCTCTAGCAGAGGCAGTGAGGTGCAATCCACATATTTCTGGTATTCTGGTAAATGATAAACAACATAAAATTGCTTTGTATGCAGATGACATTCTTTTATTTGTTACTCAGCCGGATAAGTCAATTCCAATGATTATGGGGGTAGCATATAACTATTGCATAGTTAATTAGGTGTTATTGAGCAGTTTAGTGAGGTTTTAGGCTATAATTTTTTTTTTCTAAAACTGAGGCTATGCCCCTGGGGAAGCAAAGTAGTAGTCTTACCCCGATTTTTATATTTATTCCAAATGATTCCAATTCTTCTAAGTTGCACTAGAATTAGGGATGTTAACAGCTGGTTCAGTTCTTTCATTTGGAATAGAAAGAAACCAAGACTAAAATTGACTAAGATGCAACTTCCTGGACATAAAGAAGGTCTTGCAGTTCCGGATATTAGGCTGTATCAGCTGGCCACCCAATTTCGATATGTTTTTGAATGGGTAAGAAATGATCCATATTCTGACTGGTTAGACATTGAATCAGTCAGCTTAAGTGATGGCTCACCAATTTCATTGGCCAGTCTACCATTTGTTTTAGATGTTAAAAGAATCCCTGGTCTAGGGCAGAATAGGATTGTAAGTAATACATTGAGAGTGTGGAAAAAAATAAGGAATTGGGAAGGAAAAGGAACATTTTTATCCCCTATAACGCCAATACAAGGAAATTTAGATTTTCAACCTGGAATTATGGACGGTGGTTTTACAGTGTGGAGAGATGCTGGGGGTATTGTTATCATTTGAACAGCTGAGAACTAAATATAAATTACCCCCAAATAATTGTTTTTAGATATTTACAAATTAGTAGTTTTGTGCAGAAACATGTTGTCCCTGGATTTTCTTGTTATCCTACCCCAATAGAAACTATTAGTTCATGATAGTTACTAATGATACTACATTATGTAGTGTAATTCATTAATCGAAATATAGTCGAAAATATATAGTATACAATATAATGCTCATTCCTAAATATTTCCCTTTACTATAAATTACTATAGTATTTTAAATGTGTAACACTTCGTTTTATTGGATTTTTTGCTGTTAAATGCTATAACTTGTTTCTGTTTAGTTCAGCATATTATTTACAGTATATTTTTGTTATAAGGGCTGGTTTTGTGGTGGCTGTACTTTAAAGTTAAATTAATATATTTTTAATTCAAGTGATGAAAAATGTTGAAATTCTAACAGTAAGCAGAGCTACTGTAAGGTCAGAGAGCTACTGTAAGGTCATATTATACACACACACACACACACACATATATATATATATATATATATATATATATATATATATATATATACACACACATACATACATGTGTGTGTGTGTGTGTGTGTGTGTGTGTGTGTGTGTGTGTGTGTGTGTGTGTGTGTGTGTGTGTGTGTGTGTGTGTGTATAATAAACACAGCGCACACCTATTTTATGTAAATACAAAGTATTATTTTGGAGGCAATTAATCACGATTAACAGTTTGATAGCACTGCTAAGAATATATATCTTTTAATAAATACATTTTAATACTACAATATTGTTTGTTCATCATGTTAATATCGTAAATTATACAGTAATTGAGTGTTCTTTAAGGCCAAAGAAGACGGAAAGATGCTAAATGTGTGGCTGTTCCCTGAATCGACTGGATCCTCTTCAGCCACAGTTCATTTGAGGCGTCTCTGTTGTCAGTCCCTCGTTTCTGCTCTTCTCCCTTAATGACGTGTGGAGTTTAATTAAAGAGAGAGTCTCACCTGTCAGCAGCTCAGTGTCTGCTGTCCTCCGGGTGAGAGCGTTCGACTTTAAAGGGATAGTTCAACCAAAAGTCTCCTTTTAATTTACTCACCCACAGGTCATTCAAAATTTAGGTGACTTTTGTTCTTCAGAAGAAGATTTAGAGCTGAATCTGTGGTGTTTGGTGATTCATATAATGGCAGTGAATGGTGATGGGTTATTAAGATTAAAAACACATACAAATGAATCCAAATCAATAGTCATGGCTCCTGATGACACACTGAGGTCTAGTGAAGCGAATCAATCACTCTAAGAAATTGAACATTATTTACAATGTTATTAGCATTATTACACAGCCTGCTCAAACATATGTAGTCAGATTGTAGTCTGATCCCTATTGATGACGAAAGTGTGAGATCAGGTGATGCAGTTTGTTGATAGATATTGGTTATTGTATCACATTTGCCAAGAACTGTTGAGAAGCCTGTGGATTAAAGTTGTGTGAGGGTTTGGTTTAGGGTTAGGCCTAGACCAAGCAGGCCATATAATAAAAAAAATTTTTTTACAGTATGCATTACGTCTATGGAGAATCATTAGAAGCCAGTGGTCCTCTACCTTTTTATCACCATGGACCAGTCAATGCTTGTCGATTTTTCTGTGGCCTGGTGGGGGTGAGTGGGGCATTGTACAAAGTAGTGATGCGCCGAAGGCGGTTATATTCGCGGGCACTGCGAGTAATCCGCAGGTCGTTGCAAAAAATGCATTATGATCAATTGCAGGTGGGTCGCGGGTCATAGCAGTTGACCAGCAAAAAAAACGTTAGAGTGGACTTCGCAGAATGTGAAGATGAGACGCCCAAAATAATGGTTGAAATGCAAGAGTACTGTGCAAACTTTCAGTTAGAGGAGTCATCAGAGGAAAATCTGCTATCGTTCTGGGAGAAACAAGATCGCTTATTTACATGGCTGCAACGCTTTACAAGAAGCTTGTGCATTCCTGCAACTAGCGGTGCGAGCGAATCCTCTTTTAGTGTAGCTGGCTGTGTTTTGGAGGCGAGACGGAATAGCCAGAATCCAGGCACAGTAGATGCTGTTTTTGCACAGTGCAAAGAAAAAGGCCAAGTAAACATAACATAGCTGCCATTTAGGCTGAAGTGGCATTGTGTTTGTTCTCTTTTTCCTGTATATGTAAAAGCTGAATCTGCTGTTAATAACGAACGATCCACGGTGACCTATCATCATGCTTAAAACAAAGAATTAGAATTATTAAAGTGTGGATCGGGTGCGGATATGTATATTAGATAAATAATATGTGCGGGCGGGTGGATGATTAGTATGAAGGAGCGGATTCGGGTAACATTTCAGCTGATCCGCACATCTCTAGTACGTACAGTAGATTGCTAGGCGACCATCAGAGGATTTTCTCAGAGGATGACAAGCTGACAAAACATTGCTGCAACTCTGATACAAGTTTTATTTATGGAAAAAAATAAAAAGCACTGCAGTGTTTGGGTGTTCTGTGTTTGTCTGAGATGATTAGTCTACCAAAATGTGTATATTCCATACAAAGTATGAAGCTGATCAGTCAGTTCTTGTCACCTGACCTGCCGTGCGCTGGCGGCATTTTGAATAGTTGACATGTTTTCAACTGAGTACACCTGGAAGACACGAGATATGCTCGCAACCCGCGCACCTCCATTGGAAATAATCAACTTGTGCTCTGAAAAGACGAACGCCCGCTGTCATTTGCGATCTCTCTCTCTCTCTCTTTCTCAATTCAATAATTACTTTATTGGCATGACAAATGTTACAATTGTATTGCCAAAGCAGTTCTAAAGTTTACATAAAAAGTAACATGCATATATAATAATAAAAACAAAACAGTAAACACAGTAAATAGTAAAAAAAAAAAAAAAAGATGATATTTATACATAATAATTAAATAAAATATCAACAATACATCGTATTATTCAATATATCACATTAATATTCAATATATCATATTATTATTCAACATAACATATATTATTCATACAAATCAATACAAAAATAATAATAGATTAGAATAAACTGTCTATTTAACAACCAACATTTTAGAATAAAACAGTAATAAAAACAATAATAATCAGTATATTTACAATGATTCATTTATCATAATCTAGGTGTGTGTGTGTGTGTGTGTGTGTGTGTGTGTGTGTGTGTGTGTGTGTGTGTGTGTGTGTGTGGTGTGTGTGTGTGTGTGTGTGTGTGTGTGTGTGTGTGTGTGTGTGTGTTTGCAGGCGCATCACTGATGTTTTTATTGGTCTGCTCTCTCTTTTTGTGACAGGCATTAATGTATTGTGCCGCTAGAAGGACACAGTCAGTTTTTTCCCCTAGTAAATATTGCAGTTGTGTTTTATTGTCTGACTCAGTGAAATGTGGGTAAATGCTCTGTAGTTTGGGGTAGAATGTGTCTCGGATGTGCTGATAGTTTGTGCAGCGGGTGAGGAAGTGTTCCTCCGTCTCCACCTCTGCCTGGGCACAGTGTGGGCAGATGCGGCTCTCTCTGGGTTGCCAGTTCTGTCTGTATCGGCCCGTCTCTACAGTCAGACTGTGAGCACTCAGCCTGTATTTGGTCATTGTGGTTCTTAATTTACTGTCCTTTACTGCGCTCAGATATGTTGCTGTGGTATAATCTCTGTTTAGGTCTAAATAACATTGAAGTTTACTTTGTTTCCGGCTGCTTCATTCCAGTAAGTCAGATACTCTTCTTTTCGTGCATTTATTATTTGATTGGGCTTAATTCTGTGGATCAGCATGTCCGTGTCCTGATGCTGCCTGCTGTTAGTCATATTCGTTATGTTGGTTTGTGTTTGCAGCTTCAGGACCATCTGAATCAGGGGGCTTTTTTCAATGTCCATTTCTTGGGTTTTGAGGGCTTTATAATGATAAGAGTTGGGGTCACTCACTCTCTCTCGCGCTCTCTCTCTCTCTCTCTCTCTCTCTCTATATATATATATATATATATACAGGGCTTTACACTAACACCCGCCAAATGCGGGTAGATTTCAGCGGTGGCGGGTAAGACAGACACTCTCACTAGCCACTTTGGCTGGTTGAAGATCATTTTTAAATAATAGTTTTCTTAAAAGCAGGGATCGACAATAAAGATGGCCCAATATGTGTGCAAATGTCATCTTAGAATCGAAAAGCAGCATGACGACAAAAATTGCATTTGTGTGAGCAAAAGAAAGCAGGTGAATACCGAATGAGAGGATGATCACTCGCGCGCACAGGTGATGTGATGCGCGCGACTGTTTAAAAAGCATGCGTGCTTGGAACCGTGCCTGGAAACGCAACTGCAGCGATCGGTTCTCTTTGAAATAGACTGGAAAAAATAAAAAATATGGTCGTGCACCCACAATCCTGCGGCTTCCAAAAGCTCCTGGTGTTTTTAAAATATTTCTTTTTGTAAGCCGCAGCGGTTGCCAGTTTTGTTTTAACTGTTCTTTGAACAGAACGGATTATGGATTATAACAAGCGTTACCCGTGTGCACGTGATCATTCTTTCATTATCACACACAGTATGTTTTTCACCTGCTTTCTTTTGCTTAGTTATTTTTGTTAATATGGTTTGATTATCACTTTTACAATAACATTACTTTAATAGGAGATTAGCTCCCCGTGTATGTGTAGTTAACTGGTGATCTGAGAGACCTTTAGCCTGGACAGATTAGGCTACTGTGCATAGTTTTAGATACAGGGCAATAATTATTTTTTTAAGAAAGGTTTTGTTGAATAAAAAGAGCATGTATACAGCTATATTTTGCATGTTTTGACGTATTATTTAACATTTGGGGCTAAGAAATAGTTATTTATTTATTTTTGGTGTGGTCAGAGACAAATTTGGTAAATCCTTAGTGTTGAGCCCTAAAAAGTCCTG
Source organism: Danio kyathit (assembly GCA_903798195.1). Classification (NCBI taxonomy): domain Eukaryota; kingdom Metazoa; phylum Chordata; class Actinopteri; order Cypriniformes; family Danionidae; genus Danio; species Danio kyathit. The sequence continues at coordinate 5,742,973 of LR812526.1, read as the reverse complement.
TCAAATAAAAACAAATTGCAATGCGAAACTATGAAACCACAGCCTATTTGCTCATGCACAATAAGCTAAAATGTTAAACAAAAAGTTAAATTTATGCATATAAAATATATTTTCCCAACAACAAAATTATGGCTAGTGAAAAT
>LR812526.1:5707830-5737830 GCA_903798195.1 Danio kyathit | reverse complement strand
ATTGCTGAAAGTCCAAACACTGAAGAGCAAATCCATCGATGCGCAGCTCCACAAGACCCAAACCAAGCAAGCCAGTGGCGACAGCGGCGAGGAACAAACCTCACCGATTGACAAAATTGAAGGGAAAAAACCTCGAGAGAAACCAGAGTTAGTTATGAAGATATAAACAGTCGAATAACACAGAAGTACTGGGAGAACAGTTTATAGTTTAGATATAACCACTGATGTTTATGGTAAAGATTAAAATCACTGTCATGTGCATTTAACAGCGCTCAAAAATGAAAGTTGTAGGCAGCAATTACATTATTTAACCAATAGGTGGCCTATCAAAAAAAAGCCACTGAATAATAATTCAAAAATGACACATCTAGCAACTAAACATAAAGTTTTATGAGTGAATAACTGAATCATTTATTGAAAATGAGACTAAAATAAAGATGGGTTGTACAAATAATATTGTTAGAGTTCTACATTTAGCATTATCAGCAACAGTAGCAATAAGAGTGAATTGTTCACATTACTGAATATTTTACTATTTATTTTTATTCAGCTGATTATTTCTTTGTTTTATTTTTTTTTATAAAATTACAGGTTCTCGGTTTTATTTGTTAAAACCAAAAGTGTCTTGCAGTACTGTTTTTCGTAATAAATGGGAAGCAAATGACATTTGTCTCCTCCCCCTTTTGGCTGATCCGAAAAATGGTCCGATCCGCGAATAAAAAAAAACATAATGTGATCTGAACCGTGACATTTGTGATCTGTTAAACCACTAGTGTTGATATTAAATGGGTTTTTTTTTCCCTTTTAATAAATATGAGATCAAGAGTTCACACTCAGCAGATGATTAAATATAAAGCTGGTTTGGCATGCTGTCCCGGGAGAGAGCCCTGAGCTCATAAGATCCTCGAGCCCGGGGCCCCCTCCCGTTTGCAAGGCGAGTGGGGAGTTTGAGCTCAGGTAGATCTCGAGAACTCTCCTGCTGTAGTAGCTAATGAACAGATAGTGATTGCTCTTAAGAGATAACTACTTACTAGGAGCTTGTCTATGGTGCAGATTTGAATTAGTCAATTAACTTAAGTTGCATGTTTTTGGACGGTGGGAGGAAACCGGGGAAAACCCACGTGAGCACGGGGAGAACGTGTAAACTCTGCACAGAAGCGTCGGCTGGCTTGGTAAGGACTAGAACCAGTGACTTTCTTGCTGTGAGGCAACAGTGCTAACAACTGGGCCACCATGCCACCCATCTAGGAAATGAGAAGGAGTAGGGGTGGAAGGGGGGATTCTTCGAAACGAAGATGACTGTGATATGAAACTTAGGGTGTTTATAGTGGCTTAGGAATCGTCTGATTGGTGAATCATGAATTGAATAATGCGAGACCAGCTGCAAGCAATCATAAGCACTCGAAATTAGTTTATAAATAAACTTCACTCTTTCACAAAGTCTTGAGTGACCGATTCTATGTCTTGTTTTCTAGTCATCTCGACTTACATCAGTCAAACTGACTAAAAATATTAAGTTAAATTGGCAACTTGGGCAGCAAGAAAGTCACTGGTTTGAGTCCCGGGCTAAGCCAGTTAGCATTTTTGTGTGAAGTTTTCATGTTTAAATTAAACCAAATTGACCGTAGAGTATGAGTGTGTGTGTGGGAATGAGTGTGTATGAGTGTTTCCCAGTACTGGGTTGCAGCTGGAAGTACATAAAACATATGCTGAAATAGTCTGCGGTTCATTCCACTTTGGCGACCTCTGAATTAGAGACTAAGCCGAAGGACAATGAATGAATAAAAATAAAAGCAACATAAAAAATATTATTTGCCTTGATTTTTTTTTCTCATTAATTTTTTACAGTGTACATTTTGCATAGCATGAACTCAAAATCGCCACTTTTAGCTTAGCTATATGCTTCCCATATACACAAAGCCAGATGTTAAACGATGTGCTTTCTGGCGCAGGTCACGGCACGGTGTTTGATCGCACACTGACAGACATAAGAAATCCTAATTGCACCAATGCAAAGATGCAAAGCGTGAGGGAACCCTGCCGTTCAAATGCATTAGCTTAGCTCGCATTAAACCAAAATGGAAACACGATGTAGCCTTTTCTCATTGGCGGAGGCTGAGAGAGAGACATGAGTCCCGGCGGGCACGTTCTGCGCTCTGCCATAAGCAAACTGAATATGCATTAATGAATTCCATTGAAATGCAAAGTCTAGCAGCAATTTGTTCCATAAAGCTCTTAGGGAAATATGGATTAGACAGGGGGGCGATACATTAGGTGTTTGAAATAGCTTTGAGACGTTGCCTCTTTTTTTTTCTCTCTCTCTCTCTTTCCGTCTTTGCTTTTCTTGACTGAGAAAACCTGCTGTGGTTTCAATATGCATGAAGCCCTTTTCATGTTGGCTGTTGGCTCTCTTTGTCTGCCTCGGTGGGTGGCATGAGGTGGTCAGCATACAGGCTGGCACACGGAGCACATACTGTTCACATGCTTCAGGGGTCACCAAAAAAAAAAACAAAGCTGAAATATTGTTATGCTGCTGGACGAAGATTCAAAATCAGGCTTAAGTTCGAATGGTTTATGTTATGGACTGTTTACTAAAAGGATGGGTTTACTAATGGAAACACTGTCAAGAACATGATTCTTTGGTAACACTATAAAAGCAATGATTTATTAATGTAGGCTGTTTACTAACATGAACATTCATTAATTTTCCTTCAGCTTAATCCCATTAATCATCAGGAGTCACCACAGCGGAATGAACCGCCAACTATTCCAGAAAATGTTTTACACAGCGGATGCACTTCCAGCTGCAACAGAGTACTGGGAAACGCCCATACACACTCATTTACACACACAAACATACACTACTACCAATTTAGTTTATTCAATTGACCTAGCGCATGTGTTTGGACTGTGGGGGAAACCGGAGCACCTGGAGGAAACCCACGCCAACATGGGGAGAACATGCAAACTCCACACAAAAATGCCAACTGGCACAGCCGGGACTCGAACCAGCAACCTTCTTGCTGTGAGGCGACCGTGCTAACCACTGAGCCACTTTGTCGCCATGAACAAACAATGAACAATATATTTATTACAGTATTTATTCACCTTTGTTAGTTCATGTTAACTCACAGTGCATTAACTAATGTTAACAAACACAGTTGAAATCAGAATTATTAGCCTCCTTGTATATTGTCCCCCAATTTCTAACAGAGAAGATTTTTAAACACACAGTAATAGTTTTGGTAACTAATTTCTAACAACTGATTTCTTTTATCTTTGTCATGATGACAGCACATAATATTTGACTAGATATTTATCAAGACACCACTTAAAGTGACATTTAAAAGCTTAACTATGTTAATTAGGCAAGTCATTGTATAACAGTAGTTTGTTCTGTAGACAATTGGAAAAAAAATGCTTAAGGAGGTTAATAATATTGACCTCAAAATGTTTTTTAAAAATTAAAAACTGCTTTTATTCTAGCAGAAATAAAACAAATAAGACTTTCTCCAGAAGAAAAAATATTATAGGAAATACTGTAAAAAAAATTCCTGAATCTCTTAAACATAATTTGGGAAATATCTGAAAAAAGAAAAAAAAAATAACAAGAGGGTGAATCATCATGACTTTAATGGTAACTTTAGATTTTAATAATGTTGAAATATGATAAACAAACGCAACAAGATACATTATAAATATTAATGCATAAATACCTTAACTAATGGACCATCATTTTGAAGTGTTACCATTTCTTTTTGGTTGTTGCTTTTTTTATGGAAAAGCTTTTTATAGATTCTTACAAATGTTCTGCTTGGCCTCTGTAATTACTAATTATTTTGTATGTATTATATAAGATAATGTACATAAAGAAAATCTAATAACCTGGTGCTTGTAGAAATGCGAATAATTTTCAGTGTCTCACAGTCCATCAGAAATGACTTACTGATTTCTGATTTGCTGCTTAAGAAACATTAATTATAATTAGTACTGAAATCATCAAGAAAACCAGAACTGTAAAGGAAATTATATGTCTAATCCTCGTTGGGACCATACTTGAAAATAGACTAATATTTTCAACATAGGTTCATTCAGTGTTGCCAACTTAGCAATTTTGTTGCTAGATTTAGCAACTTTTCATACTACCCTAGCAACTTTTTTTTTTCAAAAAGCACATGGCAACAAAATTAGCAATTTTTAACATTCATTTGGCTACTTTAAGCAATTTTAAAAAAGTGACTCAAAAGAGCAGCGGCTGCAGGCTTCGCTCAGTAGAGTAAATTGCTAGCTCAGATTGTTTTGCATAACTGTTAATTTACTGATATTTGTTAACATGTATAATTGTTGGTAATTTAAAAAATAAATTCCAATAGTGCTATAATTGTTGTCACTTTCACAAATGTGTTAATTTCACAAGTTAAAAAGAGTAAGTACACAAGCTGTGATTGTTTAAAAGAATGTAACTGTTCATGATCAGTGTTGTATTTAAAAATAAAAAATCTTATCAAAAAGTGTATTACTTTTATCAAAGTTGTATTACTTTTACAAATAGTCCACTATATTTTTCATACAAATCTAAATGGACACATTTCAAATAATGTTTTTGCTGAGATGGCCAGTCAATCTGAGAAAACATTCATTATTTTGTATACTACATAAAGACGTAGTTTTGAGTTGCGATTACGCAATGACGTCACCACACAACGAAATATGTTTATAAGAACCTATTTATTGTGCATCTGGATGTAATGTTTCAATATAATATAATACACGGCGCCTCAGAGAGCTACATGACGGGCTTATGCTTGTCAGATACTACGTGATGACATCACTGATATGCAAATTAGTGCATGATGCCATCTGGCAACATTTAGCTACTTTTCACGCAGGCTTTAGCTACTTTCCATTGGAAATAGTTGGCAACACTGGGTTAATTCTGAAACGTAGCCCTATATACATTTCTGGAGATCGCGAATTATGTAGCTAGAGATACACATGGCTGCATTTTGTCTTTAAAACGAATGATATGGGGCAGTATGATGCTGTTCTTTTTCACACTACCAGCTGACCGCTTACCTCCATGTGGACGGCTTTTCCACTGTTACCAGTTTGTCCAGTGGCTTGTAGCGTACATCGGCGAAGAAAGGTTCCAGAAAGCACGCCAATCGGTGGCCAATCGGTGCTCTTAAAAACACTATCGGTTGGGTTTAGAGAAGTGGGTGGGCGCTGGTCAATCGGTGCTCTTGAAAACACTATCGGTTGGGTTTAGGGAAGTGGGTGGGCGCTGGTCAATCGGTGCTCTTGAAAACACTATCGGTTGGGTTTAGAGAAGTGGGTGGGCGCTGGTCAATCGGTGCTCTTGAAAACACTATCGGTTGGGTTAGAGAAGTGGGTGGGCGCTGGTCAATCGGTGCTCTTGAAAACACTATCGGTTGGGTTAGAGAAGTGGGTGGGCGCTGGTCAATCGGTGCTCTTGAAAACACTATCGGTTGGGTTTAGAGAAGTGGGTGGGCGCTGGTCAATCGGTGCTCTTGAAAACACTATCGGTTGGGTTTAGAGAAGTGGGTGGGCGCTGGTCAATCGGTGCTCTTGAAAACACTATCGGTTGGGTTTAGAGAAGTGGGTGGGCGCTGGTCAATCGGTGCTCTTGAAAACACTATCGGTTGGGTTTAGGGAAGTGGGTGGGCGCTGGTCAATCGGTGCTCTTGAAAGCACTATCGGTTGGGTTTAGGGAAGTGGGTGGGCGCTGGTCAATCGGTGCTCTTGAAAACACTATCGGTTGGGTTTAGAGAAGTGGGTGGGCGCTGGTCAATCGGTGCTCTTGAAAACACTATCGGTTGGGTTTAGGGAAGTGGGTGGGCGCTGGTCAATCGGTGCTCTTAAAAACACTATCGGTTGGGTTTAGGGAAGTGGGTGGGCGCTGGTCAATCGGTGCTCTTGAAAACACTATCGGTTGGGTTTAGGGAAGTGGGTGGGCGCTGGTCAATCGGTGCTCTTGAAAACACTATCGGTTGGGTTTAGGGAAGTGGGTGGGCGCTGGTCAATCTGTGCTTTTGAAAACACTATCGGTTGGGTTTAGGGAAGTGGGTGGATGGGGTTATTGGTTAGTTGGTTGGTCAGTCAGTAAGTCCTCCGGTGGATTTACGCGAGAACAGCATGTGTGAATGGTACTAACAAGAGAAATTTGCGATCTCAAAAAGCGTACACAGCGGCCTCTGATGGATTCACAAAAACAAAAACCTGCAAAAAAAAAATATACCTACTGAGACTTATTTGGCGCTCTCCAGAAATATATATAGGGTTACGTTTTTAGAACAAGCCTGGGTTTAATATATTAAATTTGCACATAACCCTATTTGTATGTCTAATACATAGGGAATGTAAATGTTTTATCACCACATTCAATTAAGAATTACTTTACACTCTAAATGATAGAATATTTCTCTTTCAAAACTGTAAATTGAAGGGTAAATTGAGTACTCTGTTGGATTGGTTGTATTTTTCTGTAGATTGTTTAACCTTTCGGATGTAACAACAGAAGTCTCAGTGGAACAGAACAGGAAATGCTAATGGTCTAATCTGATTCAATGACCTATGCTAAGCTAAGCTAAAGTGCTTCCTCCAAACCCAGAGATCAGCTGAATAGATTCAAAAATGCTAAAGCTCAACTGTTTAACTTTTCATAAAAAAAGCAGTGTGTTCATTTAACATTCACATCTTCTTAATTTGCAATTCAGACCTTGTCATCTTTAGTGCTTCATCTGATTTGATTATTTAATTGTTGGACGCCCACTATAAGACACATTTATTGGCACATATCTACATGGTGTATAGCAGTATAGATTGATGTACCGTATACAGCCTCGGGTCTTCTAAATGAGTGTAATTCCCTCACACACACACACTTTCAGGGGCCCCTGGTGTGCAGACGAGAGCCACACTATGAAGGGCCGAATTGGTGACAGCAGTGGCTGTACGGCTGCTGTTAGACCCTGAAGCACAGACTTAATTAAACAGACCCTCTCTCTTTCTCGCTCTGTTCCAGGGGGTCTTTAATGAAGTGGTCTCCTCCATCGATCCTGCTGAACATTGGGTCTCCTTCCTCTGCCGGGTTTGGCTGGCAGCCATTTGGCTCCGCTCTGTCAGCTCCGCGCGGCTAATTAGCTCTGTTGTTCTTTTGCCTCCCTGAGATTTCCTCCCTGTTTCAAGTTGAGGAGGGAAATGCAAAGAGGGATGGATCAGGCAAAGCAACCAGACGGCCACCAGTACATTAAAAACATCACACTACAGTGGAATATGACATCTTTATGGATTTGAACAATCACTGAGTCAGTAGCAGACAGACTCTGCAAAAGTTTGTTTAAAAAAAATCTCCAGATTTAAGGCCTGTTCACATCGGGATGCTTTTTGCTCACGTTTTTGTCGACGTTTAACGCCTCATGACTAAACAAAGGGTGCTAATGTGAAAACGCCAGGCGCAAAAGCATAATTTTTGAAAAAATGGCTCATGCTCATTTTTTTGCTTTGACGTTCCGCATCAAAAACTTCTCCACTAATCAGGGGTGCATTTCCGAAAACCATCGTTAGCCAACTAAGGTCACAAGTTCTGTCGTTACAAACATAGTTTGTTGATTTGACGTTTCCCAAATCCGTCGTTCCAGCGAACATTCGCAAACTGCGCCGCAAACTTCTGCACTTGCAACTACACCTCTGGAGCTGTAGTTAGAAACATAGTTCCTGGCTGTGTTCTATTCCCACTTATCCCCCCTATGCCCTATTAATTTAAAACATTCTTACATTCAAACTTGAAATGATTTAAAAATAAAAAAGCATTAAGGTCATCTCTCTTAGGTGTAATTTGCTTTCAGTTATTTTTACAGTTCAGTTTTAGCGATCTTCATGTTTAATCAAATCAAATCAAATCACTTTTATTGTCACATCATCAGCAACACATGTGTTATGATGAGTGAAAAGCTTAGGTGCTGGCTCAGACAGTGCAAAGACAGTGTAAATACAACGACAGTGCGAAATACAGACAGTGCAAAATACAGACAGTGCAATATACAACAACATACTCACAAAAAAACAAGACAATGTAAAATTGACAATGTTGACAGCGATACATACGATGGATAGGTGTACACATAGTTGTAGGCAGTATTGTTTTAAGTATGGATTTGTTAAAGTGCAGTGCATGCTACATCTTGATGGTGTGCAGTGTGGGGTAGGGAAGAGTTTGTGTGGGGTGTGTTAAGTGTTCATCAGCCTGATAGTCTGAGGGAAGAAACTTTCCTTCAGTCGGCTGGTGCGTGACCGGATGCTGCGGAACCGTCTGCCTGAGAGTAGCAGAGAGAAAAGTCTATGGCTTGGGTGGCTGGAGTCGCTGATGATTCTCTTGGCTTTCCTCATGCACCTCCTGGTATAGATGTCCTGGAGGGAGGGAAGCTCACCTCCTACTACGCGTCCAGCAGTTTGCACGATCCTATGTAGACCTTTGCGATTGCTGCTGGTGCTGTTTCCGTACCAGGTGGTGATGCAGCCAGTGAGGATGCTCTCCACAGTGCAGGTGTAGAACGAGCGGAGGATGTGGGGGCTCATTCCAAACCTCCTGAGACGCCTGAGGAAGAAGAGACGTTGTTGTGCCTTCCTCAGCACTGCGTCTGTGTGGGCAGTCCATGTCAGATCCTCAGCGATGTGTACTCCAAGAAACTTGAAAGTGCTGACTCTCTCCACTGGTGTCCCGTTGATGGTGATGGGAGTGTGTTCTTTCTTCTCTCTCCTGAAATCCACCACCAGCTCCTTGGTTTTGCTGATGTTGAGTGAGAGGTGGTTTTCCTGACACCACTGCGTCAGAGCGTGCACCTCCTCTCTGTAGGCCGTCTCATCATTATCGGTGATTAGGCCCACCACCGTTGTGTCATCAGCAAATTTAACGATGACATTGGAGCTGTGTTTGGATGTACAGTCATGTGTGTACAGGGAGTACAGGAGTGGGCTGAGAACACAGCCCTGTGGAACACCAGTGTTGAGGATCAGTGTGGATGAGGTGATGTTGTTCATTCTGACCACCTGGCGTCTGCTTGACAGGAAGTCCAGGATCCAGTTGCACAGAGATCTGTGTAGGCCCAGAGCCTGGAGCTTCACCACCAGCTTGGCAGGCACTATGGTGTTGAATGCTGAGCTGTAGTCCACAAACAGCATTCTCACATATGTGTTTTTGTTTTCCAGGTGAGACAGAGCAGTGTGCAAGTTGAAAGCAATTGCATCAGCGGTGGAGCGGTTGTTTCTGTATGCAAATTGCAGAGGGTCAGTGTTAGCGGGCAGTACAGAGCAGATGTGGTTTTTAATCAGCTTCTCAAAGCACTTGCTGAAGATGGGTGTCAGTGCAACCGGACGCCAGTCATTCAAGCATGTGGTTTTAGCTGATTTCGGTATTGGCACGATAGTAGCTGTCTTAAAGCATGTAGGAACCACAGACCAAGAGAGCGAGAGGTTAAAGATGTCCGTGAAAACTCTCGCTAGCTGGTGTGCGCATGCTTTAAGTACACGTCCAGGGATGCCATCTGGGCCCTTAGCTTTTCGGATGTTCACGCGATGGAAAGATCTCGTTACATCCGCTACAGAAACAGAGAGTGTGCTGGCGGTTTCTGTATCGGCCGCGAGAGCGCGCTGTGTGTGTGCGCTGTCCTGGGCTTCAAAGCGGGCGTAGAACGAGTTGAGCTCGTCCGGGAGAGACGCGGCAATGTTCACAGTTGCGAATTTGTTACTTTTAAAGTCCGTGAGGTAATTAAGTCCCTGCCACATGCTCCTTGCGTTATTGGTGTTAAATTGACCCTCTACCTTGTCTTTGTATTGACGTTTTGCTGCTTTGATCGTTTTCTTGAGGTTGTAGTTTGCTTGTTTTAGTTCCTCAGCATTTCTGGATTTATAGGCGGAAGTTTGCACTGATAGGGCTGTTCGAACTTCGCGATTGATCCATGGTTTTTGGTTAGGGTAGATACGGACAGTTTTTGTTGGGACTACGTCTTCTATGCACTTTCTGATGAAGCACGTAACTGTGTCTGAGTACACTTCGATGTCGTCATCAGAAGCTGCCCGGAACATCTCCCGGTCAACGTCATCAAAACAGTTTTGAAGTATGGAACCCAAAACAAAATTGCTAAAAACAAATAAGACACATTTCAATATCAAGTGATTTTTTTTTTTATTTTTTTTTTTATTTTTTATTTTTTTATTTTTGGTGAACTGAATTCAAATTGGAAAAAATGTATTGAAAGTAGGATGGATCAAGTATTTTACTCAACACTGGTCTAAGTTGTAAGAAATAATTACTATAAATATTACTATAGCTGCACACCATATTAAGTCACTGAATTATTGGAAGGGAGTTTTCTGTTGATAAATTAATTTATTAGTATCAAAATGGCTTTGGCAGTTATGATTTTATTATTTTAATAGGTGAAAGTAAATCCATCTGATGGAAGGTTATTCATTGGGAATTTATTGGATAACAATGAATAGAGAGAAAGCATGTCTGTTGACTTTAATTTTCCAGTGTTGTTGGTTTTCAGAAATATTCTTCTTTTTTCCCATGAGGATTAAAAAAATTAGATTGATTGAATCAAACCAACCAGCTCAAGTGAATCATATTATATATTTTGAATTGAAGCAAAAAATAAATAAAAAAATTATATATATATATATATATATATATATATATATTTATATATATATATATATATATATATATATATATATATATATATATATATATATATATATATATATATATATATATATATATATATATATATATACAAGGTTTCCGCTACATTCATTCTACCATGGTGGGGCGCCACGCCAAAATTCATCCAGCCACGGCTACATTACAGCTTCTCATTTAAAACATTGTTGTTTTTTTTAAATAGCGGATTAAAATCGCACCAAAACGTATTAAAAGGTAAGTGAATAATAACAGCGCAAACCTTTCTGTAACCGTAGTGGTGCTGTGCGTTATTTGTTTAACCATTTAAGGCGACGTGCTGACTGACTGACTGACTGACTGACAGGTGCGTGATGCGTGAGGCCAGCAAACACGACGTATAGCTTTCAGTTAGGATGAACACAGTTTCCATAATTATACTTTATTTATAGATAAAGGTCTATGGCTCTGCATACAACAAACAAAGACTTTATCTTGCTGGAGTTTATAGCCATTTCACTTTACCTCAGGACGCATTAATGGCGCTCTGTAGGTCTATTGGAGACATTCATAAATATTCCTAGCAAATCTAATAAAGGTTGGAGACAAATTTACTACATAAGAGCGCTAAATTGCACTTGAGTAGCGTATATTTAAGGGCGTGCAAGAAGTTTTGTGCATGAACAGAGGAAGTCCTAGCGCAAGCAAAAAGATCTGCATGCTCGTATTACACAAATCCGATCTTGACTTGTAGTACTGCGTCACATTTGTCATTGAAATAACGCCAAAGGTAGTTGGTAGATCAAAAGGCCTGCCGCCACAGCTGGAAAAAATCTTAGAGGAAACACTGTGCATATATATATATATATATACTGGTCCCCTTAAATTTAAGAAATGCTGGGTTATTTAAACTCAAATTGGGTAAAATATGGACTAACCCAAACAGCACATCATGATTTTGCCAAGTACAATGCGATCCTGAATTAACATCTATGTTGATGCTGGAACATCATTTTTGTTCGAAAATGTAATCCATACCTATTAACTACCCCTAAACCCAACCATAACTGTAAATTATTCCCAAAATCAGAGGGGAATAATAGTTGTATAACTATCATGTACAAGTGCATAAACCTAACTGTAAGCCTAAACTTAACATAAACGGTAAACATATACCTTCATTCTGATTGGAATGTTGTTCCAGGATCAACATAGATGTTAATCCAGGAACATGTCCTACTTGGTGAAATTAGGTTGGCGAACAAAAACATTTTTGAACAATTTGATTCTAGTAATTTAATTAATTTTGGGTTCGTCTATATTACACCCAGAATATCTGGCATTTTTTAGAGTGAAATTAACATCAGTTCATCAGTTTTCAACTTAATTTACATTAAACAGACTTCAAACAACTTGTATAGTTTATAAATCACGCTAGAAACCTGATTAACTTAGTTTAACTAATTATAATTAACATATAACATATTTTGTTATGACTTACTGGCCATTTAAGGTTTATGTTTTGTTTTTTAAATTAGATAACAAAATGTACTGCTTTAATGAGGGAATGAACTGCAATCCAGTTAAGCATTGAATATGTACATAAATGCTTTAAATTATTTTTTTAAGGATTAAATAGTATATATACAGTTGAAGTCAGAATTATTAAACCCCCATTTTCATTTTTTTTTCTTTTTTAAATATTTCCCAAATTATGTTTAACAGAGCAAGGAAATTTTCACAGTATGTCTGATAATATTTTTTCTTCTGGAGAAAGTCTTATTTGTTTTATTTCAGCTAGAATAAAAGCAGTTTTTAATTTTTTAAGAACCATTTTAAGGTCAATATTATTAGCCCCTTTAATCTTATTTTTTTCGATAGTCTACAGAACAAACCATCGTTATACAATAATTTTCCTAATTACCCTAACCTGCCTAGTTAACCTAATTAACCTAGTTAAGCCTTTAAATGTCACTTTAAGCTGAATACTAGTATCTTGAAAAATATCTAGTCAAATATTATTTACTGTCATCATGGCAAAGATAAAATAAATCAGTTATTAGAGATGAGTTATTAAAACTATTATGTTTAGAAATGTGTTGAACAAATCTTTCCGTTATACAGAAATTGGGGGAAAAATAAACAGGGGGGCTAATAATTCTGACTTCAACTGTATATAATGTTATATTTATTTATTTATTTTGGTTACTACAGTCATCAGTTACCCTTTGGAGGAACAATATCTGTCTATAAATAACAAACAATGAGAGAACCTTTCTATTGAACTGGCATTTCACATCTGGTTAGTCTTAGACAGCACAGTTAAATATATATTGTCATTTTCATTGTTTAAAGAGGGATTCTTGAAGACAACAGCAATGACAGGCGATGTTTAAGGTTACCTCATATCAAGCAGAACTGCATCACTAGCGCCACATTCAACACCCACAGAGCCAATTTAGCTTCCAGGAACAGCATAATAATAAGATATACAATTATATGCTGGACTGACCCGAAGCCATTAAACTGAAATCGTGTCCTATGTATGTATTCAAATAAGACGCGAGATATCTCCATATGTGGACAAAATGAGGCGCGAGAGAAGCGGAAATCCGGTAAATAGGCGGGAAAAAGGGCGCGCGAGGATTCAGCGCTCTGAGGTGAGGTAAGGCTTTGGCGTTCAGCTTCATGTTTGTGAGTAGGAATTTGAAAGCACGAATATTTCATTGACAGATATATTTTTTAGCTTGGTAATGAGGGGAAAGAAAAATGTTTCATGGAGAAACAGTGTGTCTTTAAAGTGTGAAAATATTAAATGCTCTGAAAGTAGGATTTGAATCTTATTTTAGACGCCATGTTGATGCTAAGAACAAACAAACATTGTTTTAGGCCTGTAAAAGCCTTTTCAAATATTATTTATGGATAATAACACAATAGAATTGTTTGAATATTGTTATTTCACCAGAAAAAAACTATAGTAGATGCCCATGGCACATTTTGTAGTTTAAGAGTGCCATGAAATGCTTTTTTGCTGCACTTACATTAAAAGACTATTGAAATCTTCATTCATTCATTTTCCTTCAGCTTAGTCCCTGATTTTTACCACAGAAGAATGAACCACCACTATTGAAATCTTTCCTCCTTAAATACTATAAACATGTTTTTGGCACATTGATTGCCATGCTTTAGGCTCTTATAGCTTGGTACTTATTTGTGTTTTGTTTAAGAGTAGTAACTTAAAGGATAGTTCACCCATAATTAAATACTGACATCATTTATTCATCATCCACTTGTTCCAACCCTGAGTTTCTTCTGTTGGACACAAAGGAAGATATACTGAAGAATGCTGGAGAAATACTGTCATTGCCCTCCATAGTATTTTTTTGTTGCTGTAATGGACGTTAATGGCCTGGTTTTTTCTAACACTGTTCATTGTTCATGTTTTTTGTGTTTTCAACAGAAGAAAATCTGGAAATCCAGTAAATAGCCGGGAAAAAAGGCGCATACAAGGATTCAGCGCTCTGAGGTGAGGTAAGGCTTTGGCGTTCAGCTTCATGTTTGTGAGTAGGAATTTGAAAGTACGAATATTTCATTGACAGATATCTTTTTTAGCTTGGTAATGAAGGGAAAGAAAAATGTTTAATGGGGAAAACAGTTCATCTTTAAAGTGCTCAAAACAAACAAACAAACAAACAAACATTGTTTTAGGCCTGTAAAAACCTTTTCAAATATTATTTTGAAATGCTTTTCTCCATTAGGCTGTATCAGATATGGATAATAACACAATAGAATTGTTTGAATATTGTTATTTTACCAGAAAAAAAAAATTTGTAGATGCTCATGGCACATTTTGTAGTTTAAGAGTGCTATGAAATGCTTTTTTGCTGCACTTACTTTAAAAGACTATTGAAATCTTCATTCATTCATTTTCCTTCAGCTTAGTCCCTGATTTTTACCACAGCAGAATGAACCACCACTATTGAAATCTTTCCTCCTTAAATACTATAAACATGTTTTTGGCACATTGATTGGCATTAGTGTAAACACAGTTACACTTAGCCTACTACCAATAGCCTGAGGTTAATAAAACCATAATTAATTTGTTGTTACCATGGATTAATTGCAATGTATTATATTTTCTCTTTCTTTTTTCCTTATTTTTGGTTCATTTTTGAAAGGATGGTATCTAATTTGGTTGCTATTTCAAATGGTAAATGCTTCATTATAATAATATTGATGGTAATATTAACCAACAGACAGCATAGTGCTTCATTCAAGTAACTTTAATTTTACTATTGAGCAACTTTATAATAATTGCAATTTTTTTCTGTACCAATGTGACTGCATTAACATGCTTATCATATGTTTTTATTACTGCAGAATATAAGGACATTGCCATGTTTTAGGCTCCTATAGCTTGGTACTTATTTGTGTTTTATTTAAGAGTAGTAACTTAAAGGATAGTTCACCCATAATTAAATACTGTCATCATTTATTCATCATCCACTTGTTCCAACCCTGAGTTTCTTCTGTTGAACACAAAGCAAGATATACTGAAGAATGCTGGAGAAATACTGTCATTGACCTCTATAGTATTTTTTTGTTGCTGCAATGGACGTTAATGGCCTGTTTTTTTTCTAACACTGTTCATTGTTCATGTTTTTTGTGTTTTCAACAGAAGAAAATCTGGAAATCCAGTAAATAGCCAGGAAAAAGGCGCACACGAGGATTCAGCGCTCTGAGGTGAGGTAAGGCTTTGGCGTTCAGCTTCATGTTTGTGAGTAGGAATTTGAAAGCACGAATATTTCATTGACAGATATCTTTTTTAGCTTGGTAAAGAGGGGAAAGTAAAATGTTTAATGGGGAAAACAGTGTGCTTTAAAGTGTGAAAATATTAAATGCTCTGAAAGTAGGATTTGAATCTTATTTTAGACACCATGTTGATGCTAAGAACAAACAAACAAACAAACAAACAAACATTGTTTTAGGCCTGTAAAAGCCTTTTCAAATATAATTGAAATGCTTTTCTCCGTTAGGCTGTATCAGATATAGATAATAACACAATAGAATTGTTTGAATATTGTTATTTTACCAGAAAAAAAAGTATAGTAGAATGCTTTTTTTCTGCACTTTCTTTAAAAGACTATTGAAATCTTCATTCATTCATTTTCCTTCAGCTTAGTCCCTGGTTTTCAGGGGATACCACAGCAGAATGAACCACCACTATTGAAATCTTTCCCCCTTAAATACTATAACCATGTTTTGCCCATTAGTGTTAACAGTTACTCTTAGCTTACTACCAATAGCCTGAAGCTAATCTGAGGTTAAAACCATAATTATTTTGTGGTTACCATGGATTAATTGGACTATAATATATTTTCTCTTTCTTTTTTCCCTATTTTTGGTTCATTTTTGAAAGAATGGGATCTAATTTGTTTGCTATTTCAATTGGTAAATGCTTAATTATAATAATATTGACTGTAATATTAACCAACAAACGGCATAGTGCTTGTAACTTGAAGTTTACTATTGAGCAACTTTATTCCAATTTTTTCTGTACCAATATGACAGCATAAGTATGCATATTATATTTATTACTGCAGAATAAAAGGTCATTACCATGCTTTAGGCCCCAATAGCTTGGTAATTATTTGTTTTATTTAAGAGTAGTTACTTAAAGGATAGTTCACCCATAATTAAATACTGTCATCATTTATTCATCATCCACTTGTTCCAACCCTGAGTTTCTTCTTTCGAACACAAAGGAAGATATACTGAAGAATGCTGGAGAAATACTGTCATTGACCTCCATAGTATTTTTTTGTTGCTACAATAGAAGTTAATGACTGTTTTTTGCCAACATTGTTCATGTTTAAGCAGAAGAAAGAAAATAATAAATATTTAGAATCACCCGAATGTGAGTAAATGAGGAAATGTTCATTTTTGTGTCAACTCTTCTTTTAAATGATTATTCATTTATTCACTCTATTAAGTTTGTACTATCACAGTACACTCCCAAATATCATAGTGCAATTTGTTTTATTCAAGAGCAACTCAGAAGCTTATTTCCCCCATTGATCCCCCGTGTGTTAGTTCTGCCCTCTGCTGGTGAAAAATCCACAGTGCAAAACAGGCCTTCAGAAATCTTCACCTGCATAAACGTGCAGTTTGTATTAAGCTACCAGCAATTTTATTGCAAGTAAAAAGTGCTGCGCTTGAAAAAGAAAGAAAGAAAGAAAAAAGGGACATCCATAGGATAGCTTTCATGTTCCCCACCCCTGTCTGGGAATATATACATATACGGCTCTTCTGAAGGAGTTTGTGCACGTGTGTCATCACAAAGACGTCCCTCTGTTTACCTCAAATGAACGGGCAATGGCTGTATGTTTATAAGATCCCTCAATCATGCTCAGTTTCAGTCTGACAGAGCTGGAGAAACGCGGCTCTAATCACGGCAGGGTGTCTGAACGCAAACACCGAGAATGACATGCAGTGCCAACAATGCACATCCGACACTTCCCTCTTCCTCCAGATCCCTCCTTTTTGCATTGTTTTTTCCACGCTTGTCTCCCGGCAGCGGGAGCGCTTGCCTCTCTTAGTGTCAATTAAAAGAGTGAACTCTCTGCATTTGTCAACATATCATCTCCGGGCCGCGGCGTGATTTGTCGGCGCTTCCTGACGCGGTGTGGGAGCCGGTGATCTCCCTCATTAGAGACGGAGCGAGAGCCATCATATCTGACATGATACTTACCAGCTGAAGCCCCAATCCTCATCCATGAGTCTGTCAGAGCTGTCACATCAAGATCAGGCTCTCTCTCTCTCTCTCTCTCTCTCTCTCTCTCTCTCTCTCCCTCTCTCTCTCTCTCTCTCAGTAAAGCGAGCAGTGCCTCCACAAAGAATGAAGAACAGGTGCTTCATAAGGCCATCTATATACTGTACAGGGGATTTTTTTTTTTATGCAAAAATAGTGAAGTGCATTATATAGTGGCTGAGAGAGCTTTGCAAATTAAGAAAACATATGCAAATAGAAAAAAAACACAAGCAAATTAAGAAAATGCCTTCAAAGTACTCTGCAAGTCCTCAAGACACAAATACAAATAACAAAACGTGCGACAAATACTCACAACACAAACATATAAATGCTCTCTCTCTCTCTCTCTCTCTCTCTCTCTCTCTCTCTCTCTCTCTCTCTCTCTCTCTCTTGTAAATTATTGCCGCTTTTTAATATGTTTAAGAGGATTTTTAGCAGGTTAGGTCTTAATTTCACAAATACAATGTTTATTTATGGTCACAAGTACCCGTTTAATAAAAAAGAGATTTATACTTTTTCCAACTTTCTGATTGGCCATGCAAAATTAGCTATCTGGAAGGCATACAGAGCTAGTTTAGAAGATCAAAAAGTTAATATGGTTAATTTGTTTAAAGCTTTTGTGGAATCAAGAATTCGTTTAGAATATGAATATTACCGAATGAACTCTGACGAATTGAGTTTTTAAAATGGTGCATTAACAAAGGTTTTGTAGAAGACAATAATAATATTTTCTTTGACTGGGAATAAGATAAAATATTTGGTTTTATAAATGGAATGTTTTTAATTGTATGTATTGTAAAATAAATTGCTCTTTAAAAGTCAAAGTCTCTCTCTCTCTCTCTCTCTCTCTCTCTCTCTCTCAATTCAATTCAATTCAATTCAATTCAATTCAATTCAATTCAATAGTTGCTTTATTGGCATGACAAATGTTACAAATGGATTGCCAAAGCAGTTCTAAAGTTTACATAAAAAGGTAATATATATTTATAATAAAAAAACAGTACACACAATAGATAGTAGTAGTAGTAGTAAAAAAAAAAAAAAAAACGTGTATATATATTATAAATATATATTATAATTAAACTGCCATTGACTTTACATTGAACATACCAATAACATACCGACTCATACTAACAATATACCAATCCATACCAGAAACACTAATCATACTAGCAACATGCTATTTCATACTAACAATATACTAATCCACACTGGAAACATACTAACAAACATACTAATCATACTAGCAAACATGTGAATTCATGCTAACGGCATGCTAGTTTATACTAGCAACATGCTACTGACATTCTAATTCATACTCAATGCTAACGACATGCTAATTTATGCTAGAAACATGGTAATTTATGTTAGCAACTACCTAGCAACCACTCAAAACACCTTAGCAACCGCCTAGGAACACCTTATTAACCCCCTAGATTGCCCTAGCAACTGCCTAGCAACCATCCAGAACACATAAACAATAGTCTAGCAACGCCTTAAAAAAAAAAAAATTACTTAGAACACCATAGCAACCACCTAACGCCTTAGTAACCACTCAGAACACCTTAGCACCTGCCTAGCAATGCCTTAGCAACCATTCAGAACACCTTAGCAACAGTCCAGCAACATCTTATCAACCACTCAGAAGATACTGGCCACGGCCTAGCAAACATACAAAACCTAGCAACCACCTAGCAACACCTTAGCAACAACCTAGAACATCTTGGCAACACCTCAGCAACCACCAAGCAGCCAATCAGAACATTTTAGCAACTGCCTAGCAACGCATTTGCAAACACTCAAAACAGCCTAGCAACTGCCTAGCAACCACTCAGAACACCCTAGCAACCACCTAGCAACGTCTTAGCAACCACCAACCTCTCTCTCTCTCTCTCTCTCTCTCTCTCTCTCTTTCTCTTTCTCTTTCAATACAAAGATCTCATATATGTAGTGTATTGTACGGTGGCCGAGAGAGAGCTTAACGCATTGCAAATTAAGAAAACGCATGCAAATAAAAATAAAAAAACACATGCAAATTAAACATCTTCATCGGTTTGATAGCACATGCTCTGCAAATCTTCACAATGCAAACACAAATTGAAAATGCACTCCAAAGCCTCACAACCAAACACGCATAACAAAACATGCTGCAAATTCTCACAACCAAAACGTGCTACAAATCCTCACAGCACAAAAATTACATTGAAAAATGCAATGCAATGCTTCACAATGCAAACACAAATAAAAGAGAGCTGCAATTTCTATTTTTCTTATATCTACAGCGCTTACAGCCTTATTCCAAAATGGATTAAATTAATTTATTTCCTCAACATTCTACACACAATCCCCCATAATGACAATGTGAAAAAAGAGTTTTTGAAATTAAATAAAAAAGCTGTAAAATCACATGTACATCAGTATTCACAGCCTTTGCTCAATACTTTGTTGATGCTCCTTTGGCAGCGATTACAGCCTCAAGTCTTTTTGAACATGATGCCACAAGCTTGGCACACCTGTCTTTGGGAATGTGTGCCCATTTCTCTTTGCAGTATACCTCTCAAGCTCTCAGGTTGGATGGGAAGCGACGGTGTACAGCAATTTTCAGATCTCTCCAGAGATGTTCAATAGGATTTAGATCTGGGCTCTGGCTGGGCCTCTCAAGGACATTCATTGAGTTGTTGTGAAGCCACTCCATTGATATTTTGGCGGTGTGCTTTGGGTCATTGTACATTGCTGCATTCATCTTTCCCTCTATTCCCTCCCTCTATCCCTACTAGTCTTCCAGTTCCTGCTGCTGAAAAACATCCCCACAGCATGATGCTGCCACCACCATGCTTCACTGTAGGGATGGTATTAGCCTGGTGATGAGCGCTGCCTGGTTTTCTCCAAGCGTACGCCTGGCATTCACTCTAAAGAGTTCAATTTTAGTCTCATCAAACCAGAGAATTTAGTTTCTTATGGTCTGAGAGTCCTTCAGATGCCTTTTGGCTAAATTCCAGGTGGGGAGTGGCTTCAGTCTGGCTACTCTACCATACAGGCCTGATTGGTGGATTGCTGCACAGATGGTTGTCCTTCTGTATGGTTCTCCTCTCTCCACAGAAGAACGCTGGAGCTCAGACAGAGTGACCATCGGGTTATTGATCACCTCCCTGACTAAGACCCTTCTCCCCTGATCACTCAGCTTAGATGGCCGGCCAGCTCTAGGAAGAGTCCTGGTGGTTCCAAACATCTTCCACTTACGGATGATGGAGGCCGCTGTGCTCATTGGATCTTTCAGAGCAGCAGAAATGTTTCTGTAACCTTCCCCAGCCTTGTGCCTCGAGACAATCCTGTCTCAGAGGTCTACAGACAATTCCTTTGTCTTCATGCTTGGTTTGTCCTTTGACATGCACTGTATATTATTTTTTGTCAGTAGTGCTTCAAAGTAAGCAGAAAGTTAGTAAAAATCAAAATTTTAAAGTCTGTGAAATCAAAGTTTACAATATTTTATAAGTTTATTTTGTTACTCTTCATTGAAAGTCTGAGCATTTGCTTCTGTTTAGAGTAGGCGGTCCAGTTTGACCCTTCAGGCACAATATTCTTAGCCATGCCCCTCTTACCATTAGTTTGCTATGAGAGTGTGATGCACAAAAACAAAGCCCCGCCCCTAAATTTTAGTAATTTTGTTGTGCAGTTTTGTAAAAGTGCTATGATGGTATGATGCACAAAAACAAAGCAAAAAAAAAAAAAAAAAAGTATTTAAATTAGTAAAACACAACATTTCTTAATTCTACTACTTTTCTACTACTTTTATTCAATTACTTAATTTATTTACTTAAATCTTATTTCACTTTTAGTTTCATAAACTAAGCAGATGTTTTCTTTATATTTTTGATCTTTTTTTGTAGTAAACTAAGCAAAAATGTTTTCATTTTTAAATTAATTTTAATTTAATGGCTATTGTAATAATTACTACAGTATTTTCCATTTTAAAATAGTTTGTCATATTTAATTTTTTGGTCCCACTTTATATTGTCGCTTATACCTGTGAACTTACATGGTAATTAGATGTGTAAGTAGTATGTAACTACAGTGTATGTACACACTGGTACAGAGTATTTACTTGTGTATTACTGGTGTAACTACACTCATGTAACAACCCACTGAATAGTATGTGTAAGTACAAATGTGTAACAGGACATTGGTAACAACAGTAGGAAAGTACACATCTGTAACAAGAATTATGTAAGTGCATTGTGTAACAACAATATGTACTTGCAGATGTTTTCCCACTTCCACACCTGTTTGCAGATCATGCACTTGTGAACACTGTATGGCAGAACTAATGCTGCATTAGAAGGTTTCACCTTGTGATACAAGTGTACTTGCATGGTAACTCCACAGGAACTGTCCACTTAATATAAAGTGTAAAATGGTCACAAATTACTGTGTAACTTGTAGAAATATCTTCTATGCAACACTTTACTAACAGTGTACTTACATGGTAACTCCACAGGAACAGTCCACAATATAATAACCAGTAATACAAAAGTAAATACTGTATAAACGTGTGTACATACACTGTAGTTACATACTACTTACACATCTAATTACCATGTAAGTTCACAGGTATAAGCGACACTTAATATAAAGTGGGACCAATTTTTTTTTAAATGTTTTATTTTAGTTCCAGTTAGTTAGTTGGTAAACTAAGCAAAAATGTAAATTATATCAGATTTCTGTATTTTTAGTGTCAAAATATGAATGTCTTGCATGCAAAATCTTATTTCATAACATTATTCAATGATATTCACATCAACTATATTCTTGAAAAGTTGCATGAGATTTCCTGCATGTTTGTCTTAGAATTTTTATACTGTATATTTGGATTAGCAAATTACAAGGCAAAAGCATGTTTTTTTTTTTGTATTGTCAAAGTTTAATAGAGTGACAATGTATAATTTGCTTGTGACTATGCATTTTAAAACACTTGGGCACAAGAAAACCGAGGTCCTGACTCTCTGTGGTCATTAATAATCCCATGGCACTTCTCGTAAAGAGTAGGGGTGTAACCCCGGTGTCCTGGCCAAAGTCCCTCAATCGGCACTTACCCATCATGTCCTCCTAATAATCCCCATCTACTGAATTGGCTCTATCACTGTCTCTTCACTCCACCAATAGCTGGTGTGTGGTGAGCGCACTGGTGCCGTTGTCCTGTGGCTGCCGTCGCATCATCCAAGTGGATGCTACACACTGGTGACTGTGAAGCGCTTTGGGTGTATGGCCATACACAATAAATGCGCTATATAAATATACATTATATTACTTTACATTTATTAATCTGGGGTCGCCACAGCGGAATGAACAGCCAACTTATCCAGCATATGTTTTACTCAGGGGCGACGCAGTGGCGCAGTAGGTAGTGCTGTCGCCTCACAGCAAGAAGGTCGCTGGTTCGAGCCTCGGCTGGGTCAGTTGGCGTTTCTGTGTGGAGTTTGCATGTTCTCCCTGCGTTCGCGTGGGTTTCCTTCGGGTGCTCCAGTTTCCCCCACAGTCCAAAGACATGCAGTACAGGTGAATTGGGTAGGCTAAATTGTCCGTAGTATATGAGTGTGAATCAGTGTGTATGGATGTTTCCCAGTGATGGGTTGCGGCTGGAAGGGCATCCGCTGCGTAAAAACGTGCTGGATAAGTTGGTGGTTCATTCCGCTGTGGCGACCCCAGATTAATAAAGGTACTAAGCCGAAAAGAAAATGAATGAATTATTGAATGTTTTACACAGTGGATGCCCTTCCAGCTGCAACCCATCACTGGGAAACATCCATACACACCCATTTACACACATACACATTCACCTACTGTATACCGCATGGAGCACCCGGAGGAAACCCACGCAAACACAGGGAGAACATGCAAACTCCACACAGAAATGCCAACAGACCGAGTCGAGGCTCGAACCAGCGACCTTCTTGCTGTGAGGCGATTATTGTTGTTTTACATTTGAATTGTAAAATTTATGCAAAAAAGAAAAACCTAAATCGTAATATCAAATATTTGCAATATTGTGCAGTGCTATCTTATTATTTAATTAATATTTGATGATTATTAATTTTTGTCATAATGTTGTTTATAGATAGCTTTCCTTATTAAATAGTTTCGGTCTGACTTTATGCTGTAAATGAAGGCTCGTCTTCTGTGAAGCGTCCAGTAAATGTTTTCTTTGTCTTCAGGAGTTTTTCGGAGACTCCCTTCACGTCAGCACTTTTGCCAGGAGTATAAACAAACCAAAACTATTAATTAACTTCTATCAGCAGATATTTCACCTCCGTTCTGGGGGGGGGGAAATGTTTATATTTGTTTATTGTAACACTGAACAATAAGGTTGTATTAGTTAATGTATAATACACTACCTGACAAAAGTCTTGTCGTCGATCTCAGTTGTAAGAGCAACAAATAATAACTTGACTTCTAGTTGATCGTTTGTAAAAGTGGCAGAAGGTCGATTTTTCTGATGAATCATCTGTTGAACTGCATCCCAATCATCACAAATACTGCAGAAGACCTACTGGCACCCTCATGGAGCCAAGATTCTCACAGAATATAGTCAAGTTTGGTGAGGGAAAAAATCATAGTTTGGGGTTACATTCAGTATAAGGGCGTGTGAGAGATCTGCAGAGTGGATGATCAACATCAACAGCCTGAGGTATCAAGACATTGTGCTGCCCATTACATTACAAACCACAGGAGAGGGCACATTCTCCAGCAGGATAGCGCTCCTTCTCATACTTCAGCCTCCACATCAAAGCTCCTGAAAGCAAAGGAGGTCAAGGTGCTCCAGGATTGGCCAGCCCAGTCACCAGATACATACATTATTAAGCGTGTCTATGGTAAATGGAGGAATTATAGATGAACCTTGATGAACTCTGGGAGTCCTGCAAGAACGCGGGAGTTTCTTTGCCATTCCAGATGACTTTATTAATAAGTGATTTGAGTCATTGCTGAGATGTATGGATGCAGCCCTCCAAGCTCATGATGGAGTCAGACACAATATTCATTCTGTTTCCACTGCAGCATGACTTTATATTCTATACATTATAACATAAGTGACAAGACTTTTGTCTAAGCAAAGTCAGACCTTACTGTCCTAATTTAATCATTCAAAATCAAGTCATTTTGGTAAAATACGCGTAATCTAGAGGCCTTTGCCTTTCATATAAGCCACTTCTGATACCAAATGATCAACTAGAAGTCAAGTTATTATTTGCTGGTCCTAAAACTTGGATAGGCGACAAGACTTTTGTCAGGTAGAGTATTTACTAGCATAAACAATACATTTATTACAGCATTTATTCATGTTCGTTCCCGTTATTTAATAGAAATGTATTTATTTATTCATCGTTAGTTCAGGGTGCATTAACTAGTGATAACAATTCATTTTTATGTTTTGCTAAGTTTAATGGAAACACTTAAAAATATACATACAAAATAAGAAACAATACGAGCAATGCTGGAATTCTTCACATTTTTATTTATACATTTGACACACTTTCATCCAATACAGCTTACATATGAATAATTCAAACTGTACATTCCCTTCATGAATTTACTGTATTAAGGATCACAGTTGAAAATGAAATACAAAATATTATGACAAAAACTATGAAGCGATAGTAAGAGCTCAGCTGCGTTTGCAGATGTTCGTTTAGTGAAACGTTTGCACATTTCACCCACTTAAATGTCACATTCAGTATCTAAAAGTGTTTTGTTGACTAATAAGAATTTCAAATGTACATCAAGTAAAAACAAACTGTATAAATGACAGCATTACATAAAAAATGTTTAAACAGTCACATCTCACAGTATTACTGTAACAGCAGAGAAACAGAGAATCACAAACTAAAGACCAGTGTTAAACTAATACTGACAGTGTTTATACAGAAAAAAAAACATTTGGATTTTTAAAAAACAAACACTAACAAGTGTAGATAAAATAAATAATAAAATACTGTTTATACAGGGGGAAAAAAGTGGGTTTTTAAAAATTAAACATTGACTGTTTATTGACTGTTTATAAGGGCTGCACAATATAGTTTCAGCATCAATATCGCAATGTGATCATTCGCAATAGTCACATCACAAGTATTACAATTTTGAGTCTGGATTATCATTTATCATTTCGCAAGTGTTTTTGAGGCCTGTGACTGTTTTTTGTGTGATTTTAATATTGTAAATAATATTTATATTGTTTTTTTAAATTGAATATATAATTGCAGAATTAAAAAAAACATACAATGTTAGATTTTTCCAATATTGTGCAGCCCTAGTGCTTATGCAAAAACAAAACATTTAGATTTTTTTTTTATTATTATACTGACAGTGTTTATAGAGGGAAAATATCATTTAGATTTTTTTATTATTATTATACTGACAGTGTTTATAGAGGGAAAATATCATTTAGATTTTTTTTTTTTTAACAAATACTGACAGTATACAGAAAAAACATTTGTGTTTATGAAAATCAAATACTGACAGTGTTTATGCAGGGCGAAAAATAATTGTTTTATCAAATACTGACATTATACAAAGAAAAACAAAAACAAAATACTGACAGTGTTTGTACAGGAAAAGTGATATAAAAAAAAATCTAATACTGACAGTATTTATACAGAGAGAAAACATTAAAAAAAAAATTTAAATCAAACATTGACTGTTTATACAGGGGGGGGTGGGGGGGGATAGTTTTTTTAGCAAATACTGACATTTTACAGAGAAAATATTTGTGTAAAAAAAATTAAATACTGACAATGTTTGTACAGAACAGTGATTTTTTTTTATGTAATACTGACAGTATTTATGCAGGGGAAAAGAATATATATATTTTTTATTAACGTTTGTGGGGTTTTTTTAAACAAAAAAATACTGATCGTGTTCGGACAGAAAAAGTGATTTAAAAAAATCTAATATTCAGGGGGAAAATAATTGGTTTTTAATCCAATAATGACAGTATTTATACAGAAAAAATATTTGGATTTTTAAAAATCTAAAATACAGAATTTATACAGATTTTGTAAAATCTTAAATACTGACAATGTTTATACAGGAACAGAAAAAAACATTCAGATTTTTTAGAATAAAAAACAGACAGTATTTATACAGGAAAAAAAACATCTGGATTTTTCTTTTATTTATGGTCGTGATGTATCTGTTAAATCATTTGATCAACTTAAAATGTCTCAAAACATTGACAATTACAACGAAATAAAGAAAATAAAATGTAGATTCTTAAAATCTACATTTTATAACCTTTTTTGGGTATATTAGCAAGGCACACAGTGTATGCTTCAACCAAATTTTATATAAAATATATTCCAAAATCTGCCTAAAAAAGGCCTTTTATATATAAAACACCATGGACATTAATATGGCCAAGTTTGATATAAATCTCTCTTCTATACAACCTTTAATTAAGTAGGACAATTTTACCTTCAGTATTTGTCTCAGGGATATAAATCATACATGAGGAAAACATAAAATTCTATTTTCATTTACATACAGTAACACCTTTCTTGTTCTCCACGTTAACTGATCTTTTTAATGAAACCCCGATGGCTCTGATTAATGGCATTGTGGCATTTAGGAATCAAACCATCATTGTTCTCATTGGAAATAAAGCAAAAAATAAAAATAAAAAAATGTACAAAAAGTGTAAACACATCACAGAAAAAAAAACATTTATATTGTCCAGAACTTTCATTATTGTATAAAACTGCACTTTCCTGTCATTGGAATTGTTGTAACTATGATATTTTATCAGGTGTGTAATAAATACTCATGTAGACCTGATATTAAAGGCCTAATTCAATTACGCCTCATTAATTATGCAAAATAAGAACACAATATGTAAAATTATGTTACATAATTTGGCTTCATACATTAAGATCAGTGATATTTGGTAGGAATTCACTTGGTTAAACCTTTACAATAAACTTTGGTTGGTTATGTTTACTTGTTGGTTGTTTACATTTCAGCATACAAAAATTGATATACGACAATTTATTCAAACTTTTTTTTTTCTCTTAATTTTACGTTTCATCAAAACACAAGTATATTCTTAAACATTATATATTTTAAAAAAATGTCAGAATATGTTTTTTTTTTCTCAAAACAAATTTATTCTCAACATTCATTGAAACTTTTTTCTCCAAATTTTGAGTTTTTTCTTAGTCCAAGTTTTATTCTTGAAATTTAATGACTTTATTCTCAACATTTTATTTAAACTTTTTTCTCAATTTTGAGTTTTTTTTCCCAAAATCCAACTTTATTTTTAAAATATTAAGCCCTTTATTTCTCAACTTTATTTTCAAAAATTTGCTTTTTTTTTTCTCAAAACAAGTTTATTATCAAAGTTAGTCTCAACATTTAATTAAAAACTTTTTTCTCAAAATTAAATTTTTTTTTCTGCAAAATCCAACTTTATTCTCAAAAAATGTATATTTTCTTCTCAAAACACAAGTTTTTTCTTGACATGTAATGACTTTATTCTCAACACTTTATTTAAACTTTCTGAATTTAATGTTTTTTTCCAACTTTATTTTCAAAAATTAGCTTTTTTTTCTCAAAACAAGTTTATTAAAACTGAAATTGAAACTTTTTTTATCAAAATTGATTTTTTTTTTCAAAATCCAACTTTATTTTTTTTTATTATATTTTTTCTCAAAAGTTTATTCTTAAAATATAATGAATTTATTCTCCACATTTTATTTAAACTTTTACTCAATTTATTAAGTTTATTCTCAACATTTTATTCTCAAGATCCACTTTTACTCTCAAAAATTACCTTATATTTTCTTAAAACAAGTTCATTGTCAACATTTAATTTAAAGACCAATTCTCAATTTTGAGGTGTTTTCTTTTCTCAAAATCCAACTATTCTCAATTTTTATTGTTTGCATTTTTTAGCATATTCTCAAGTTTAGCATGTTGTTCATATTCTGAGCTCATCTGCTTGCCTGTATGTAATTCTGCATCATCAATATGGCGTATGTTGAATTTGATCATTTAATATCAGGGTTTTAGTATTTTAGGACACATTAAGGGTTTTTCACCTTTATGTCTTCAATTTCTTTAGAGATTGCTGAATATAAATCACAACTTGCAGTTTGTCTTTTTATTTTGTTCTTCTGCATATATGTGGCTTAAAAAAGGCTTGTGCTTTTCATTTTCATTCCAGTCTGAAAATTATGAATAAATCATAATTCAATCATTCAGAAAGTGGTCACAGTTTTCAAACACTGCAAAAATGATATTCTTGCTTAGTGTTTTTGTCTTGTTTTCTATTAGACGTGTGAGATGTCTGGAACTCAAGAAACAAGTTGCTGCTTTTCAAATAGTTTTTAGGTTGAACACATTAAACTGACATAAACCATCAAGCTGAATTTTGTGCAACCTAAAAAAATAAGAAGCTTGATTTACTTGTTTAAATAAGATTTAATTCATACTTGATACATTTTTCAGTAAATAAAACTTCATACTGTAATATATGTTTTCCTCTTAAAAAATGTATCTTGATGTAAAAGTCTATAGATATTCACAGTATAAAACAAGACAAATGCACTAAATAAGAAAATCATATTTTGCATGTTTTTTTTCTACTATATTGCTCCAGCAGTCGTGCTTTCAGTGTTTTCTCCATCAGTTTTTACACAGAAGGCACATTCAGCCTCTCTGCTTTCTGATGTCTTTCTTCAATGGTCAAAATTGGTGTTTTGTGTGTGTTAGATGAGCCTCTCTTCTGGAGGCACCTTCAGCACGCTGCCCATCTCCAGTCGTGCTCCTGCTGCCTCCTGCCGGCTCGGGCTGTATGTTCCCTCCGAGCGGCGCTTCTTCCGGGCGCTGAAGATCAGGCAGAGCAGAGCCAGAGCCGCCAGCAGTACGGAGAGACCCGCCAGCGGGACCAGGAGCAGCAGCCACGGCCACAGCTCCTGCTGAAGCTGCTTCTAAACAAGGCAAGGCAAGGCAAGTTTATTTCTATAGCACATCTCATACACAATGCTAATTCTAAGTGCTTTACACAAACAACAAGTATAAGAAATAAAAACAACAAAGAATAAAAATGATTAAAACAGATTAAAATGTGTTAAATAGGTTATAAAAGAATAAAAAAGAAAAGAATGACAAAATAGTGTGATCTATGGGACGTAGCACAGTGCTCGTTCAGTAAAGGCACAGCTAAACAGATGTGTTTTCAGTCTTGATGTGAATGTGCCTAATGTTGGAGCACATCTGATCATTTCTGGAGCTGATTCCAGCAGCGGGGGGCGCTGTTAGTAGCTGAAGGCTGATTCACCCTGCTTTTGTTGTGTATCATTTGGGGTTATTTCGATACCCGTGCTAAATCGATACTTTTAAAATGGTACCGCTGCCTGAACCGAAACTTTTGAGCCACAAAATTATGGTGGATGACTCTAGAAAAATCTTTTATTTGACAAAATCTAATTTTAATAGAACC
>LR812526.1:5603877-5707730 GCA_903798195.1 Danio kyathit | reverse complement strand
TCAAATTGTGTTTTTGTGTGTGTTAGATGAGCCTCTCTTCTGGAGGCACCTTCAGCACGCTGCCCATCTCTAGTCGTGCTCCTGCTGCCTCCTGCCGGCTGGGGCTGTATGTTCCCTCCGAGCGGCGCTTCTTCCGGGCGCTGAAGATCAGGCAGAGCAGAGCCAGAGCCGCCAGCAGTACGGAGAGACCCGCCAGCGGGACCAGGAGCAGCAGCCACGGCCACAGCTCTTGCTGAAGCTGCTTCTAAACAAGGCAAGGCAAGGCAAGTTTATTTCTATAGCACATTTCATACACAATGCTAATTCTAAGTGCTTTACACAAACAAGAATGTAAGAAATAAAAACAACAAAGAATAAAAATGATTAAAACAGATTAAAATGTGTTAAACAGGTTATAAAAGAATGACAAAATAGTGTGATCTATGGGACGTAGCACAGTGCTCATTCAGTAAAGGCACAGCTAAACAGATGTGTTTTCAGTCTTGATGTGAATGTGCCTAATGTTGGAGCACATCTGATCATTTCTGGAGCTGATTCCAGCAGCGGTGGGCGCTGTTAGTAGCTGAAGGCTGATTCACCCTGCTTTTGTTGGGTATCATTTGGGGTTATTTCGATACCCGTGCTAAATCGGTACTTTTAAAATGGTACCGCTGCCTAAACCGATACTTTTGAGCCACAAAATTATGGTGGATGACTCTAGAAAAATCATTTATTTGACAAAATCTTTTAAAAATAATTTTAATAGAACAATATAATTAAAGTTTAAAGTAAACATCAATTCATATTTTATATATTTGAATTGTAGGGGTGTCCAAATTAATCGTTTCTTCGATGCACCGCGATGCTGATGGGGACAATTCGATATCGGTTCAGTAATAGATCATAACCGGTTATTACGCACTGACGTCATTTATCCCTTATGCGCGATGCCGCGGTAGAATACTATGGCGAAGGAGGGCGAGGGTGAGTAAATAAAACACTCCTACTACTTAAAAAGCAGATAATTGTGCACATGTGAATGCACAGTCTTTCACTGACACTGAGGAATGGTAAAGCACGAGCCGCTATTTCACTACTATGGAGGGAGAAATGCTGTAAATGCTTTCTCTCTCTCTCTCCCACACACACACACACACACACTTTGGGCATTTGACCCGTTGGCATGTTCGTGAGGTAAAGTTTCCTCTCCTCTCGGTTGTTAAAGCGATACTTGTGGATCGAGACACAAGCGTGCCGGTGGTGCGAGTTTATTGTATTGTATTTATTCTATTACGGATTACCTGATAACCGTGTATTATGCGCATATAGACTGACCCGCGGCTGTTTTTCCCACGTCACTCATTGGTGAACAGCACTTTTGTTTCTAAAGCCAAGTGCAGCCCTTTCTGTTGAGCGGGTGAAGACGATGACCAATCATAGGGGTGTAAGAACTTGCCAGCGCTCAAAACTCCAATACATGCACAGAAGACAGCACGAGCATTCATAACAAATAAACTAATGTAAATATTATCTCACTTGCTTTTTGTCTAAAACATTCACAAAGAATGTTTTTTTTGAGCAGGTAAAATTAAAGGTGCAGTTCATATATCTGACTGCTTGCATTAAAGGACAAAATTGTATTACAAGTAATATATAAATATAAACATATTCATAGATTTTAATTAGTGCTGGGCCGTTATCGGCGTTAATGTGCTGCGTTAACGCGAGACTCTTATCGCGCGATAAAAAAAATATCGCCGTTAATCTATTCTCAAAGTTGGGTAAGAGCTGGGTCTTTTCTACGCAAGCTATGGTGACTTTCACCTTGATAGTTTAGCGCGGATGTATACTTGACCGGTGAGCCGTCTGGGAAAGAAGTGCCCTTCTGAATCAAATCAGCAGGATGCCTGACTCTAACTGCAGTTCAGCAGTTTCACTTTAACTCACCAACATTAATTCATGCCTTCGTGACAAACTGGAGTATTAGACGCAAATAAATGAGTAAGGACAGATGAGAGTGTTATGGAGTTTAATAACGCACGCCAAATGAGAAGAAAAAAAACTTCCGCATTTCGCGATGTGTGTTTGTGTGTGTGTGCGTCTGTGTGTCTGTGCAGTCCTTTACTGACAGCCGCCTGTGTGGATCTTGTCGGAAAATATGCTCCACGTCTCAGTTCCATTTCTGTTTAGTTCAGTTATGACTTTAGTCGCATTAAGTAATCAAAAATCGCTGTTTACATGGTAGACTCTTAATCAGAATATTGTTTTAATCATATTAAAATCGTATTAAAGTATTGTTGCCCATGTAAACATACTTAATGTTTGACACCGTCAGGGCTCTGTGAACTTGCCTTTGCGAAGCAGCATTTTCTGTATGTACGTACATCAAAAGCAAGTATGAAATCACTGTTTGGAGTTTATGTAGGCCTACAGTTCAACATTCATGTTTAACTGCATAAACAGTTAGTAAACACAAGCACATCTTATTGATTATCATTTATTTTCATCACCAATTATCATAGTAGAACAGTTTCTCAAGCAGTTTGTGATGCAT
Organism: Danio kyathit; assembly: GCA_903798195.1. Classification (NCBI taxonomy): domain Eukaryota; kingdom Metazoa; phylum Chordata; class Actinopteri; order Cypriniformes; family Danionidae; genus Danio; species Danio kyathit. The sequence goes on along the minus strand of LR812526.1, from coordinate 5,705,197 downwards.
TTTGGAAACAGGAGATGAGCCCCTGGTCTAATGCGTCACCTGGCTTGAGAAACCCGTTCTCAAAGACTTATTATTTGGGTAGCACACATATTCTGAATGCCTTCGGCAGAATTCAAATGAGCCATTTTAATCTAGATTAATCTAAATTAATTTGAAATTAATCTAGATTAAAAAAATTAATCTATACCCACCTATAATTTTAATACAATTTTTTTCTTGTGTTGTAAAGAAAAAAAAAAAACTTATATGTATGGAATGCATCGTCAATGCACCAATATATCGAATTGAACCGAATCGATGGCATGATAATCGTAACCGAACCGAACCGAGAGACCAGTGTAGGTTCACACCCCTAATGAATTGCATTAATATATTTTCTTTTGATCATTTGTTGGTTAGCATGAATTTAACATTTGCATTATGAAATTACATTAGCTAACTACTAACCTGTGGAAAAGCTGTCATCAAAATACTGAACTCCTATTTTCTAGGGTTGGAGCTTGTGACTATGTTTACATGGTTATCAGTAATCTAATGCTTTGCCTTAATCTGAATAAGACAATAATATTTTTAAGGTGTTTACATGAGTTGCTTTTTGAATGATCCCGTCTTACATGTTATAGTACATAGATCGATAAACGTCATTGCGTCACCAGCCTATCCATGTTTCCTCCAGAGTTTCATGTAATTTCAGGTGTTTCATTTTTAATTTTTCGGCTTTTAACTGCAGTTTCACTTTCATTCAGGAACATTTCATTCATGCCCCCATGACAAACTGAGGTATTTGATGCAAACATTAAGTAAGGACTGGTGGAATCGTGCTCTATTAATGGAATTTGATACCGCACGTTAAATGGAAAGAAAAAAACCTCCGCATTTTGCGACGCAGGTGTCTGTGGTCCTTTAAGGTAATCAAAAATCGCTGTTTACACGGTAGTCTAGACTCTTAATCAGAGTATTGTCTTAATTGTATTAAAATCGGAGCATTGGTGTCCATGTACTTACTCATTGAAAGTCCCAGATGATGTCACAAGCTTTCAGAGACAGTGCATTCCTCTGCCTTTAAGTTGATTCTATGAGCCCTCAAATTTGTCATTAAGTTTGACGTGTTTCCCCCTTACAAGCAACTTTTGTAAAGCATCTGCTTCACGTTGCTATGTCAGAATACTTACTTGTAAAATACGCTTTAGAACGCTTAGTTTAAGCAAATTTGATGAACGCGATCATGCGTGTTGATCTGAGGAGAGTCGCTCTTGCTCACCGAATGCGCTGTACTGCGCGCATTGCGTGAGTCTGTTCCCTAAGCAACAAGAACAAACGCCTGACATCGCCTGTCCATATTCCTCAAAGTTGTTTAGAATTAAATGTTTAGAAATGGTGTGACAACGCGTACTTATGTGTGCCTTTGATGCACCCCTTGATGCTTCTTACGTCCTTGTCTCAGCACCGAAATTAGGCACAGAAATTCATATGCTGATTTGGTCCGGTACATACCGGTTACAAAGGTACCGCTGCTATAATGGCACCGGGTTCCGGTACCCCACGCTACCGCGGGGTCTTAAAAAGTTTTAAAATGTCTTAAATCTCAAAAGCTAAATTTAAGGCCTCAAAAAGTCTTAAATCTATTGAAATGTTGTAGGTCTTAACAGGTTTTAATTTTCCATTGTTCATAGCTACCCAATCTGGCCAATACCCATACAATCACAGGGCTCGAAATTGCGACATATGCGCCTGAAATTTAATCTATGTGACCTCATAATATATTTGAGAGCATTTGTGCGACTGCATATAATGGTTGTGGTGCGACCTGTTTTGATTTTTTCTAAAAAATGTGCTGAATCGGTCTTCCCTGCCACTATATTGGTTCATATCAGCTGTCAATCACTCAAGGCTTTCCGCTTTCAGATGACAGGTAGCTTTTGTGACCACAGGAAATGCAAACGGCTGTGTGAAAAGTACACAGGTTTGCAAACCCCATCTAAAGTTACAAATAATGGCGCCAATGACAGCAATCATGTGGTGAATGTTGATCCGCCAGCCGAGATCAATCGAGTGTTTTCGGAGAAGGTGCCCGTTGAAAATCAGCGCATAACGAGTCTGCGCATTTAAAATGACACAAACCCAAACCAAAATATTTAAAGAGAGGTGGAAGTGAGACTTTTCTTCCTTTCTTTTGTCCGTTCTTTCATGAGATGTATATTATTTTTCTATTTAGTTACTGATGACTGCTTTGCAGCTTTCAGCATTGGATTGAATGATTTATAATAATCTTTCGTTTGTTTTGTAGCAGAAATATTATTTATCAAATTGACATGCATATAAAAACAACAGGGAAAAATAATCATTACTGCAATGCTTCATTTTTGTTTGATGCAAACCATATTTTTCATTAAGTAACAGCAGGATTTTTTTATAGCAGATAACTCACATTCAAGCACATTCAAGACAGTATGATAATGACAAATGTATTTCATTGTTAGTACTATTGTCATCGTCATCATTAATAATATTTTATAATTATTAGACATTCATTTTGGAATTATTGCACAAATATCAATAAGTCATCACAGCATTAGTGTAGATAGTTGTTTCTGGTTTTTGTTAGTCCTGATTGATGCTGTTTTCAAATACAATAAATCCCTTAATATACAATTTGCAGTGGTGCTCATTCATTTTTGGTGGGTGCTCCTTCATTTTTTCTGGTGCTCCTACATTTTTTCTGGTGCTCCTAAATATTTGAAGTTGGGAGCACCGATGCTACCAAGTAAAAAGTTTATTTCCAGCCTAGAATCACCAAAACTCTATTTCAATTAAACTTTTTACTTAGCATTTAATTACTTTCCTTACAGTAACATTTGCTTAAAAGTTCTCCATTTATTTACTGCTAAGGATACTGACCTGACCTAAAAAAAAATATTATTATTAAATTATTATTATTGTCGACTGAAGCAGTTGACAGCTATGTTTTGTTCTATTCTTGGTAAGGGTTATAGAGTTTGTGAATAGATATACTTGAACGTTAATATTAAAAAAATTCAAACAAATTTAATATTATTGTATTATTAAATGTAATCATACATTTTTTAAAAGGGCAAATGAAAATCTTTTCTAATTGTGATATTTGAAATCCTTAGCATTTAGCCCTGTATAAGCCTGAAATTTCATTCATTATTTTCTAAAAAATGTCTTAAAGTCTTAAATTTAACTTGGTGAAACCTGCAGAAACCCTGAATTTACTTGATTCTAATGATCTGGGTGATCTGTTAGGTTTGTATTCAGTGAGCATATCTGTAATGTATAGGTCCTAGGCCATTTAGTGATTTATAGACGAGTTATAATACTATTCTGAGTGTAATTGGGAGCCAATGTAAAGACCTGAGGACAGAAGAGGAACGGGAAGTAGAAACTCACAGTAATCTGACAGTTTTCTCCACTGAAGTCCGGCAAACACTCACAGAAGTAGAGATTGTGTCTGTTCACACATGAGCCTCCGTTCAGACATGGCTCAGACACACACTCGTCTATATCCAGCTCACACCTGCAGAACAACACACACACACTCCTGTATGACAATTGGCATTGAACAGCAATTAAACATCTTTAAATAAATGCAGATTTCATATTCAGTATCAGAATCAGAATCAGTTTTATTGCCAAGTGTGCTTCACACACACAAGGAATTTGTTTTGGCAACAGAAGCTTCCAGTGTACATAAAGTGACAACACAAAATAAATATGAGAGAAAAAAGACAATAAACATTAAACAGAGATGCAGTTAGTCCAACAGATCTGGATGTTGAGTTGTATGTGCAGATTTGTTGTAAATATACAGGCTATAAGGTGCTGTGTACCAATGCGAATGGAGAAAGTATTGCATTGTATATTGTTATAAGGTGCGGTGCACAAGTGCGTATGAGAAAGTATTGCTCGTTTATTGCACAGTAGGGGAATATTTAACTGTTCATGAGGTAGATGGCCTGAGGAAAGAAACTTTTCCTGATATATAAAGATAGAATATTAAAAAATAAATAAAAAATTGAAACCAAAAAAATTTGTGGGGAAAAATTGCAATTTTGCAATGGAAATTGTTTAAATATATAAATGCAGATTTCATATTGTTTTAAGGTGTACTTGTTTTTTTTTTTTTTTAATTTATATATATTACATACATTTATGATTTCAATTAGACATGGCCTTAGATTACAACAATTGTAACCATTTATGCAGAATACAAAATAGAAAAAAGTAGAATTCTGAAATAAATGGAGATTAGAAACTGAAGTAATTAGCCATTGGCATCGATAGTAGGAAATGAAAATACTATGGAAGTCAATAGCTCCTGGTTAACAACACAAAACACAGAAACTGTTAAATAATAGATGTTTTTTTATAGTGTGCAGCTTAAAGAGACAGTCCACCTAAAAATGAAAAATCTGTCATTTACTTACATTAATCTGTCACTCTCTACTCTCTGAAATACTTGTTTGAGTTTACATAATAAGATTTTCTGAGGAATGTTTTCTGTTTATTTCCGGTTGTGAATTGCATTATGGGATGTTGATCTCTGCTCTGTCAACTTTTGATGTTGAAAATTCAACTACAGTTTAACAAAGTGACTTTTATTAACATTTTAGTCGTTTAAAATAATAATATAATGCATAAGAAATAATGTATAGAGAAATAAGTCTGTACTGGGAATTTGTTACAAGATTCTTGCAGCATAATATACAACACCAACCCAGACAATAAAACACTTTAAACTATTAACAATGCTAATTAAAGTCACTTTTTAGAACTTTTCAAGGTTAAAAGTTGTTGGAAGAAAGATCAAGATACTGTAATGCAATTCAAAAAAGGGGAAATATAAAAACATGAATCACAAAATACAGAGAACTGCTAAATTACTTTTTAAAATGTAGGGCTGTGATGTGGTCATGTGATGTGTGATGTCACCTGATTCCAGCGAAGCCTGGTCTGCAGGTACAGTTGGCTCCCCATGATCCTTCACTGCAAACTCCTCCATTTTCACACTGCAGATCCACATCACACTCACGAGGAGGAAAACGCCAGCTGACAGACGACACACACACAGGTAAAGCAACAATACAAAATCTTGGCCACTAGAGGGCTTGTATTTACAACAAACAAAGGCATATTTTGATGAGTGTGGAATCATGGGAGTTGTGGTTCATTTACTTTTAAGGGTGTTTCTAAGTGTAAAGGTCCTAAAAATTTCACCCTGAAATTTTCATATTTATTTTGTTGTGTTCATATTTTAGAAAATTAGCCACACACAGAAAGCCTTTACAATCAGACGCATAATAATTAATCCATAGCTAAAACAAATGCAAAACAATTCTGAGTCATTTGGTAACGATGTTTGAATGACTTAATTAATATCTGACCTGCTGGAAAATATTTAACTCACTTTTTCCAGGTTATATTTCATCTGCAACAACAATGAATACTTTTATAAAGATGTGCATTGGCTTCTGCAAACACCTGAGGAGATTTCTCCGCTTGAAACTATCATGCAGAGAAAGATTACTATGCCAGATTTCAGTGAGTTTTTCCTTAAAAACAGATAATCTGCCAATGGGGATAGTAAAGTAATATTGTTTTTCCTTTTGACAAGATTATTTTGCTTACCCCATTGGCAGATTATTTAGCTTGTTTTAAAGGAAAAAACTCTTAATTTTGATAAATTACTTCTTAAAACAAGACATTATGTTTTGCTTGCCTAGAAAATGCTTCCTGATTTAAATATTTTAGATATCTGGACTAGAAACAAGACAAAAAAAAGTTTTTCTTTTTGCCATGTAATGAACTCTATTGTGAAACGTCACCATTTTTTAGGTCAAATAATAGTTAAATATATTAGCCGAAAACCTAGTATTAGCTATTTGAGATGTTTTAGTCAGTAGGTAGTAGGTGGCGCAGTTAGGTAGTGCTGTCGCCTCACAGTAAGAAGGTCGCTGGTTCGAGCCTCGGCTGGGTCAGTTGGCGTTTCTTTGTGGAGTTTGCATGTTCTCCCTGCGTTCGCGTGGGTTTTCTCCGGGTGCTCCGGTTTCCCCCACAGTCCAAAGACATGCGGTACAGGTGAATTGGGTAGGCTAAATTGTCCGTAGTGTATGAGTGTGAATGAGTGGGTGTGTGAATGTTTCCCAGAGATGGGTTGCGGCTGGAAGGGCATCCGCTGCGTAAAAACCTGCTGGATAAGTTGGCGGTTCATTCCGCTGTGGCGACCCCCCAGATTAATAAAGGGACTAAGCCGAAAAGAAAATGAATGAAGGAATATATCACTGCACGTTCAGCTGTTTAATAAATAAAGTAGACATATTTTGTGATGTTAAATGATCTTGCTTTTGGTTTGAAATAAGATTGCTTACCCCTCTGGCAGATTTTTTAGTTTGTTTTAAGAAAAAAACTCTTCTTAAAATAAGACTTTAATTAAAATTTGAAATAAGGCTTTGTTTGTCTAGAAAATGCTTCTTGATTTAAGAATTTTTAGATATTTAGACTAAAACAAATCTAAAGAAAAGCATTTTTTGCAGTGAAGTTGCCTAATAAGGGCTTGCTGTAAAAAAAACAAACGGATCCCTACAAACCCCTCCCTCATAGAAGTGCATGGCCATAAAGACTGACGATCGGCTAATTTGACTGGAAGGCGGGACTTCCTTTACTGTGGCAGCCTTACTGAGCGTTCCACTTTTACACATTCATAATAATGCAATTTAACCATCTTTGCCAAAATTATTTACCCTCTGGTGATTTTTTTTTCTTTTCTTTTTTAAATATTTCCCAAATTATGTTTAACAGAGCAAGAAATTTGACAGCATTTCCTATAATATTTTTTTTCTGGAGAAAGTCTTCCAAAAACCATTTAAAACCTCTAAAACCGCTTTAAGCTCAATATTATTAGCCCCCTTAAAGGTGCTGTATATAAGTGTTTGACTCTTCTAAAGCATAAAAATACCATAGTATGTTTGCAGAAATTTAAGAAACATGCTAAGTGAACATTCTTGTTTATCTGAAAAACAATGCTGAAGTCAGATATTCTCCTTAAAAAAAAAGTACTTTCCGTGCCGGAAAGCTGTCTTTGTTTTGGTTATTTTAACCCGGCCAATGCCAGTTTAGCCAATTATATTTCAGCACCCCATAAAGCATGCGTCCATGACCAAAATGCAGTGGTGTAAAGTAACTAATTACAAATACTCAAATTACTGTAATTAAGTAGTTTTTCTCAGGAATTGTAATTTACTGAGTAGTTTTATAAATGTGTACTTTTACTCTCACTTGAGCACATTTTTAGTGCAGTATCTGTACTTTTACTCCACTACTTTCCTTCAACCTGCAGTCACTACTTTATTTTTCTTGTTCATGGGGATTAGAAAAATCAGTCCTGACATTCCTGTCCAATCAAATCGCAGTATTTGGCGTCAATATGACGTTGGTTTAAGATGTTGGCTCGACGCTGGATTTTGTTCACTTTCAAACAACCTAAAATCAACCAAATATCAACATCATTTGACGTCATTATTGGACATCAAAATAACGTTGTCCTTAGCTGCTGGCTTGACAATTATTTTGGTCACCTGACATTACAACCTAAATCTAACGTAATATTAATGTTTAATGATGTTGTGTGCCTTCTGGGTAATAACTAAATGCACTACAGAATGTTACGTTTACACACAGATGCACAAATTACATGTAAACACATCAGCTTTTGACAGCATAATACTCACTACTCTTGAGTACTCTTAAAAGGGCTACTTTTTACTCATACTTTGAGTAATATTTACAGCAGATACTTTTACTCTACTTGCACTACTTTTTTAGGCAAGTAATGGTACTTTTACTTGAGTATGATTTTTCAGTACTCTTTCCACCACTTCCAAAATGCGGCCTCCGGTGGACAGTCGCAGACTCCAAAACGAGTTCCACATTAGATTATTAATTAGCAAATAACATAAATATTAGGAATGTAAACATTAGGTGAGCAGGTTACATTGTAACCCCGTGTCCTAACAACACGCTGTGTGACAAGCAGTGGTGGCTGGTGTTGAAAAATGTGAGGGGGGCGCATTTTAAAAGTTATTAAAAGCCATTTTTCAGGTGATGTACCAAAAAACAAAAATGACTAAAGCATACAATAAATGCATCACAAATCAGTTCATTTTAGTTCAATTTGGGTTTATCAGTAATGAAGTAATCAAGATAATCAGTAAACACAAACACACACACACACACACACACATAAATGTTGCCTAATATCTGGCCAGTAGCACTACTTAAAAATAAATTCTGCTCTCCTTTCTTTCTGGCTTGCAAATTTCTTAATGAGTTTTTGGTTAAAGTCAGTCATCTCAGTCACCAGTCTCTTCTCTATTGACAGCATGGCCAATGCATTCAGCCTCTCTTGCGTCATGCTGTTTGAAACAGCAAACACGGAAATAGTAAAAGGCATGACTTACATCACAACCTGCCAGCCAACTCTGTCATAACAAGTGCTGGAAAAGCCTAGGGTGTACGCGCGCCCGCGAATCGCGATCACTTGACTGCTGGTGAATTTGTTTTCATTAGTTTTGCAAGGAAGGTCGATCTGGTCCAAGCTCCTTGATTCTTTTTTTTTTTCTTCATCCAAACGCCTTGTGAACGGATATCTTTGCAAAGATACAACGGAATTTTCCTTCATCTTGCACTTGCTTTCACTATATGAATAAAGGTCAGCACAGCTAACTGACGAGCTGCTGCTGAGTGAACGGTCTAAGTGAGAATGGTCCAATCACATAAGGCCAATCATATAAAAACAATTATGATTCGTTCTAACAACAAAATGGGAGGGTTCGGGGCGCAGAGCGCTGCGCCCTAAGGACAATTTAAAACTAGCCAATTAGAGCTTATCGTCATATCACATGCTTTGCAAAAGTTCGTGTACCTACATAGACACCCATTAGTCCGGCGCCTCGCACACATATGAAAAAATATTGTTCATACATTTTTTTTTCAATAATATTAGTATGACTACAATAAATGTTAGAATGTTACAATTAAATCAGTTTATTTTGTTAATATTTGTGATAATAAATATTGACATATTAAAGAAGTCCAACTTGACGGGGGCGGCGCCCCAGCGCCCTCTATTGACCAGCCGCCACTGGTGACAAGATTTGCAGTGATGAGCAATTTGGCTGTTTGCACCAGACAAAACACAACAGAAATTTAAATACAGCCTTTCAGAAGCACAGAATATGCACTCATCCACAAAAAGGTCAGGTTTGTAATCTAATCATATTAATGATTAATTTGTAATCATATTAAACCTATCTGCTGTAGAATTGCAATAAATGTCATGTAAAATGCCATTCAAACTGACATTATTAGCATTTAATACTTAATAAAGCATACAAGGTGTACCTGAGGTGATCATTGTTTATCCTGTTGTTCACCTGTGAGAAATAGAAGCCATTTCTAAAATTTACATTTGAGGTGTTGGTTAGGACAAAAACTCCTTTTTGTACTAAATTTTGTATTGGTTTTAGTTAGAAAATGATTCAAATCAGCATTTAGCCTCAATTTTCAGGTACACTCACCTCAATCTGGCAACCTGCACTTGCGTGTGTTTTGATCCAGGAGTGCAATACCTAATTCAACCACTGGGTGTCAAACTTACATACTGCACCTTTAAGCTATATTTTTTACGATAGTCTACAGAACATCCACTGTTATACAATGACTTGCCTAATTACCTTAACTTGCCTAGTTAACCTAGTTAAGCCTTCAAATGTCATTTTAAGCTGAATACTAGTATCTTGAAAAATATCTAGTCAAATATTATGTGCTGTCATCATGGCAAAGATAAAATAAATCAGTTATTAGAAATGAGTTATTAAAACTATTATGATTAGAAATGTGTTGAAAAAAATCTTCTCTCCGTTAAACAGAAATTGGGGAAAAATATACAGGGGGGCTAATAATTCTGACTTCGACTGTAGGTGTATAGTCATTGTTCAGACTCACCGACAGTATGGCCCGGTGTGTCCAGGCAGACAAACACACGTGTATCCGCTGACAGTAGCCACACATGACCCTCCATTCTCGCATTGATGATCCTTGCACTGGTCCACCTCCACATCACAGTTCTTCCCACCAAATCCAACAGGACAGCGGCACTCATAATCCCCCAGCAGATCCCGACAGGACCCCCGAACACAGGGCTGCTCTCTGCATTCGTCAATATTCTCCTGGCAGTGCTCGCCGGTCCATCCTGGTGCACATTTACACACGGCAAGATTGAAGAGATCTGTGCATGTGCCATTATTCATGCAGGGCTCAGAAAGGCATAAAGGAGATCCAATGCATCCTATATGAGGCTCTGCCGTCCCGCCAATTCGGATGAATTGAGTTTTTTGCGGCGCCTCTTCGTCTAGTGGTCCAAAAAATGGTAGGTAAACTCCACCAATGCGCACTTTGCCCAAACACCCAGTGTAATTTTCTGCCAGCATCACAGTGGAGGAGTTAAAAAAGTCTACATTGCCAGCAGGAGAAAGGCTGAATCCTGCAGGATTTCCATCAATTGACATATGCCAACGAAACGCTGATATTCTCGAGCTGGATGCATAGAGCTCCACTTTATGCCATTCTCCATCAGAAACAGTGACGTCGCTGGTGAAAGCGTGAACTTCAAGACTGTTACTATCACGAAACTTCACGATGATGGAGGAGTTTAGTAGCCCCATGCAGAAGAACTCTATTCGATTGGAGGAGCGTAAAATCGTCCCGTTTTCTTCTCGCGTCCGCAGATCCATTGAAATTCTCATCACAGGCTCCAAAAATGAGCCGTTTGCGCTGAACTTCAGAGCGTTGTTTTCAAACGTAGCATTGGCTAAACCTGGAGTAAACACAAAACATTGGATTAAATTAGTGTAGTCGTTTGCTCAGTCAAAAACTTGACCGAAAACACAGAGATGTGTTTGGCAGAATAAATCAATTTAAAAGTCTGAGGTCAGAAAGATTTGAAATGTTTTTTTTTAAAGAAGTCTCCTATTATATAGAAATGTGTGGCAAAGAGATTTGGAATATATTTTTAATGAGGATCAGTGGGGGACTATATACTCAGGGGGGCCAGAATACTCTCTCCTTTCCAGTAACAAAATAGTTCAGATTTATGTACATATGATGTATCTGACCCCACTTGGGGGTCTTTCAAAATATATGGATGCCTCTAATAAACCTCTGACACTTCAAAACAACAAATGACGCAACTTGCTTCCTGCAACAAGCTATTTTTTAATTCTGTCTGCACTTAATGCACTCCTAATAAAACGGACAGGTTTATAATATAATTAATACACATTCTTAACATTATCAAAAGTGCATGCTGAGTGACTGAAGTTTGCTAGTTATTTTATTTTCCAGATCTGAGGTGAACTATCTGCTGCTGCTTTCAGCAGTTTGGCAATAAATGTAATTTAAAATGGTATTCAAACTCACATTATTAGCATTTAACACTGAATAAAGCAAATAATCAGCAGCTGAGGTGATCACTGTTATAGTAGTTTATGCTACAAATATAATTAACTAATTCAGATTTGGTCCTATGGCAGCGCGGTGGCTCAGTAGTTAGCACTGTCGCCTCACAACAAGAAGGTCATTGGGTCAGTTGGGATTTCTGTGTGGAGTTTGCATATTCTCCCTGTGTTGGCGTGGGTTTCCTCCGGGTGCTCCGGTTTCCCCCACAGTCCAAACACATGCGCTATAGGGGAATTGGGTGAACTAAATTGGCCGTAGTGTGTGTGTGTGTGTGTGTGTGTGTGTGTGTGTGTGTGTGTGTGTGTGGGTGGGTGTTTCCCAGTACTGGGTTGCAGCTGGAAGGGCATCCTCTGCGTAAAACATAAGCTGGATAAGTTGGTGGTTCATTCTGCTGTGGTGACACCTGTTAAATAAATTAACTTAGCCAAAGGACAATAAATGAATTAATGATTTATTCCTGAAAACTCAAGCATGTTTGTTTGATGCGAAAGAATGAACCTCAATGGTTTTGCATCAAGCAAGCATTGAGAAACAGAGCATTTGCAAGAAACATTTGCTATGTTTCCATCCAAAGATGCAAATTAGATTAATGCACATAACTGGAATATTGCATAAAACATCTGTCAATTGGAAGAAAAATGTTAGGCCCGTTTTCTGACTGGCTTTACCACTTTACATCTGGAAAGAATTCCACTGGCCTCTGTCCATCATGGCCTCCTAACCTTCCCCATATCATAATTGACTTCACCACTCTGTCTCCTCTCCACCAATCAGCTGGTGTGTGGTGTGCAGTCTGGCGCTATATGGCTACCGTCGCGTCATCCAAGTGGATGCTGCACACCCCAATGTGTAAAAGCGCTTTGAGTGTCCAGAAAAGTGCTATATAGATGTAAGGAATTATTATTATTATATGTCACCTGTGGGACTCTGCAAAATTTGATCAAATGTGGTATCCAGTCTTTTTTTTCTAACACAACACAAGGACTAATAATGCTCAAATCAAATCACTTTTATTGTCACATCATCAGCAGCACGTGTTGCTAATGTTAATAATATTTTGACCTCATCATCCTCTTTATGCATGTTGTCTTACTCCAAGCTGTATAGGCTCGAAAGCCTACTACCAATTAAGCATATTAGGTGATGTGCATCTCTGTAATGAGAAGGGGTGTGGTCTAATGACATCAACACCCTATATCAGGTGTGCATAATTATTAGGCAACTTCCTTTCCTTTGGCAAAATGGGTCAAAAGAAAGACTTGACAGGCTCCGAAAAGTCAAAAATAGTGAGATATCTTGCAGAGGGATGCAGCACTCTTAAAATTGCCAAGCTTCTGAAGCGTGATCATCCAACAATCAAGCGTTTCATTCAAAATAGTCAACAGGGTCGCAAGAAGCGTGTGGAAAAACCAAGGCGCAAAATAACTGCCCATGAACTGAGAAAAGTCAAGCGTGCAGCTGCCAATATGCCACTTGCCACCAGTTTTGCCATATTTCAGAGCTGCAACATCACTGGAGTGCCCAAAAGCACAAGGTGTGCAATACTCAGAGACATGGCCAAGGTAAGAAAGGCTGAAAAACGACCACCACTGAACAAGACACACAAGCTGAAACGTCAAGACTGGGCCAAGAAATATCTCAAGACTGATTTTTCTAAGGTTTTATGGACTGATGAAATGAGAGTGAGTCTTGATGGGCCCGTGGCTGAATCGGTAAAGGGCAGAGAGCTCCAGTCCAACTCAGACGCCAGCAAGGTGGAGGTAGAGTACTGGTTTGGGCTGGTATCAAAGATGAGCTTGTGGGGCCTTTTCGGGTTGAGGATGGAGTCAAGCTCAACTCCCAGTCCTACTGCCAGTTTCTGGAAGACACCTTCAAGCAGTGGTACAGGAAGAAGTCTGCATCCTTCAAGAAAAACATGATTTTCATGCAGGACAATGCTCCATCACACGCGTCCAAGTACTCCACAGCGTGGCTGGCAAGAAAGGGTCTAAAAGAAGAAAAACAATTGACATGGCCTCCTTGTTCACTTGAGCTGAACCCCATAGAGAACCTGTCGTCCATCATCAAATGTGAGATTTACAAGGAGGGTAAACAGTACACCTCTCTGAACAGTGTCTGGGAGGCTGTGGTTGCTGCTGCACGCAATGTTGATGGTGAACAGATCAAAACACTGACAGAATCCATGGATGGCAGGCTTTTGAGTGTCCTTGCAAAGAAAGGTGGCTATATTGGTCACTGATTTGTTTTTGTTTTGTTTTTGAATGTCAGAAATGTATATTTGTGAATGTTGAGATGTTATATTGGTTTCACTGGTGAAAATAAATCATTGAAATGGGTATATATTTGTTTTTTGTTAAGTTGCCTAATAATTCTGCACAGTAATAGTCACCTGCACACACAGATATCCTCCTAAAATAGCTCAAACTAAAAACAAACTAAACTCAGAATTATTAGTCACCCTTTGAATTTTTTATTTATTTATTTATTTTTTATATTTCCCAAATGATGTTTAACAGAGCAAGGAAATTTTCACAGTATGTCTGATAATATTTAGAATATATAGAAAGTCTTATTTGTTTTATTTCAGCTAGAATAAAAGCAGTTTTTAATTTTTTAAAAAACATTTTAAGGTTTAAGATTAAAATTATTAGCCCTTTTAAGCTATATTTTTTAGTCTTATTGTCTACAGAACAAACCATCATTATACAATAACTTGCCTAATTCCCCTAACCTGCCTAGTTACTCAATTAACCTAGTTAAGCCTTTAAATGTCACTTTAAGCTGTATAGAAGTGTCTTGAAAAATATCTAGTCAAATATTATTTACTGTCATCATGGCAAAGATAAAATAAATCAGTTATTAGAGATGAGTTATTAAAACTATTATGATTAGAAATGTGTTGAAAAAAAAAATCTTCATCTGTAAATAAAGCATTGTTTCATCCAATGAGTCAAAGAGAACAAAATCATCACTTCTTAAAAAACTGGCACCAAATATCAAAAAGAGAAATTAAGTTTTCTGCAGTAGGAGAAGCCCCTGTGGGCATTTTTAACTCTATAATAAAGTACTTGTGCCTCAGAAGATGAAGACGAAATGCAATTACTGGTCATTCAGTTACTAATGAGCCTTATACTCACACTCATAACCATCAGGTAAATCCACACACTGAGTCCTGGACTCACAGGGGTCGCTAACACACCAGACACGAGTTTCACACGTCTTTCCAGAGAAGTTAAGCGGACAGAGGCACATAAAGTCATTCCAGATGACCTGACACTTCCCTCCGTTCAGACACGGCTTCATCTGCAAACACACACAGACAAAAAAATCAGTCAAAAACCTGAGAGAAACTAAAAGTGAATACAGCCGAGTTCAAGACGTAAAGACAGAGATCCAGTTAAAAGTCTCCTCTGCTCATCAGGGCTGCATTCATTTGATCAAAAACATTTTACAATTACATTTCCTGCTGCTATTAATCTTTAGTTTTATCCAGTCTCACTTTTTACCATCAAAATTAGTTTTTATTCATATTTTGAATGATTTTTTAAGGGTGTTTGTTGTAAGGGTATTTTGCTTCAGCAAAATAATTTAATTTTAATCACTAATCACTTTTTTCGAAAGCAAAGTGTTTACTCTCTTTTTAAATGTAAAGTCAACTAATTGATTCAAAAGCAATATAGGGTTACTCATGTTGCCATAGTAAATGCAACTTATTGCTTTTAAAGCAACATTTTTATAGTCTGTTTTAACACATTTTAATCTGTTTTTAATCACTGTTATTATTTGTTTTTATTTTCTTATACTTGTCTCTTTTATGGGGTGATGCAGTGGCGCAGTAGGTAGTGCTGTCGCCTCACAGCAAGAAGGTCGCTGGTTCGAGCCTTGGCTGGGTCAGTTGGCGTTTCTGTGTGGAGTTTGCATGTTCGCGTGGGTTTCCTCTGGGTGCTCCGGTTTTCCCCACAGTCCAAAAACATGCGGTACAGGTGAATTGGGTAAGCTAAATTGTTCGTAGTGAATGAGTGTGTTTTTTAAAACCAACGGGTTTACTCACTTTTTATGAGTAAAGTCAACTAATCGCTTTAA
This sequence comes from Danio kyathit, assembly GCA_903798195.1. Lineage (NCBI taxonomy): Eukaryota > Metazoa > Chordata > Actinopteri > Cypriniformes > Danionidae > Danio > Danio kyathit. The sequence continues at coordinate 5,689,579 of LR812526.1, read as the reverse complement.
AACCAACAGGTTTACTCACTTTTTATGAGTAAAGTCAACTAATCGCTTTAAAACCAACAGGTTTACTCACTTTTTATGAGTAAAGTCAACTAATCGCTTTAAAACCAACAGGTTTACTCACTTTTTATGAGCAAAGTCAACTAATCGCTTCAAAAGCAACGGGTTTACTCACTTTTTATGAGTAAAGTCAACTAATCGCTTCAAAAGCAACGGGTTTACTCACTTTTTATGAGCAAAGTCAACTAATCGCTTCAAAAGCAACGGGTTTACTCACTTTTTATGAGTAAAGTCAACTAATCGCTTCAAAAGCAACGGGTTTACTCACTTTTTATGAGTAAAGTCAACTAATCGCTTCAAAAGCAACGGGTTTACTCACTTTTTATGAGTAAAGTCAACTAATCGCTTCAAAAGCAACGGGTTTACTCACTTTTTATGAGCAAAGTCAACTAATCGCTTCAAAAGCAACGGGTTTACTCCCTTTTTATGAGTAAAGTCAACTAATCGCTTTAAAAGCAACGGGTTTACTCACTTTTTATGAGCAAAGTCAACTAATCGCTTCAAAAGCAACGGGTTTACTCACTTTTTATGAGCAAAGTCAACTAATCGCTTTAAAAGCAACGGGTTTACTCACTTTTTAAGAGTAAAGTCAACTAATCGCTTTAAAAGCAACGGTTTTACTCACTTTTTATGAGCAAAGTCAACTAATCGCTTTAAAAGCAACGGGTTTACTCACTTTTTAAGAGTAAAGTCAACTAATCGCTTTAAAAGCAACGGGTTTACTCACTTTTTATGAGTAAAGTCAACTAATCGCTTTAAAAGCAACGGGTTTACTCACTTTTTAAGAGTAAAGTCAACTAATCGCTTTAAAAGCAACGGGTTTACTCACTTTTTATGAGTAAAGTCAACTAATCGCTTTAAAAGCAACGGGTTTACTCACTTTTTAAGAGTAAAGTCAACTAATCGCTTTAAAAGCAACGGGTTTACTCACTTTTTATGAGTAAAGTCAACTAATCGCTTTAAAAGCAACGGGTTTACTCACTTTTTAAGAGTAAAGTCAACTAATCGCTTTGAAAGCAACGGGTTTACTCACTTTTTATGAGTAAAGTCAACTAATCGCTTTAAAAGCAACAGGTTTACTCACTTTTTATGAGCAAAGTCAACTAATCGCTTTAAAAGCAACAGGTTTACTCACTTTTTATGAGTAAAGTCAACTAATCGCTTTAAAAGCAACAGGTTTACTCACTTTTTATGAGCAAAGTCAACTAATCGCTTTAAAAGCAACTGGTTTACTCACTTTTTATGAGTAAAGTCAACTAATCGCTTTAAAAGCAACAGGTTTACTCACTTTTTATGAGTAAAGTCAACTAATCGCTTCAAAAGCAACAGGTTTACTCACTTTTTATGAGTAAAGTCAACTAATCGCTTCAAAAGCAACGGGTTTTACTCACTTTTTATGAGTAAAGTCAACTAATCGCTTCAAAAGCAACGGGTTTACTCACTTTTTATGAGTAAAGTCAACTAATCGCTTCAAAAGCAACGGGTTTACTCACTTTTTATGAGCAAAGTCAACTAATCGCTTCAAAAGCAACGGGTTTACTCCCTTTTTATGAGTAAAGTCAACTAATCGCTTCAAAAGCAACGGGTTTACTCACTTTTTATGAGCAAAGTCAACTAATCGCTTTAAAAGCAACAGGTTTACTCACTTTTTATGAGTAAAGTCAACTAATCGCTTCAAAAGCAACGGGTTTACTCACTTTTTATGAGTAAAGTCAACTAATCGCTTCAAAAGCAACGGGTTTACTCACTTTTTATGAGTAAAGTCAACTAATCGCTTCAAAAGCAACGGGTTTACTCACTTTTTATGAGCAAAGTCAACTAATCGCTTCAAAAGCAACGGGTTTACTCCCTTTTTATGAGTAAAGTCAACTAATCGCTTTAAAAGCAACGGGTTTACTCACTTTTTATGAGCAAAGTCAACTAATCGCTTCAAAAGCAACGGGTTTACTCACTTTTTATGAGCAAAGTCAACTAATCGCTTTAAAAGCAACGGGTTTACTCACTTTTTAAGAGTAAAGTCAACTAATCGCTTTAAAAAGCAACGGTTTTACTCACTTTTTATGAGCAAAGTCAACTAATCGCTTTAAAAGCAACGGGTTTACTCACTTTTTAAGAGTAAAGTCAACTAATCGCTTTAAAAGCAACGGGTTTACTCACTTTTTATGAGTAAAGTCAACTAATCGCTTTAAAAGCAACGGGTTTACTCACTTTTTAAGAGTAAAGTCAACTAATCGCTTTAAAAGCAACGGGTTTACTCACTTTTTATGAGTAAAGTCAACTAATCGCTTTAAAAAGCAACGGGTTTACTCACTTTTTAAGAGTAAAGTCAACTAATCGCTTTAAAAGCAACGGGTTTACTCACTTTTTATGAGTAAAGTCAACTAATCGCTTTAAAAGCAACGGGTTTACTCACTTTTTAAGAGTAAAGTCAACTAATCGCTTTGAAAGCAACGGGTTTACTCACTTTTTATGAGTAAAGTCAACTAATCGCTTCAAAAGCAACGGGTTTACTCACTTTTTATGAGTAAAGTCAACTAATCGCTTTAAAAGCAACAGGTTTACTCACTTTTTATGAGCAAAGTCAACTAATCGCTTTAAAAGCAACTGGTTTACTCACTTTTTATGAGTAAAGTCAACTAATCGCTTTAAAAGCAACAGGTTTACTCACTTTTTATGAGTAAAGTCAACTAATCGCTTTAAAAGCAACAGGTTTACTCACTTTTTATGAGCAAAGTCAACTAATCGCTTCAAAAGCAACAGGTTTACTCACTTTTTATGAGCAAAGTCAACTAATCGCTTCAAAAGCAACGGGTTTACTCACTTTTTATGAGCAAAGTCAACTAATCGCTTCAAAAGCAACGGGTTTACTCACTTTTTATGAGTAAAGTCAACTAATCGCTTCAAAAGCAACAGGTTTACTCACTTTTTATGAGTAAAGTCAACTAATCGCTTCAATAGCAACGGGTTTACTCACTTTTTATGAGTAAAGTCAACTAATCGCTTTAAAAGCAACAGGTTTACTCACTTTTTATGAGCAAAGTCAACTAATCGCTTTAAAAGCAACAGGTTTACTCACTTTTTATGAGCAAAGTCAACTAATCGCTTTAAAAGCAACAGGTTTACTCACTTTTTATGAGCAAAGTCAACTAATCGCTTTAAAAGCAACGGGTTTACTCACTTTTTATGAGCAAAGTCAACTAATCGCTTTAAAAGCAACAGGTTTACTCACTTTTTATGAGCAAAGTCAACTAATCGCTTCAAAAGCAACGGGTTTACTCACTTTTTATGAGTAAAGTCAACTAATCGCTTTAAAAGCAACGGGTTTACTCACTTTTTATGAGTAAAGTCAACTAATCGCTTTAAAAGCAACGGGTTTACTCACTTTTTAAGAGTAAAGTCAACTAATCGCTTTAAAAGCAACGGTTTTACTCACTTTTTATAAGCAAAGTCAACTAATCGCTTTAAAAGCAACGGGTTTACTCACTTTTTAAGAGTAAAGTCAACTAATCGCTTTAAAAGCAACGGGTTTACTCACTTTTTAAGAGTAAAGTCAACTAATCGCTTTAAAAGCAACGGGTTTACTCACTTTTTATGAGCAAAGTCAACTAATCGCTTTAAAAGCAATGGGTTTACTCACTTTTCATGAGTAAAGTCAACTAATCACTTTAAAAGCAACGGGTTTACTCACTTTTTATGAGTAAAGTCAACTAATCGCTGTAAAAGCAACAGGTTTACTCACTTTATAAGAGTAAAGTCAACTAATCGCTTTAAAAGCAATGGGTTTACTCACTATTTAAGAGTAAAGTCAACTAATCGCTTTAAAAGCAACGGGTTTACTCACTTTTCATGAGTAAAGTCAACTAATCGCTTTAAAAGCAACAGGTTTACTCACTTTTTAAAAGTAAAGTCAACTAATTGCTGTAAAAGCAATGGATTTACTCACTTTTTAAGAGTAAAGTCAACTAATCGCTTTAAAAGCAATGGATTTACTCACTTTTCATGAGTAAAGTCAACTAATCGCTTTAAAAGCAACAGGTTTACTCACTTTTTATGAGCAAAGTCAACTAATCGCTTTAAAAGCAACAGGTTTACTCACTTTTTATGAGCAAAGTCAACTAATCGCTTTAAAAGCAACAGGTTTACTCACTTTTTATGAGCAAAGTCAACTAATCGCTTTAAAAGCAACGGGTTTACTCACTTTTTATGAGTAAAGTCAACTAATCGCTTTAAAAGCAACGGGTTTACTCACTTTTTAAGAGTAAAGTCAACTAATCGCTTTAAAAGCAACGGTTTTACTCACTTTTTATGAGCAAAGTCAACTAATCGCTTTAAAAGCAACGGGTTTACTCACTTTTTAAGAGTAAAGTCAACTAATCGCTTTAAAAGCAACGGGTTTACTCACTTTTTATGAGTAAAGTCAACTAATCGCTTTAAAAGCAACGGGTTTACTCACTTTTTATGAGTAAAGTCAACTAATCGCTTTAAAAGCAACGGGTTTACTCACTTTTTATGAGTAAAGTCAACTAATCGCTTTAAAAGCAACGGGTTTACTCACTTTTTAAGAGTAAAGTCAACTAATCGCTTTAAAAGCAACGGGTTTACTCACTTTTTATGAGTAAAGTCAACTAATCGCTTTAAAAGCAGCGGGTTTACTCACTTTTTAAGAGTAAAGTCAACTAATCGCTTTAAAAGCAACGGGTTTACTCACTTTTTATGAGTAAAGTCAACTAATCGCTTCAAAAGCAACGGGTTTACTCACTTTTTATGAGTAAAGTCAACTAATCGCTTTAAAAGCAACAGGTTTACTCACTTTTTATGAGTAAAGTCAACTAATCGCTTTAAAAGCAACGGGTTTACTCACTTTTTATGAGCAAAGTCAACTAATCGCTTCAAAAGCAACGGGTTTACTCACTTTTTATGAGCAAAGTCAACTAATCGCTTCAAAAGCAACGGGTTTACTCACTTTTTATGAGCAAAGTCAACTAATCGCTTCAAAAGCAACGGGTTACTCACTTTTTATGAGCAAAGTCAACTAATCGCTTCAAAAGCAACGGGTTTACTCACTTTTTATGAGCAAAGTCAACTAATCGCTTCAAAAGCAACAGGTTTACTCACTTTTTATGAGTAAAGTCAACTAATCGCTTCAATAGCAACGGGTTTACTCACTTTTTATGAGTAAAGTCAACTAATCGCTTTAAAAGCAACAGGTTTACTCACTTTTTATGAGCAAAGTCAACTAATCGCTTTAAAAGCAACAGGTTTACTCACTTTTTATGAGCAAAGTCAACTAATCGCTTTAAAAGCAACGGGTTTACTCACTTTTTATGAGCAAAGTCAACTAATCGCTTTAAAAGCAACGGGTTTACTCACTTTTTATGAGCAAAGTCAACTAATCGCTTTAAAAGCAACGGGTTTACTCACTTTTTATGAGCAAAGTCAACTAATCGCTTTAAAAGCAACGGGTTTACTCACTTTTTATGAGTAAAGTCAACTAATCGCTTTAAAAGCAACGGGTTTACTCACTTTTTAAGAGTAAAGTCAACTAATCGCTTTAAAAGCAACGGTTTTACTCACTTTTTATGAGCAAAGTCAACTAATCGCTTTAAAAGCAACGGGTTTACTCACTTTTTAAGAGTAAAGTCAACTAATCGCTTTAAAAGCAACGGGTTTACTCACTTTTTATGAGTAAAGTCAACTAATCGCTTTAAAAGCAATGGGTTTACTCACTTTTCATGAGTAAAGTCAACTAATCACTTTAAAAGCAACGGGTTTACTCACTTTTATGAGTAAAGTCAACTAATCGCTGTAAAAGCAACAGGTTTACTCACTTTATAAGAGTAAAGTCAACTAATCGCTTTAAAAGCAATGGGTTTACTCACTATTTAAGAGTAAAGTCAACTAATCGCTTTAAAAGCAACGGGTTTACTCACTTTTCATGAGTAAAGTCAACTAATCGCTTTAAAAGCAACAGGTTTACTCACTTTTTAAAAGTAAAGTCAACTAATTGCTGTAAAAGCAATGGATTTACTCACTTTTTAAGAGTAAAGTCAACTAATCGCTTTAAAAGCAATGGATTAACTCACTTTTCATGAGTAAAGGCAACTAATCACTTTAAAAGCAACGAGTTTACTCACTTTTCATGAGCAAAGTCAACTAATCGCTTTAAAAGCAACGGGTTTACTCACTTTTTATGAGCAAAGTCAACTAATTGCTTTAAAAGCAACGGGTTTACTCACTTTTTATGAGCAAAGTCAACTAATCGCTTTAAAAGCAACGGGTTTACTCACTTTTTATGAGCAAAGTCAACTAATCGCTTTAAAAGCAACAGGTTTACTCACTTTTTATGAGCAAAGTCAACTAATCGCTTCAAAAGCAACGGGTTTACTCACTTTTTATGAGTAAAGTCAACTAATCGCTTTAAAAGCAACAGGTTTACTCACTTTTTATGAGCAAAGTCAACTAATCGCTTTAAAAGCAACGGGTTTACTCACTTTTTATGAGCAAAGTCAACTAATCGCTTTAAAAGCAACGGGTTTACTCACTTTTTATGAGCAAAGTCAACTAATCGCTTTAAAAGCAACAGGTTTACTCACTTTTTATGAGCAAAGTCAACTAATCGCTTTAAAAGCAACGGGTTTACTCACTTTTTATGAGTAAAGTCAACTAATCGCTTTAAAAGCAACGGGTTTACTCACTTTTTAAGAGTAAAGTCAACTAATCGCTTTAAAAGCAACGGTTTTACTCACTTTTTATGAGCAAAGTCAACTAATCGCTTTAAAAGCAACGGGTTTACTCACTTTTTAAGAGTAAAGTCAACAAATCGCTTTAAAAGCAACGGGTTTACTCACTTTTATGAGTAAAGTCAACTAATCGCTTTAAAAGCAATGGGTTTACTCACTTTTCATGAGTAAAGTCAACTAATCACTTTAAAAGCAACGGGTTTACTCACTTTTTATGAGTAAAGTCAACTAATCGCTGTAAAAGCAACAGGTTTACTCACTTTATAAGAGTAAAGTCAACTAATCGCTTTAAAAGCAATGGGTTTACTCACTATTTAAGAGTAAAGTCAACTAATCGCTTTAAAAGCAACAGGTTTACTCACTTTTTATGAGCAAAGTCAACTAATCGCTTTAAAAGCAACGGGTTTACTCACTTTTTATGAGCAAAGTCAACTAATCGCTTTAAAAGCAACAGGTTTACTCACTTTTTATGAGCAAAGTCAACTAATCGCTTTAAAAGCAACGGGTTTACTCACTTTTTATGAGTAAAGTCAACTAATCGCTTTAAAAGCAACAGGTTTACTCACTTTTTATGAGCAAAGTCAACTAATCGCTTTAAAAGCAACGGGTTTACTCACTTTTTAAGAGTAAAGTCAACTAATCGCTTTAAAAGCAACGGTTTTACTCACTTTTTATGAGCAAAGTCAACTAATCGCTTTAAAAGCAACGGGTTTACTCACTTTTTAAGAGTAAAGTCAACTAATCGCTTTAAAAGCAACGGGTTTACTCACTTTTTATGAGTAAAGTCAACTAATCGCTTTAAAAGCAATGGGTTTACTCACTTTTCATGAGTAAAGTCAACTAATCACTTTAAAAGCAACGGGTTTACTCACTTTTTATGAGTAAAGTCAACTAATCGCTGTAAAAGCAACGGGTTTACTCACTTTATAAGAGTAAAGTCAACTAATCGCTTTAAAAGCAATGGGTTTACTCACTATTTAAGAGTAAAGTCAACTAATCGCTTTAAAAGCAACGGGTTTACTCACTTTTCATGAGTAAAGTCAACTAATCGCTTTAAAAGCAACAGGTTTACTCACTTTTTAAAGTAAAGTCAACTAATTGCTGTAAAAGCAATGGATTTACTCACTTTTTAAGAGTAAAGTCAACTAATCGCTTTAAAAGCAATGGATTTACTCACTTTTCATGAGTAAAGTCAACTAATCGCTTTAAAAGCAATGGATTAACTCACTTTTCATGAGTAAAGGCAACTAATCACTTTAAAAGCAACGAGTTTACTCATTTTTTATGAGTAAAGTCAACTAATCACTTTAAAAGCAACAAGTTTACTCACTTTTTATGAGTAAAGTCAACTAAACGCTTTAAAAGCAATGGATTTACTCACTTTTCATGAGTAAAGTCAACTAATCGCTTTAAAAGCAACAGGTTTACTCACTTTTTAAAGTAAAGTCAACTAATTGCTGTAAAAGCAATGGATTTACTCACTTTTTAAGAGTAAAGTCAACTAATCGCTTTAAAAGCAATGGATTTACTCACTTTTCATGAGTAAAGTCAACTAATCGCTTTAAAAGCAATGGATTAACTCACTTTTCATGAGTAAAGGCAACTAATCACTTTAAAAGCAACGAGTTTACTCATTTTTTATGAGTAAAGTCAACTAATCACTTTAAAAGCAACAAGTTTACTCACTTTTTATGAGTAAAGTCAACTAAACGCTTTAAAAGCAACGAATTTACTCATTTTTCATGAGTAAAGTCAACTAATCGCTTTAAAAGCAATGGATTTACTCACTCTTCATGAGTAAAGTCAACTAATCGCTTTAAAAGCAATGGATTTACTCACTCTTCATGAGTAAAGTCAACTAATCACTTTAAAAGCAATGGGTTTACTCACTTTTCATGAGTAAAGTCAACTAATCACTTTAAAAGCAACTGGTTTACTCACTTTTCATGACTAATCACTTTAAAAGCAACGGGTTTACTCACTTTTTATGAGTAAAGTCAACTAATCACTTTAAAAGCAACAAGTTTACTCACTTATGAGTAAAGTCAACTAATCGCTTTAAAAGCAACGGGTTTACTCACTTTTCATGAGTAAAGTCAACTAATCGCTTTAAAAGCAATGGGTTTACTCACTTTTTAAAAGTAAAGTCAACTAATCGCTGTAAAAGCAATGGATTTACTCACTTTTTAAGAGTAAAGTCAACTAATCGCTTTAAAAGCAACGGGTTTACTCACTTTTTATAATTTAACTAATCGCATTAAAATCAACAGGTTTACTCACTTATTTTACAGTAAAGTCAACTAATCGCTTTAAAAGCAACAGGTTTACTCACTTTTTATAAGTAAAATCATCTAATCACTTTAAGAGCAATGTGTCTACTCACTTTTTAAAACATGATTCAACTAATCAATTCAAAGCAAAGGTTTTACTCACTTTTTTAAAGTAAAGTCAGCTAATTGCTTTAAAAGCAACAGGTTTACTCACTTTTTTTAAAGTCAACTAATCACTTAAAAAGCAATAGGTTTACTCACTATTTGTAAAAGTAAACAAATCACTTTTTACAGTAAATGTCTAATAATTTCATCAGATGGCCTGACCTTGCATGTCTGGTCCCCCACGCAGCCCTCCAGCACATTGGATGAGTTTCTGGGTAAGTAATTAGCGTGTTGTGGCTTCTGGCTGATGCTGCCAGAGTACATGAACAGTTGTGTGTCGTCGATTCGGATGTCTTGCAAACAGCCTTTAAAATATCCTCCCCACAGCACAGAGTTTTCTCCTTCAGGAAGACCACCGAGATACACAACATCTCCCACTTGCACCTCGAAACTACTGTAGATCATAGGAATCCGCTGCGTTTCGTTAAATAATATAACGCCCGGCTCTGTTTTAATGGACATGAAGAGCTTCTCCCCATTGGTCAGGAAGTCGGAGGCTCTTCTGATGGAGTTGTATATTGATATATACAGTGAGCCGTTTTTCAGAAATAAAGTGAGGTAGGGATGATTGTCGTGCTGGAGCTGGAAGACCAGGCCGTTTAAGTGGCGTGATCTGAGCGATAAAGACACTGTAATGTCACGGCTGTGATTCTGCATGATGGGAAATGCAGCGAAGCTTCTGTTGCGCTCATGACTGAACGTCCAGGAAGTGTGCTCTGTGGAGAAACAGCCGCAGGATTTAGATGTCAATATGACAGCAACAACAATACATTATTAAAGTACAACTGCAATCCAAACTGACCATATTGATTTTGTTAGCTCATATTGCTAGTTTTGTGGTGAACAATTGATCTGTGCATGTCATTGAGAAAAAAAACAGTTTGTCCTTGTAATTTTCTTCCTGGTTGTTTTCAGTTCAATTCTTAAATTAGGTTTGTCTGAGGTAGTGGGCGTGGCTTACATACTTTACCAACTGTTATGTACTTTACTACATCCAATCAGCTCGCAGTAAGAAAAACAAGCCACGCCCACGGTTTTCTCATTTAACGTTCTGTTTCTCTAGAAACTGCGTCACAATAGAGTGGAGGAACTATGACGTCACCTTGTAGGCGAATCGGCTGCTAGCATAAAACTGGTTCCCTCGATAAATTCCCTATAGAATTTTCCCATAGGCTTTTCGAAGATTGCAAATAATAAGCTCTGTGTTCAAACACTGCTCATTACACTTACACGTTTTGTCCAGCCGGATAATCCTCACACGAAAATACAACTTTTAGCACTTTTGGATCTTAAATGCAAACGCAAGAACTGAAAAGCTAACATTAGGCTATAAACGGACTACAGCCTTCGGGGCGCTCGCCTGTGACGTCAGCACCACCCTGCTTCAGACAACTCTTCAAGCTTATTTTTAGAAATATAGTTCATGACAAAGATTTAATCTTTCGCTTTATTACATTATAATCCACCCTATATATTATAAGCAAATATATACGCAAAACCACTTAGACCTATGTACCTTTTTGATAGTTTTTACGGGGGAAATATATTTTGATTTGCTTTACGGTTGTTGTAAAAGTTTTAAAACTGTATGTGTAAATGTGCCTACATAGTGTTATAAGACATATTTAAATAAGTGTATCGCTCGCGTGCATACAGCCCACTTACCTTAGTAACAGACAGAAATGAGGCGTGAGGGACAAGTCTAATGTTATATGCCTGCTGCAAGTTCCATCATTGGCACAGAACAACATTCAATATTCTTTTTTTGTGACCGAGTACAGCGAAAAGCAGCCCATACAGTCACATATGCTATACATTTTAAAGAGGAGTGTAAATATTGCAGTTATGACAGAGTTAAATGTGTTCAGATGAAGAAAAAAACGACGAGAAATCTACTGATCACGTTAAAACGTTAATATGTATGTATTTTTACACATTTATTCACACGTTTGCATTACTGACAGCAGGAGAGAGACAGGCTGCACTGGTAAGCAGTATGTCTATAATATTGTTTAATTAAAATAAATGATCAACAAATGAATCTGTCTTAGCATTCTTTACAAGTGAAGGCATTATCTACACACAATATGTATTCCCAATTAGAAAAATACTACAAACTATAAAATACTACTGCTGAAAATACTTTAATCACAGACAAATACAAATGCCCAACACAAGAGAGCTGCGCTCCAGACCAGATCAGCTCGATGACGTATAATGTCTCCGACATCGCCTGTAGTCCCTTTTAGCACATTGATAGCAATCGTCTTTTTAAAGAAGCGTAACCCATTTAAAAAATCAAGAGTGTGCTGTACCTGATGTGTTTTATGTCGTAGAATAAAACGTGAAAGTATTTTGAGTTTGTGTTAGCCACGGACCTTATTTAAGCGATTTAACTGAAATCCCATTCAAAAAACCCATTGACTTTACTACGAGGGAACAGGAACTGCTAAAATGCAAACTCGCTTCCGGGTTTTTGCATACAAATTGACGTCATAGTTCCCCCACTCTATATGAAACAAATAATGGTTGCAGCTTCCGGTTCATGCAGATTAATCTGCTCTGGTTATTGTGAGGATGGCAATAAGGTTTAAGTCACATTTTTAGGCTGTTCTGTCTCTTTTAACAGAGCTTGTCAGTGTCAGAATGACTGAGATAGCTAATCTGATTACAGTAGGTGGGGTTTATGATTAACAGATGTTAAAAGAGAGCATTAAGTATTCAATTTTTGATTTTACTGTTTAAAAGATCTTACTGTTGAGTGTTGGTGATTAAACCAAATGTTCTCAATTCATATAACAATGATCTTATGTTCTGAAACAATGATTACGGGGAATGAAAATATATGCGCAACAATAATAAAGTCATGACTTTCAGATTTGAATGAATGACTCGTGGTATTACAAGTGTGATCAGCTTAAAGCTGTCATGAAATTAAAATGAGCTCTTTTTATTTTCATATTTATATAGTAGTGCTTGTTATAAATTATGTGTCTGTGTACTTCATTATTTCAAAAAAAAAAAAAAAAAACTTCTCTCCCCCTGGAAATGTCTTTTCTTCATTTCTGGTCACATGGAATGACTTTATGGTGTGGCTATCAGTCATTTAGGGCTGGGCTGTGAATCATTTAGGGTAGGGCTATTAAGCTGCGGTCACACTGGACTTTTCTCCCCATAGACTTCCATTCATACGCACGCGAATGCGTCAGACCGGAAACGAAAGGTCATGCGTCAGGTTTTGCAGGTCGCTGCGGTGCAAATTTCAAGCTTGGTGAACTCTGACCTGCGAAATCGCATCACTTCACTGCGTGAGACCAATCGAGGATCAAAACATGACCTCTCTGTACAGGAATTTAAAATATGGAGCAATCGCTCGCTTTATTAATGTCTAATCATCTTGTTTAATCCCGCCCCTTTTCACAGAGCTGTACGACAGAATTTCGCAAGCTCAAACTCTAGTGTGACCGCAGCTTTAGTCATTTAGGGCAGTGCAATCAGTCATTTAGCGCGGGGATGTCAGTCATTTAGGGCGGGGCTATCAGTCATTTAGGGCGGGGATATCAGTCATTTAGGGCAGGGCTATCAGTCATTTAGGTCGGGGCTATCAGTCATTAAGGGCGGAGCTATCAGTCATTTAGGTCGGGGCTATCAGTCATTTAGGGCAGGGCTATCAGTCATTTAGGGTGGGGCTATCAGTCATTTAGGGCAGGGGTTTTCAAACTGTGGGGTGCCAGCACCTATTAAGGGGGCACGAGACATTGAGGCGTGTACTAGAGTAAATTATAATGATGATTTTTATGCGTTCACTAGAGGGAATCTGATTAAAGGTGCAGTATGTAAGTTTGACACCCAGTGGTTGAACTAGGTATTGCACTCCTGGATCATAATAAAAGTACGCTGGGATGCCAGATTGTGTACAGGAGCGAGTGATTTAAACTGTGTTCTAAATAAAAGCAACGACACGCGATAGAGGGAATATTTTCCATATTAAAAGGAGTTTTTGTCCTAACCAACACCTCGAATTGATATATTAGAAATGGCTTCTATTTCTCACAGCTGAACAACAGAAACCTATGACAGCTAGATCACCTCAGGTAAGCCTTGTGTGCTTTATTCTGTGCTAAATGCTAACAATGCGAGTTTGAATGCATTTTACATGGCATTTGTTGCCATATACTGAAAGCAGAAAGTTCACCTCAGATCTTGAAAATACAATAAAGCGTCTGAAATTGAACTTTAGAACTAAACACATATGAGTGATTCAGCATCTACATTGATGTTAAAGTGGGTTAACATGTATTAAATAGATTCTAAACCTTACCGTTTCGTGAGCGAGTGCATATTCTGTGCTTCTGAAAGGCTGTATTTAAATTTCTGCCGTGTTTCGTCTGGTGCAAACAGCCAAATAGCTGATCACTGCCTCTCTCGTCACAGCGTGTTGTTAGGACACGCGGTTACAATGTAACCTGCTCACCTAATGTTTACGTTCGTAATATTTATGTAATTTGCTAATTAATGACCTCATGTGGAACTGCATCTGTCTCCCATACTGTTCTTTTCGGTCACGGACGCATGCTTTAGAGTCTTTCTGAATGAATGAATGAAATACGCTGTTTTCCAACAAGGCAACCCGGGGTGCTGACATATAATTGGCTAAACTGGCATCGTGCATATGAAATTTATCTAAACAAAGACAGCATTCCGGCACGGAAAACCCATTTTCAAAGCAGAATATCTGACTTCAACATTGTTTTTCAGTTAAACAAGTATGTTCACTTGGGATGTTTCTTAAATATCTGCACACATATTATGGTATTTTTATGCTTTAGAAGAGTCAAAAACTTACATACAGCACCTTTAACGTTAGCTCCCTATCTAACTATCAGGCACCTGCAGAGTTTATGCGTTCCAGTAAAATATATATAAATAAAATGGACCGGGTGCTTTTTAAAATGAATGACGGTGAATGAAAGTAAAATTGGTGAGCGTCTGACAAAAAAGTGCCATTCTGAATCAAATCAGCAGGATGCCCCTCTGGATCTGTCACTTACTTTGAAGACATATTGAATACATTTACATGGACATCATCAGTCATAGTTATTTGCTTTAATCTGAATAAGACGATATAATTAAGGTGTTACGTGAAGTGCTTTTTGAATGTGGCGTCACCAGGCTATCCACGTTTCATGTCATTTCGGGTGTTTCATCTTTAATTTTTCGACTTTAACTGCTGTTTCACTTTCACAAACTGGGGTATTTGACACGAACATGAAGTAAGGACTGGTGGAAGTGTTGTTTTAATGGAATTAGATAACGCCCGCTGAATGGAAAGAAAAAAAAATTCTGCATTTCGTGATGTGTGTGTGTGCGGTCCTTTACTGACAGCCGTGTGTGTGGATCTTGTCACAAATTGCAGCGAAAAGTCCTACATGGCGGTAATAGTTTGATTGCGGTGTTTACTTCAATAATGCCACTAATATCTGCATACTCCACATGTCTTAAAAGCAAGTAGACTATGGCTTACGCTTATTGACAATGGAAGATGATTTAAGTTTAGTCGTGTCAGGAATCCAACCACAGATTAGCATGTTGTCCTCACAAAACAGGCTCAGCCATTACACTGAATCAAGTAAGCTGTATATTTATGTTTCAATGTAATTAATGCTATGCACTTTAAACGCAGCAAGTAATATGTGAATGATGTTTGCACATGGATTATAATTTTGGCTTTATAATTTTGGATTATAATTTTGGGGTGCCTAGGGGGGCACAAGTGAAATTGGACAAACTTGGGGGGGCGTGTCCTAAAAGTTTGAAAACCCCTGATTTAGGGTAGCAAGTATTAAGTATTCAATATTTGATCTTACTGTTCAAAAGACCTTACTGTTGAGTAATAATAACAATAAAATCATGACTTCAGATTTGAAAGAATGAACCGTGGTAGTACAAGTGTGATTAGCTCTTTTTATTTTCATATTGTTATATAGTAGTGCTTGTTATAAATTATGTGTCTGTGTACTTCATTATTTCGAAAAAAATAAACTTCTCTCCCCCTGGAAATGTCTTTTCTTCATTTCTGGTCACATGGAATGACTTTATGGTGTGCTGTCAGTCCTTTAAGGGCAGGGCTATCAGTCATTTAGGGCGGGGCTATCATTCCTTTAGGGTGGAGCTATCAGTCATTTAGGTCAGGGCTATCATTCCTTTAGGGCGGAGCTATCAGTCCTTTAGGGTGGGGCTATCAGTCATTTAGGTCAGGGCTATCATTCCTTTAGGGCGGAGCTATCAGTCCTTTAGGGTGGGGCTATCAGTCATTTAGGTCGGGGCTATCAGTCCTTTAGGGCGGGGCTATCAGTTATTTAGGGCGGGGCTGTGAGTCATTTAGGGTAGGGCTATCAGTCATTTAGGGCGGGAATATCAGTCATTTAGGGTAGGGCTATCAGTCCTTTAAAGGTAGGGTTATCAGTCATTTAAGGCAGGGCTATCAGTCCTTTAGGTCAGGGCTATCAGTCCTTTAGGGTGGGGCTATTAGTAATTCAGGGTGAGGCTATCTGCTCTTTAGGGTGGGGCTATTAGTCATTTTGGTCGGGGCTATCAGTCCTTTAGGGCGGGGCTATCGGTCATTTAGGTTGGGGCTATCAGTCATTTAGGGCGGGGCTATCGTTCCTTTAGGGCGGAGCTATTAGTCATTTAGGTCGAGGCTATCAGTTCTTTAAGGCGGGGCTATCAGTCATTTAGGGCGGGGCTATCATTCCTTTAGGGCAGAGCTTGCAGTCATTTAGGTCGAGGCTATCAGTTCTTTAGGGCGGGGCTGTGAGTCATTTAGGGTAGGGCTGTAAGTCATTTAGGGCGGGGCTGTCAGTCATTTAGGGTGGGGGTTGCAGTCATTTAGGGTAGGGCTATTAGTCATTTAGGGTGGGGCTATCAGTCATTTAGGGTGGGGTCATCAATCCTTTAGGGCAGGGCTATCAGTCATTTACGGTGTGCTTATCAGTCCTTTAGAGTGGGGCTATCACAGTCATTTAGGTTGTGACTATCAGTCATTTGGGGTGGGGCTGTCAGTCATTTAGGGTGGGGCTATCAGTCTTTTAGGGCGGCCTATAAATAATTTAGGGTGTGACTATCAGTTCTTTAGAGTGGGGCTATCAGTCCTTTAGGGCGGCCTATCAGTCATTTAGGGTGTGACTATCAGTTCTTTAGGGTGTAGCTATCAGTCATTCAGGCTGGACCTATTAGTCAATTAGGGAGGGACTATCAATCATTTAGGGCAGTGCGACCAGTCCATTGGGGTGGGGCTATCAGTCCTTTAGGGCGGGGCTATTAGGGCATGCTACATTCTGGTGACTTTAAAGTTTTGTGCTAAGAAATTTGAAAATGTAAACCTTAGTTATGAAAATAGACCCAAACCCATTTAAAAAACTGTAAAAGCAGAGCAGACCTCACCTTCAGAACAGTGGTCTCCATAATACGGCCTGTGGCAGACACATGTGTAGTTTGACCACAGATCCACACAGCGTCCACGATCAGAGCAGGGGTTCATACGGCACCACTCAGTCCTCTCACAGCCCAGCTGAACCTCCTGCAGTGGGACCAAACTCTGAGGAAGAACTGGCTCAGAATCAACAACCAGATCCTCCAAACACCCCACAAACCCCGTCCGGCTCAGTGTGAGGTTCATCCACTCCTGAGGAACTCCTCCCACGTACAGCGTCTCCAAACCCTGCGGCTGGAAGGACAGAAGCTGATTGTGACCTCCATCCTCACCCGTCTGATCCTCCAAAACCACCGTCAGTCCCTCATCCACACTCACAGACACCCCCCGCCAGAACCCATCCCCGAAATCACCACTCAGCTTCACGAAGAGCTTCAAATCTCCAGACTGAGCTCTGCAGTACAGATCTCCAGCAATTAACTCAAGCACAAAAAAGTGATTTTGACCTCCCCGAAAGAAGATGACTCCATCCTGTAGAGTCGTCCGGAAGCGTAGCTGGATGCTCGGCACATGTGAACTCAAATATCTGCGACTCCTGTTGTTTTTGTGGTGAAGATCTATAAGTAAATATCCTCCGCGGGTGATGGAGAAGGTGGTGGAGGTCTGGCAGTGGGTGCCGTGGAAGCCGGATGGGCATCTGCAGGTGTGCTGGTGCTGCTGATGCTGTATTGACGGGACACATGTGGCGTTGTTTTGGCAGGGTTGGTCCACACAGCCGGTCAGCTGAACGCTGCAGTCAAGACCGCCCCATGGCAGGTGTCCCAGCTCAGCAGGAGGACAGTGGCATGTGTAGGCATTGATGGAGTCTTCACAGCGCCCACCGTTCTGACACGGGTCACTCTCACACTCGTCCAGCTCAGTCTCACACACTGCACCTGCAGGAGGAATCACACACACACACATTCAAACTGAATTACTGTTTCATTTAAATGATTTTATATGCAATACTAGAGCATCACTGAGGGAATAATCTAACTGTTTTTTAAATATATATTAAAGTTGCAATTTAAAATGTGATGAATAAAACAGGTTTGCTGTATTTTTTCTAGAGAAAAAAAGTTGTGAATATATATATATATATATATATATATATATATATATATATATATATATATATTAGTGCTGGGCCGTTAACGGCGTTAACGTGCTGCATTAACGCGAGACTCTTATCGCGCGATAAAAAAAATATCGCCGTTAATCTATTCTCAAAGTTGGGTTGGGAGCTGGGTCTATTCTACGCAAGCTATGATGACTTTCACCTTGATATATTACCGCGGATGTATACCTGACCGGTGAGCCGTCTGCTCTATTGAATCAAATCAGCAGGATGCCTGACTCTAACTGCAGTTTCACTTTTCATTTATTCCTTCGTGACAAACTGGGGTAATATAGACGCAAATAAGGACAGGTGAGAGAGTTATGGAGTTTAATAACGCATGCCAAATGGTAAGAAAAAAAAACTTCCGCATTTCGCGATGTGTGTGTGTGTGTGTTTGTGTATCTGTGTGTGCAGTCCTTTCTGACAGCCGCGTGTGGAGCTTGTCGGAAAATATGGCGAAAGGTCCTAAAGACCTCGGTGTTTACTTCAATAATGCCACTAAAATCTGCATACTCCACATCTTAATTTCATTTCTGTTTAATTCAGTGCTGACTTTAGTCTGATTAAGCTCATCAGAATTCGCTGTTTGGAGCTTATGTAGGCCTACAGTTCAACATTCATGTTTAACTGAATAAACAGTTAGTAAACACAAGTACATCTTATTGAACATCATTTATTTTCATCACCAATTATCATAGTAGAACAGTTTCTCAAGCAGTTTGTGATGCATTTTGGAAACATTTTGGAGATGAGACCCTGGTCTAATGCGACACCCGGCTTGAGAAACCTGTTCTCAAAGACTTATTATTTGGGTAACACACATATTCTGAATACCTTCGGCAGAATTCAAATGAGCCATTTTAATCTAGATTAATCTAGATTAATTTTGAAATTAATCTAGATTAATCTAGATTAAAAAAATTAATCTATGCCCACCTATAATATATATATATATATATATATATATATATATATATATATATATATATATATATACAGTTGAAGTCAGAATTATTAGCCCCCCTGAATTATTAGCCCCCTGTTTATTTTTTCCCCAATTTCTGATTTTTTCAACACATTTCTAATCATAATAGTTTTAATAACTCATTTCTGATAACTGATTTATTTTATCTTTGCCATGATGACAGTAAATAATATTAGACTAGATATTTTTCAAGACACTTCTATACAGCTTAAAGTGACATTTAAAGGCTTAACTAGGTTAATTAGGTTAACTAGGCAGGTTAGGGTAATTAGGCAAGTTATTGTATAGCGATGGTTTGTTCTGTAGACCAAGGCTATTCAATTGGCGGCCCGCGGGCCGAACCCAGCCCCCGAGGCAATTTGTTCCGGCCCTCCAAATAGTGTGACCAAGACATTAAAAATAAATTTAGTTAAGCCGAAAAACGGTTGCTATAAATATGAAGTGAGGTGCGCCTGTTCAATACAGCACGAGCTGCAAGCTGCGCAGAGCGTGAGTCACCGTTCAGGGAGTGGCACGGGCAGCCAAAAATATTTGGATATGTTTGTATAAAAGGCCTTTTGTACTATGCACTGATATCGTCAATAGGGATGCAACGATTAGCCGATTTCACTATTAACTGCGCTTTAATTCTTCACAATTAATCGTAAAGGCTTCTCTAAGCCGCATTTCTGTTGCACGGAACAAAACGAAACTGCTGCAGTTAAACAATTTGCCATCTGTGCAAAGTTCCAAGTATGTACACCGCCGTTCCCATATCACGTCTTTTCCGATTGCAAGTTTGTTGTTTCTAATGTAAGAATATATGACAATATGCGCACACAAGCGGAGCAATGCGCTTGCGTCTTTGCGAGCGCACACAGTAGAAAACATCTCACGGTAAGAGTTCTGCGTGCCTTTCAGTGCAGTGTAAACAAAAGATATGTTAGACGAATTAATATTAAGATGATTATGTATGCATGAACACAAATGGCAACAACAGTTCATCTAAATAGCTCACCTAATATAAAGCTTGAATTTACATTAGACGTGATAACCATACTATATAATCGTACAACCAAAATCTATAATTGTTGCATCCCTAATTGTTATGCAGTTCAAAAAATGACATATGAATGTGTCTGAATGTAGAAGAAGCCTACTTCAGCAATGCACTGCTTTTGTTGTGTTCTGAAATACAACATTTAAATGTTTGTAAAAAAAAGAAAAAAAGAAAGTCTATTGTACAATGCAGTGATATTATGTCGTTTCAAAATACAATATATTAACATTTTAATGTAGAAAAAGCCAACGTGGGTGTCTTAAGGTGCAAAAATACAACATATGGGCTCTAATGTTGCTGTTGTGTCATCACTCATATAGCAAGTCATATCTCTCCGGCCCTTCGTTTGGGATCCTTTTCATGAACCGGCCCCCATGACAAACTAATTGAATAGCCCTGCTGTAGACTATCGGAAAAAAATATATAGCTTAAAGGGGCTAATAATTTTGACCTTAAAATGGTTTTTAAAAAATTAAAAACTGCTTTTATTCTAGCCGAAATAAAACAAATAAGACTTTCTCCAGAAGAAAAAATATTATCAGACATACTGTGAAAATTTCCTTGCTCTGTTAAACATAATTTGGGAAATATTTAAAAAAGACAAAAAAATTCGAAGGGGGGCGAATAATTCTGATTTCAACTGTATATATGGCGACGCAGTGGCGCAGTAGGTAGTGCTGTGGATGTTTCCCAGAGATGGGTTGCAGCTGGAAGGGCATCCGCTGCGTAAAACGTGCTGGATAAGTTGGCATTTCATTCCGTTGTGGCGACCCCGGATTAATAAAGGGACTAAGCCAAAAAGAAAATGACATTAACTTTTTTGATCACCAGCCACTGTGGCTAGTAGTTTTCCAACATTACTAGCCACTCACCATTTCCACTAGCCAGGTCTGTTCTGAAAATATATTTTATATGCATATATATAACTTTGACATGCAAAAATACTTGATTTACACTTTGTGTTATGTCCACATGCCTCCTCATTTATTTCACTTTTTGTGTGTGTATATGAGCTTGCTTAATGTGCATGAGCAAATGGGTCATGGTTTCATAGTGTCGTATTACAATTAGTTTTTATTTCACAGGACTTTTCAGAGCTCAAAATTAAGGATTTACCAAATTTATCTCTGAACCACACCAAACATAAATAAATAACTATTTCTTGTCCACAAGTTTTAAATGTGTCAAAACAAGCAAACTATAGCTGTATACACTATACTTTTTATTTAACAAAACATTTATTTAAAAAAAGGAAAATCAATTGACATTTAAAAAAGTAACTTTTGTCATTTTTCTAAAACTACCCACAGTAATCTGTCCTGGCTAAAGCTCCCAGATCACCAGTTAACTACACATAAATGGGGAGTTAATGTCCCATTTAAGCAATCTTATTGTAAAACATGATAATTAAAGCATATTAACAAAAATAACTGTAAGCAAAAGAAAGCAGGTGAAAACATACTGTGTGTGATAATGAAAGGATGATCTCACGCACACGGTTAACGTTAGACCAGTTAATCTGTTCAAAAAATGGTTAAAGCGAAAGCAACCGGCGCTGTTTGCAAAAAGACAAATCTGGAGCTCTTGAAAGCAGCAAGACTGGGTGCACGAGTATAACCTTTTGTCTAGTCTATTTGAAATAGTTGTGTTTATAGGCACAGTTGCTTCACGCAAGGAAACGGGAGCGCGCATGCATTTTAAACAGTTGTGCGCATCACATCAGCTGTTAGCGCGAGTGATCATCCTCTCATTCGGTATTCACCTGCTTTCTTTTGCTCTCGCGAACACAATTTGTCAGTCGTGCTGCTTCTCAATTCTAAGATTGCATTTGCACGCATATTGGGCCATCCTTATTGTCGAACCCTGCTTTTAAGAAAACTACAATTTAAAAAATATATTCAACCGGCCAAAGTGGCTAGTGGAGGTGGCTGTCTAACCCACCACAGGAGAAATCTGAAATCTACCCGCAGGTTGGCGGGTGTTAATGTCAAGCCCTATATATTGAAGTCAGAATGTTTTGCCCCCCTTTTATTTATTTATTTTTTTTTTTAATATTTCCCAAATGATGTTTAACAGAGCAAGGAAATTTTCACAGTAAGTCTGATAGTGTTTTTTTTTTCTTCTGGAGAAAGTCTTATTTGCTTTATTTCGGCTAGAATAAAAGCAGTTTTTAATTTTTTTAATTTAATCTTTTAAATTCATTTTAAGGTCAAAATTATTAGCCCTTTTAAGCTGTATTTTTTATTTGCTAGTCTAGAGAACAAACCATCATTATACAATAACTCGCCTAATTACCCTAACCTGCCTAGTTAACCTAATTAACCCACACTGTAAAAAATGGCCGTAATTTCAATGGTAAAAAACTGTAAAAATTCTACAGTAAAAATCCGTAACCTGGTTAACAGTATGTTTCCTTAACATACGGTTAATAACCGTAAATTGTCTTTCCCAGAGTTCCCTGTATGGCACATCACTTTTTATGCTGTTTGTTGACATTACTATGGGTATTTTTAGTTGTTTCCTGATCAGTTATGTACATTAGAGATTTATGTTACATCTAATGTTGATAAACAATGTTTATTTCATGACTTTAATTTTATGCGTGTTACCATGCTGGTGTTTAGTAGCTGTGTAAATGACACTGAGCACCTTCTTTACACTGATACACTTTTCTGCTTGTGGGAAAAGTTGTTTGTGATGAGCATTGGTTCATTATGTATGAACTTTCTTATCACCACCTGCATATGGCTGAGTTAACGTGTCTATCTGTGTAACAAAAGATGTGTAGATGTTGCTAATCAATATACAAACATATTTCCCCTATAAATTAAAGATATACTGTAGTTTACTATAAAAATAAGTAATTACTTTTACGGTTTGTATCGTACTTTTAACGGTTAAATACTGGCAACCACTGCTGCCGCTTTTTTTACCGTAAATTTTACGGATTTATTTTTTACAGTGTAGTTAAGCCTTTAAATGTCACTATAAGCTGCTTGAAAAATATCTAGTCAAATATTATTTACTCTCATCATCAACTGATTTCTTTTATCTTTGTCATGATGACAGTAAATAATATTTGACTAGATATTCTTCAAGCAGCTTAAAGTGACATTTAAAGGCTTAACTAGGTTAATTAGGTTAACTAGGCAGGTTAGGGGAATTAGGCAAGTTATTGTATAATGATGGTTTGTTCTGTAGACTATTGAAAAAATAAATAGCTTAAAGGGGCTAATAATATTGACCTTAAAAATTAAAAACTGCTTTTATTCTAGCCGAAATAAAACAAATAAGACTTTCTCCAGAAGGAAAAATATTATCAGACATACTGTGAAAATTTCTTTGCTCTGTTAAACATCATTTGGGAAATATTTAAAAAAGACAAAAAAAATCAAAGGGGGGCAAATAATTCTGACTTCAACTGTATATATATATATATATATATATATATATATATATATATATATATATATATATATATATATATATATATATATATATATATATATATATATATATATATATATATATATATATATATATATATATATATATATATACTAATTGATGTTGTTGTTACTTTTTAAGTTATATATATATATATATATATATATATATATATATAGCTTAAAAAGTAACAACAACATCAATTAGTGGCAGTAGTAGCAAATAAATAAGTTAATACAAAAATAAGTAACATCACTATTGTAATATTTCACTGTAAAATAAAAATGAAAAACACATATTTATAAATGTAAATAGTAATAAGAACTACTACTGTTATTCATTCATTCATTTTCGTTCGGCTTAGTCCCTTTATTCATCAGGGCTCGCCACAGCAGAATGAACCACCACTATTATTATTTATTATTATTGTTAAAATAAATGTAGTGTAGAGAGTAACTATTTTACAGTAATATTTCAATGTAAAATAAAAACTAAATTTCAGCAATTTAATACAACAGAATAGAATAAAAAGTTCAAATAAAAGTTAAATATAACAAAAATGTAAGTAATATATCATATCATATTAAATTAAATAAGCGACAAGGTGGCTCAGTGGTTAGCACTGTCGCCTCACAGCAAAAAGTTTGCTGGGTCGAGTTCCGGCTGGGTCAGTTGGCATTTCTGTGTGGAGTTTGCATGTTCTCCCCGTGTTGGTGTGGGTTTCCTCCGGGTGCTCTCTGTGACGGCCCCTGATGAATAAAGGGACTAAGCCGAAGGAAAATGAATGAATATTAAATATGAATGCTGTTATTAAAAAAATGAGCTTTGAATTTAACTCAAAGTGAAATAATTCTGTTCTACAAATAATGAAAGAAAGACTTCCTGTGACTAAACCTGATAATGCAGCAGTCATAATATAAATCTTAAACAAAATGTCATAAAAACTATTAATGAATCTACTGAAGCCTTAAGATAGAGAACAGCAATCTACAAGCAAATGAACTGACTTTTAATTGCATTTACTTTAATCCCTTTCCAGTCAGTGAAGTAATCCTGGATAAAGGATTGACGTGTCAGCATATGGCTGGATCTGGTGTTTATTTGTGTGTGTAACTACTGCTGTCTACTGCCAGCAATGATAGTATTACCGAGTTATCACATTATTATTATCGGTTGTTTTTAGTATATGTGGTATTTTCTGGCACTACCAATCATAAAACTATACTGATTGACTGCTTTAAAAAAAGTGTATTGTGAACACCGCTATATACATGGTAAAAATGCTGGGTTGTTTTGTATGTCAAAAAAGCATAAACACAAATAGGGTCAAATTGGGTAATTTAAATGTAATTGAAAAAAAATATTGGATTTGATCTATATTTGACCCAACTCTGGGTTAAAAACAACCTAGCATTTTTAGAGTGTATAAATACATAAATCATTCCATGCTGTTAAATTAGATTTAAAGCATAAATGAATGTTCAGAAAGCAAGATTTCTTATCTTTAAGTTCACGTTGTCTGTGTGGAGTTTGCATGTTCTCCCTGTGTTGGCATGGGTTTCCTCCGGGTGCTCCGGTTTCCCTCACAGGTCCAAAGACATGTGGTACAGGTGAATTAGGTATGCTAAAATTGAGTGCGTGTGGATGTTTCCCAGTGATGGGTTGCAGCTAGAAGGGCATCCGCTGCATAAAACATATGCTGGATAAGTTGGCGGTTCATTCCGCTGTGCCAACCCCAGATAATAAAGGGACTAAGCCGAAAAGAAACTGAATGAATTTCAAGTTGCGCACAAACACTGAGTGAGAAAATGACTTGTTGGTGTAAACAATGTGTTTTTGCAGGTGTGTGTGATCCTAAAATAACGAATTTTTTTTAACAAATTTCTAAATGTTAAAAATAAAAGATTACAAATAAGATTTTAAGTCTTTTCATGTTGAACAAAGAAAAAAAATGAGTTTTTATGTAGATTATATCTATATAATTTTAATTAAAATGGCAAACATTATTTTAAAAGGCTCCTATTTTACCCCTTTTACAAAATTTTAATTAAAGGGCAGCTATGGTGAAAAATCTACTTTTCAAGCTGTTTAGACAGACATGTTAGACTGTCATATTGTAGTGATATTAGCACACTCAGTCCTTTTTTTTCAATTTAACAACATAAAAACGGTGGACCAATCGGAGCGGTTTTGAGATCGACCACAATTTTACGTAGGAGTGCAGTCCACCCGCCCACCAATATTGATTGACAGGTGCGCATTACCATATCCTCAGTATGTTGTTTTACGTCCGCCATTTTCAGCGTGTGAGTCAAAGCGACGTCACCAAAGAAACACCCTTGCTCTATTTTTAGATGTATGGCTCATTGGGCTCAACATTCACCTTGTTATCACTCTCCTCGCCGCCAGTGTTTGTGAGTTTTGGTGGGTTTGCATACATGTGTACTTTTCATTGCGTCTTCTTTAAACTTCAGCTGTTTGCATTTCCCGCGGTCACAGAAGCTTTCTGTCATCTTAACTAGGTGCAGCTGGAAAGTGCGAGCGCATTGCCTCATGTGCGCGTCCCTCCATTGGAAATAACGAACTAACGACACGCAGCGCCATGCATTTTGCGGTGTCGCGGATGAAAGTGAGGACCGGGAGGGAGGGGGTGGGTGTCGCGGATGAAAGTCAGGACTGGGGGGGGGTTCGCTCACTATTCTGCCTTACTATTAATTTTAAATAACATGCGAATGTGCGCGTCTGGTGTGCCATGTCGTGGCTCTGAGCGGCGCATCCGATGTGTATGGCGCCCTTTAGTTATAGCCTCAAGCAGGTCGTACACCAGAAGCGCCGCTCGGCGACACGCAACGGTATGCATTTCTGAATTCTAAACATAAGTTTCTATCGGGACACACTCGGTGCACAAGCTCGGAGCTTTAAACTAGCACACAGTTGGCTGTAAAACTATACAAAGACACAAATGATTTTGTAGTCTCTGCTTGGTCTGTGTCCGAGTCGTACATGTACAGCTGAATGCTGGTCCACTCACTCATGTTGCTTCTCTCTGTCTGTTGCCATAGGGAGCTCTTGGCTCCGCCCCCTTGTTAAGTTGGGCGGGAAGTTGAAAGTAATTTTAATGTGAAGCAACACGCCCCTAAAACAGTGAACTGTGTACACGCCCCAAAAATTGCACTTTTTAACACATCATAATAAAACAAATCTGAATTGAGTTTTGAACTGAACCTAAACTGCCACACTCAGAAGAACCATATTATTAATATTACATCTTAAAAAGGGGTAAAATAGGTGACCTTTGAGTCTTTGGTGTCTCCAGAATGTGGGTGTAAAGTTTCAGCTCGAAACACCCATCAGATCATTTATTATACCCTGCTGAAAACAAGAATTTGGGGTCATAGGAAATTGTAGCTGTTTTTGTAGCCTGTGCCTTTAAATGCAAATGAGCTGGTTCTCCCCACCCACCAAAGAGCACAGTGACAGATACAGACACGGATGAAGCAGAGATTCAGTTTAAGAGCCAAAAATGTCAAGTAAGGTTATTAGATGTATTTGTGATGGAGTTTATTCAAGCCTTTCTGAAATGATGAATGACACACAAACGCCATTACAAAGTTCGTAGTACACACAGACACACACACACGTTTAACTTTGCACTGTTTTTGCCTGCAAAAATCTACTTGCAGCAAATGTGACAGGATACAATATACTATACACTGCTATATCCATTATGCACTTGTATAAAATAAACCAGATTTAACCTCTACAAACCGAGTATGACTGACGTGCCTGTCAATCAATTTAGTGGGCGGGGAAAACTTCTACGTTGCGGATTTGGATCCTATTTTAATGTCAGGAAATTTAAAAGAAGAGACTTGCTGACTTGCAGGAACACAGTTTTGTCCAAACAGCTTATAAAAGTTGATTTTGCATCATAGGTGCCCTTTAAGATACAATTTTCGCTATTCACAAACCATCATTTTCATCTCAATATACTACTAATATGCTGCTTATTTATAGCTATTAATGTATAAATTGGGTTTAGATAGCGGCTGCACGGTGGCGTAGTGGGTAGCACATTCGCCTCACAGCAAGAAGGTCGCTGGTTCGAGTCCCGGCTGGGTCAGTTGGCGTTTCAGTGTGGAGTTTGCATGTTCTCCCCGTGTTGGCGTGGGTTTCCTCCACAAATCCAAAAACATGCACTATGGGGAATTGGGTAGGCTAAATTGTCCGTAGTGTATGAGTGTGTATGGATGATTCGCAGTGATGGGTTGCAGCTGGAAAGGCATCCGCTGCGTAAAACATATGCTGAATAAGTTGGTGGTTCATTCCGCTGTGGCGACCCCAGCTTAATAAAGGAACTAAGCCAAAAAGAAAATGAATGGGTTTAGATATTGAGTATTAGGGATGTTGAATAAGATCATGCAGGATATGTACTTTACAAGTACTAATAAACAGCCGATATCTTAATTAAGCCAGTAGTAAACAGTGTGAATTGGTACTTAAACTGAAGTGTTATGATATAAATGAACTTTCATAAAGGAAGATTTCTTATCTAATGTCACCATGCGCATTAATGCTGAGAAAAACAAAAGCACAGAGTCAGAAAATCACTTGTTGACGTGACAGCATACATTTTTCTGTGTGTGTATGTGTGTGTGTGTTTTTGGATAACTAACCTAACCACGTGGAAAAAACTAAATTAAAATTGAAATATTCAAAGTAATTTGAATAATAATAATAATTATAATAATAACTACAATATTAGCAGTGATTTTTTAAAACACTCTTAAGGACAAATTTCCAAATGATTAAGATACATTTTACTTAAGATGCAAAATGAGAAAACAACAAGCCTTTTATGGTAAACAATAAACAAATTTAGTGTTTTTAATGTAAATTAATGTAGTGTTTTATATAGAATTTAGTTTAAAATGAGGAAATATAACATCAAAGTAAAAACAAGTGTTAAATGTTTCTGAACTGCAGATATTTGTTCTTCTTTTAAAGCAAAAACTCTTTTTTAGAAAGCAAGATTTCTCATCTATAATGTTACGTTGGGCAAAAATAGTCTGAAAATCACTTGTTGACAGGAATGAAGTGATTTTGTGTGTGTGCGCATGTGTGTGTTTAGATAACCTAACCATGTGCTTATAATATGTGTGTGTTTAGATAACTAACCTGAACAAAACCCCCTGCACACTTCCTACATTTAAAAAAATTAATTGAATTATTTAAATAATGTCAAATTTTCCTAACAATTGTTGACTTTTATCTCACTAAACTACAAATATGCTGGTTATTATTAATAGTTAAGATGGTATTTGGGTGGAGGTGTTGATTATTGGTATTAGGGGTGTAGAATAAGATCTTACTTTATAAGTACTAATAAACAGCCGATATCTTAATTATAGTCAAGCCAGTGGTAAACAGTGTGAATTGGTACTTAAACTGAAGTGTTATCATATAAATGAACTTTCAGAAAGGAAGATTTCTTATCTAATGTCACCATGCGCATTAATGCTGAGGAAAACAAAAACACAGTCAGAAAATCACTTGTTGACGTGACACTTTTCTGTGTGTGTGTTTGGATAACTAACCTAACCACGTGCTTAACAAAACCTGAACAAAACCCCCTGCACACTTTCTACACTCCTCACGATTTTATCCCAAATTCCTCCATTTCAGTCGAAGCGTCAGTCAGTCCCTCGCTCTTTCTCAGGCAGCAGATTTGCGCCTCTCAGCAGGTTAATTCGACATTAATGCGGAAATCCTGCAGACTTCCAGAAAGCTCCGCCACTTTACCTGTCAGCAGAAGCAGGCCACAGCAAATCACTTTCACTATTAGTCCTCTCATCCTGCCAAACGTCCCGTCCGGAGCCACTGACACACATACACCTGACAGCTTCCAACACACACACACACACACACACAATCCTGCGTTTTCTGGGTCTGTGCTCTCGGTACCAGGCGTCCAGGAGTGATTACGGAGGATGAGTCCCGAGCGGAGCTGCCCTGCCGGGATAATAATCCACAGATCCTCCCTGCGTGTCCTGCTGGCTCCTGTCAGCGCTGACATCAGGAATGCCGGAGCGATGCCTTTCTGTGTGCCAGCGAGAGCTTCACTCATTACTGCAGATTTCAGCTCGGTGTCTGTGTGGGATGTTCAGGCCTCTGAAGGCTGGAATGCACTACAGCACTTCTCAAATCTCAGCTGATTTTATAACCAGCATATAAATATAGAGCTGAAGGCAAAATTATTAGCCCTCCTGTGAAATTTTAATTCTGTTTAAAAGAGCAAGGAGATTTTTCATAGTAACACTATTATATATCTTTATATGTTTACTGTATATTTTTTGTCTATATTTATTATATATTATATCTTTTATATATATTATATTCATATATTTTTTCGGTAACATTTTAGTTTAATTCCCGCTGCTAACTACTGGCTTATTACCTGCTTATTATGAAGATATTGGCTGTTTATTGGTACATATAAAAGGTAATTTCTAATATATTTATCATTTATAATATACTTCATCATTTTGTTTGGGTTAATCGCCAACATTCAAAAACATCTTTCATCAAGACCAAAGGATCAAAAACTTCTTAAATCAAGAACAAAACATGAAAAACTTCTTAAATCAAGAACAAAAGATCAAAAACATTCAAATATCAAGAACAAAATATAAAAAATATTCTTAAATCAAGATAAAAAAAATCTAAAACATCTTAAATCAATATCAAAAGATCTAAAATATTCTAAAATCACGAGCAAAAGATCTTAAATAAAAACAAAAAGATATTATAAAATGATTTAAAAATTTTAAACAAAGAACAAAGGATTAAAAACTTCTTAAATCAAGAGCAAAAAGATCAAAAATCATCTTAAATCAAAAACTAAAACGTCTTAAAAAAAGATCAAAAGATAAAAACACATTCTGAAATCATGATAAAAAACAGCATATATCAAAAGCAAAAAGATCACAAATATTCTAAAATGAAGATCAAAACATGAAAAATCAAGATCAAAAACTTCTTAAATCAAGAACAAAACATGAAAAACTTATTAAATCAAGATCAAAAGATCAAAAACTTCTTATATAAAAAAAACATCAAAAACATTCTAAAATCAAGAGCAAAATATCTTAAATAAAAGCAAAAATATATTTTTTTAAATTCTTAAACCAAGAACAAAAGATCAAAAAATTCTTAAATAAAGATCAAAAAAATAACAAATATACCTGAATCAACATCAAAAGATCAAAAACATCATATATCAAGAGCAAAAAGATCACAAACATTCTTAAATCGAGATCAAAAATATCAAAAATTTCATAAATCAAGAGCAAAAAAATCAAAAACAGTCTTAAATCAAGATCAAAAATATTCTTAAGTCAAGATCAAAAGATCAAAAATATTCTTAAATTAAAATCAAAAGATCAAAAACTTTTTTAATCACAATAAAAAACATTCCTAAATGAGATCAAAATAAGATCTAAAACATTTTTATACAAGATCAAAATTTTAAATATTCTTAAATTATAAGCAAAAGGATCAACATCTTCTTAAATCAAAAACATTGTTAAATAAATGAACATTGACTTTAAGTTTTTAAATAAACATCTTAATAATTACTATTACGTCCTTAAATCTCTAAACTACGTCCCTGTTTTCACAAGACTTAACATATTTTTCCTTCTCATGTATGTTGAGTGCTTGATTTAGGAATGTTTTGATATTTGTACAGTAAACTCAGACAAATACTGTATGCTGATGGAGAATATGCTTTGCAGTGTAAGCACAAAGTCATTCTGAAACACCTCAAACTCAAACAAGCGAGCTGTTTCTAAGAGACGAGAGATAAATGTAACAATATGTGTTCTAGAATTGGCTAAAAGTATCAGAAGCTTTGATCTCCTCAGACTGGATGGAATCACAGTTTAAAGATTAAACAAACGCACACACACAAATCAAAACTGCTGACCTGTTCTGAATTTTGGCAGCTAGTTCGAGCTAGTCCAGACACAGTGAAAACATCTGTTAATTAACCGTTTCCCAAAAGTGTGTTATTCATGAGTCTTTCTGTTTATTTACACCTTTAAACACCTTTAATGCCTGACTTGAGTATTTTTAATGCCGAAAATGTTCAAGTTACATTCAGAAAATGAAGTTTGCTGTTTGTTCAAACTACTTATTTAAAATTGGTTCAAACATTATAATTCTTTGGGCGGCACGGTGGCTCAGACTATCATCTTGCAGCAAGAAGGTTGCTGGTTCGAGTCCCGGCTGAGTGAGTTGGCATTTCTGTGTGAAGTTTGCATGTTCTCTCCGTGTTGGCGTGGGTTTCCTCCGGGGGCTCCGGTTACCCCTCAAAGTCCAAACACATGCACTATAGGGGAATTGGATGAACTAAATTGGCCATAGTGTATGAGTATGTGTGTGTAAATAAGTGTGGGTGGGTGTTTCCCAGAACTGGGTTGCGGCTGGACAGGCATCCGCTGCATAAAACATATGCTGGAATAGTTGACGGTTCATTCCGCTGTGGCAACAACTGATAAATAAGGGACTAAGCCAAATAAAAATGAATGAATGCATGAACATAATTCTTAAGTTTTTTGAGGGAACTTAATTGTTTTATGTTCAATCCACTTGAAGCTGCGGTCACACCTCACTTTTCTCCCCATAGACTTCCATTCATACGCAAGGAAACGCAAGGTCGTGCGGAAAGATTCGCAGTTCTCTGCATTGGAAAGTTCAAGCTTGGTGAACTCTGACCTAAGAAATCGCATGACATGATTGCATGAAACCAATCAAGGATCAAAACATGACCACTCTGGACAGAAATGTAAAACATGGACCGATCGCTCGCTTTTTTTAATGTCCAATCGTCTTGCACTACAGAATTTCTCTTGCACAAACTCTAGTGTGACCGCGGCATAAGTTTGTAAAAACTAGTAAGTAAACTTAATTCCTTCATTCAGCATATGTTTTACACAGCGGATGCCCTTCCCTTCCAGTACTGGGAAACACCCCTACATACACCCACTACAGCCAATTTAGTTTGCATGTGTTTGGACTGTGTGGGAAACCGGAGCACCCGGAGGAAACCCACGC
Source organism: Danio kyathit (assembly GCA_903798195.1). Lineage (NCBI taxonomy): Eukaryota > Metazoa > Chordata > Actinopteri > Cypriniformes > Danionidae > Danio > Danio kyathit. The sequence continues at coordinate 5,657,168 of LR812526.1, read as the reverse complement.
CAACACGGGGAGAACATGCAAACTCCACACAGAAATGCCAACTGACCCAGCCAAAGCTCGAACCAGTGACCTTCTTGCTGTAAGAAAACAGTGCTAACCACTGTGCCACCGTGCCTGTGGATTAGAACAAGAACAAGCGTTTTTTGCAGTGTATGTGCACCTGTTATTTAATGGATATTTGAACAGTGTAAATCTGGGGATAATATTGCATCATATTTGATGTGTGCACATTTCAAAGGCCTCCAAACAATAGTCAAGTTCAAAGCTTTGCTGAAAAACCTGGTGCACAGTGTAAACCTGCACTAGTGAGCAAACAATTTTAAACAAACACACACACACACACACACACACACACACACACACACACACACCACACACACACACACACACACACACACACACATATATATATATATATATATATATATATATATATATATATATGTATATATATATATATATATATATATATATATATATATGTATATATATATATATATATATATATATATATATATATATATATATATATATATATATATATATATATATATATATATATACATACACAGTGGAAGTCAGAAATATTAGCCCCCCTGTATATTTTTTTTTCCCCAATTTCTGTTTAACGGAGAGAAGATTATTTCAACATTTCTAATCATAATAGTTTTAATTACTCATCTCTAATAACTGATTTATTTTATCTTTGCTATGATGACAGTAAATAATATTTGACTAGATATTTTTCAAGACACTTTTATACAGCTTAAAGTGACATTTAAAGGCTTAACTAGGTTAATTAGGGTAACTAGGCAGGTTAGGGTAATTAGGCAAGTTATTGTATAATGATGGTTTGTTCTGTAGACTATTGAAAAAATATATAGCTTAAAGGGGCTAATAATTTTGACCTTAAAAATTAAAAACTGCTTTTATTCCAGCCAACAAATAAGACTTTCTCCAGAAGAAAAAATATTATCAGACATACTGTAAAAATTTTTAAAAAATTCAAAGGGGGGCTAATAATTCTGACTTCAACTGTATGTATATATATATATATATATATATGGAGCTGGTTATATGATCATGCTCTACATAAAGGTGTTTTGAGTTCACGAGATAAAAGCACTCTCAGATCACTAATCAAGACAAAATATACTTTTGGTATTAACCCCCAGGGGTCTGAGGTGATTTTGGGGCCCCTGAGATGTTTTGACATGCCCTGACATTTGTGCATATTACAGCTACTTATTACATAGATCTGGCCAACATGTAATTTTTTTTGTATTCAGCACAGACTGTGCTACAATTATATCTGAGAAATATTGATGTACTTGATTGCGTTTTTTAGAAAAAAAAAAATATTATGCGTGGTAAGTTTTGGAGAAAAAAAATGTAGCTGAAATAAGGTCCAATAAAGCACACTGAATGTGCCTGAACAAGACTTTTGAGTAACCAGTCTTGTAGGCTAGAATATTTACTTCCCAATTATGTAAAAAAATTATTCTGTTCTCTTATTCAAAGAAAACATTATAATGAATCACAATTTGTTAAGTTTGTTTTGGGTGATCTTAGCACTATGCGTGAGTGACAATGGTCATGAATCATTCACACCCTGAGAGACAAAAGACACTCCCCCACTCACCCATCAATGGCATTGTAAAGCAATGTCCATCTGCAAAAGCTAGCCCAAACTAAACGCTTGTATGACCATGTATACAGGCAGTGCAGAATTATCAGGCAAATCAGTATTTTGACCACATCATCCTCTTTATGCATGTTGTCTTACTCCAAGCTGTATAGGCTCGAAAGCCTACTACCAATTAGGCATATTAGGTGATGTGTATCTCTGTAATGAGAAGGGGTGTGGTCTAATGACATCAACACCCTATATCAGGGGTGCATAATTATTAGGCAACTTCCTTTCCTTTGGCAAAATGGGTCAAAAGAAGGACTTGACAGGCTCCGAAAAGTCAAAAATAGTGAGATATCTTGCAGAGGGATGCAGCACTCTTAAAATTGCCAAGCTTCTGAAGCGTGATCATCGAACAATCAAGCGTTTCATTCAAAATAGTCAACAGGGTCGCAAGAAGCGTGTGGAAAAACCAAACCAAAAACCAAGGTGCAAAATAACTGCCCATGAACTGAGAAAAGTCAAGCGTGCAGCTGCCAAGAAGCCACTTGCCACCAGTTTTGCCATATTTCAGAGCTGCAACATCACTGGAGTGCCCAAAAGCACAAGGTGTGCAATACTCAGAGACATGGCCAAGGTAAGAAAGGCTGAAAAACGACCACCACTGAACAAGACACACAAGCTGAAACGTCAAGACTGGGCCAAGAAATATCTCAAGACTGATTTTTCTAAGGTTTTATGGACTGATGAAATGAGAGTGAGTCTTGATGGGCCCGTGGCTGGATCGGTAAAGGGCAGAGAGCTCCAGTGGAGGTGGAGTACTGGTTTGGGCTGGTATCATCAAAGATGAGCTTGTGGGGCCTTTTCAGGTTGAGGATGGAGTCAAGCTCAACTCCCAGTCCTACTGCCAGTTTCTGGAAGACACCTTCTTCAAGCAGTGGTACAGGAAGAAGTCTGCATCCTTCAAGAAAAACATGATTTTCATGCAGGACAATGCTCCATCACACGCGTCCAAGTACTCCACAGCGTGGCTGGCAAGAAAGGGTCTAAAAGAAGAAAAACAATTGACATGGCCTCCTTGTTCACCTGAACTGAACCCCATAGAGAACCTGTGGTCATCAAATGTGAGATTTACAAGGAGGGAAAACAGTCCACCTCTCTGAACAGTGTCTGGGAGGCTGTGGTTGCTACTGCACGCAATGTTGATGGTGAACAGATCAAAACACTGACAGAATCCATGGATGGCAGGCTTTTGAGTGTCCTTGCAAAGAAAGGTGGCTATATTGGTCACTGATTTGTTTTTGTTTTGTTTTTGAATGTCAGAAATGTATATTTGTGAATGTTGAGATGTTATATTGGTTTCACTGGTGTAAATAAATCATTGAAATGGGTATATATTTGTGTTTTGTTAAGTTGCCTAATAATTCTGCACAGTAATAGTCACCTGCACACACAGATATCCTCCTAAAATAGCTCAAACTAAAAACAAACTAAAAACTACTTCCAAAAATATTCAGCTTTGATATTAATGAGTTTTTTGGTTCATTGAGAACATGGTTGTTGTTCAATAATAAAATTAATCCTCAAAAATACAACTTGCCTAATAATTCTGCACTCCCTGTATATTTTTTCCTCATAATAATAACAATGGCATGCTCGATCCACGCAACTGGTTCGGGCCGGGGCGTGTCCGGCCAAACTCCTCCGTCCGGGTGATGTCACGTAATTCACGACAAACGCGGGAAGGTGATGTGACGATCTCCACATGTAGCGAAACCATAGAGCGAAACACGACAACATGGGAAAATGTAAGTTTGCATACTCCTGGTTGGAGAATGACGAGTTTAAACAGTGGCTGAAGCCTGTCGCTGAAAACAACCACTTAATTTATTCTTTCAAGGTTTGTTTCTTCCGAGCTTATCTGAGTTCTGCTGCACGGTTGTGCTCCATTTATGTATTTAACTACAACTGTTTATTAACAACTGTTTATTAAGTTAAAGGTTTGATACTGATAAGAAATATTCTGAGAAGGTCTTTAAAAAGTCTTAAGGTATTGAAATTACCTTTAGAATACCTGCATATACCCTGATATTATATTCATTACAAAATGATTTTAATGTTAAGTGCATATTCTGAGAAGTTTTCTGAACATAGATGCATTTAATCCGGTTATAGGGGACTCAACTCAATATCAGGACACTTTAAAATACCCTATGACCCCCTCTTTAACTAAATCAATGGCTATATGCATAGCACATTTACATACCTGCGAACCCTGGAGGACACGAGCATTGAAAAGCATTGATGAGATCTTCACATGATCCTCCGTTCTCACACGGCGCAGACTCGCATTCATTCACATTCACTGAGCAGTTTTCACCTGTGAAGCAGAAGATGGAGAAATGTAAACACTGAAGAAGACATTTTGAAGAAAGCTGAAAACCTGTAACCACTGACATTCATAGCAGGAAAAACAAATACTGTGAAAGTCATTGGTTTCAGGTTTTCCAGCCTGATCTCACGAGGAAACGTAAGTATTTTTTGTTTTGTCAGTTTAGTGGATAATTTGTACGAATTCGTACGAGTTGAGTCGTACGAAAATGTACGATTTTAAAAAGGAGGCGTGGCATACAACCCCACCTCTAAACCCAACCATCATTGGGTGATGAGGAAATTGTACTAAATTGTACGAATTAGATCATATGAAGGGCGACGCAGTGGCGCAGTCAGTGGCGTTTCTGTGTGGAGTTTGCATGTTCTCCCTGCGTTCGCGTGGGTTTCCTCCGGGTGCTCCGGTTTCCCCCACAAGTCCAAAGACATGCAGTACAGGTGAATTGGACAGGCTAAATTGTCCGTAGTGTATGAGTGTGAATGAGTGTGTGCGGATGCTTCCCAGAGATGGGTTGCGGCTGGAAAGGCATCCGCTGCGTAAAAACGTGCTGGATAAGTTGGTGGTTCATTCCGCTGTGGCGACCCCGGATTAATAAAGGGACTAAGCCGAAAAGAAAATGAATGAATGAATAAATGAGGACCCTAAATGTTGACATCATTTTCATTTTTGGGTGTACTATCCCTTTAACAGTGGTTAAAGTACACGTGAATTTAAAACTAACTATATTGATTCTGTTAGCTCATGTTGCTAGTTTTGTGCTGAACAATTGATCTGTGCATGTCATTACGAACAAAAAAATAGTTTGCCCTTGCAATTTTAAAACTGAAATCTGAAAAAGCACTTCCTGTTTGTTTTCAGTTCAATTCTCAGATTAGGTCTTTCTAAGGTATTGGGCGTGGCTAACTTACTCAACCACGCCCCTCCTACTGTCAGTTTTGACATCAAACAGAAATGGTGAGGAGGAGGAGTGTGTTAGGCTGTATTAACTCTCCCCAAACCCTTTTCCCCATCTTCCTGAATGAAACGCCTACTTTACTACATCCAATCAGCTTGCAGTACAAAAAACAAGCCACGCCCACTGTTTTTTCAATGAATATTCCGTTTCTCTAGGAACTGCGTCACATTACGAAAAAAAAAAATGGGCACAGTTTCCGGTTCATGCAGACTTTAACAGTGTCTCCCACCTGTGAAGCCAGAGATGCAGTGGCACAGGTAACCGGCTGCGCTCTCGAAGCTGAAGTCGGTGTCCAGTTCAGGCAGAACTCTGTAGAGGCTGGAATCTGAGCGCTGGAAACACTGGCCTTCATTCTCACATGGCTGAGAAACACACTCGTCCACATCCAGCTCACAGTTCACTCCTTCATAACCTGAAATAAACAACTCCAGAACATCAAATAACTTCAAACAACACAAGTGTTAGTTAACATCAATTAGTCTTCGTCAAACTTTGCATGAAATCAAAATTTACAATGTTTACTTTGCTAGCGCACATTGGTAGTTTTAAGGTCAGCAATTAATACTTGCATATTAATGCACTGGAATAACTGGTTTGTTTTGGTAATATTAAATCAAAATCTGAGTATCTGCTTCAGGGCAGTCTTTAGTGAAAGATGAGAGGAGGAGCTCAAAAATAAACCTCGCTCCCTACTTAGGGCTGGGCGATAATTCGATAATGATAATTATCACCATATATTCATTCATTCATTCATTTTCTTGTCGGCTTAGTCCGGGGTCGCCACAGCGGAATGAACCGCACGATTTTACACAGCGGATGCCCTTCCAGCTGCAACTCATCTCTGGGAAACATCCACACACACTCATTCACACTCATACGCTACGGACAATTTTACCTTACCCAATTCACCTGTACCACATGTCTTTGGACTGTGGGGGAAACCGCAGCACCCGGAGGAAAGCCACGTGAACGCAGGGAGAACATGCAAACTCCACACAGAAACGCCAACTGACCCAGCCAAGGTTTGAACCTGTGACCCAGTGACCTTCTTGCTGTGATGCGACAGCACTACCTACTGCGCCACTGCGTCGCCCTTATCACGATATATATTTTTTCGATAAAACAATAATGACAGTTCGATAAGTGTTGGATATTATTTACACACTCTATGTGACGCTACGCAGGCATTTTGCAGCCTGGACTTCCGGATTCTGCACACAGTACAAGTGTACAGCCATACAGTGTTAGTTGCACTTGGAGGAGTAAGAAAAAAATAAGGTACAAAAAGGTCACAGTCACAGACATTGTTGGCAAGAAGCATCACTAGACATCAGTAGTCTGGAGCAACTTAGTTTTTTGCAATCCGACACAAAACAGAGCAATGTGCACTGCAAACTGCGCAGACGACTCGTGTCATCAAAAGCAGGCAACATCACAAACTAATAAAATTACAGACTCAAACACGTGTTGGTGAACCAGCGCATCTACCCAGCAGAGTTTCATGTCATCATTTTCAAAAGCTGTGCCTTACGAGAAAAAAACCCCAAAAAGACAGGCGAAAGATATGACAGACCAGGGGCGTAGTGGACATTTTAAAAGCGGGGGGACAGCTGTATGAAATCCAAAAGTTTACACTCTTAATCACCTGTTTCTAAATGGTCTGTCTCTAAAAGAGAGGGGGGACATATGTCTCTAATGGATTGAGCTCTGGTGACTGTGGGGGCCATTTGAGTACAGTGAACTCATTGTCATGTTCAAGAAACCAGTCTGAGATGATTCACGCTTTATAACATGGTGCGTTATCCTGCTGTACACTGTGGTCATAAAGGGATGGACATGGTCAGCAACAATACTCAGGTAGGCTGTGGCATTGACACGATGCTCAATTGGTACTAATGGACCCAAAGTGTGCCAAGAAAATATCCTCCACACCATTACACCACCACCAGCAGCCTGAACTGTTGATATAAGGCAGGATGGATCCATGCTTTCATGTTGTTGACGCCAAACGCCAAATTCTGACCCTACCATCCGAATGTGGCAGCAGAAATGGAGACTCATCAGACCAGGCAACATTTCTCCAATCTTCTATTGTCCAGTTTTGGTGAGTCTGTGTGAATTGTAGCCTCAGTTTCCTGTTCTTAGCTGACAGGTGTGGTCTTCTGCTGCTGTAGCCCATCTGCCTCAAGGTTGGATGTGTTGTATGTTCAGAGATGCTCTCCTACAGATCTCGGTTGTAATGAGTGCTTATTTGAGTTACTGTTGCCTTTCTATCAGCTGGAACCAGTCTGGCCATTCTCCTCTGACCTCTGGCATCAACAAGGCATTTGCCCCCACAGAACTGCCGCTCGCTGGATATTTTCTCTTTTTCAGACCATTCTCTGTAAACCCTAGAGTTGGTTGTGCGTGAAAATCCCAGTAGATCAGCAGTTTCTGAAATACTTAGACCAGCCCGTCTGGCACCAACAACCATGCCACGTTCAAAGTCACTTAAATCCCCTTTCTTCCCCATTCTGATGCTCGCTTTGAACTGCAGCAGATCGTCTTGACCATGTCTACATGCCTAAATGCATTGAGTTGCTGCCATGTGATTGGCTGGATAGAAATTTGCGTTAACGAGCAGTTGGACAGCTGTACCTAATAAAGTGGCTGGTGAGAATATAGGCATATTATTATTAGTTAGTTCACATCTTTTTTTAGTTTTTGAATCTGCCACTATGCTGGCATAGCCACTATGCTAGCTCCACCCTCTTTTGAAAAGAGCACAATCTCATTTGAATTTAAAGCGACAGTCACCAAAACAGCACAATTAGGATCAAAGCCTAAAAGGGTCAGTTTCAAAGGGTTATAAGTCATTATTTGTGTGGTATTTTAAATTGAAACCTCACACACACACACACACACACACTCTAGGGACATCAGTGACTTGTTTGACATCTTGTAAAAAGGGGCTTAATAGGTCCCCTTTAACTATAATATCCAAGCTGCTTACACTCAAAAATGACTTTTGATGCTCGTTTAAACCACTTATTTAAAAATGAGTTGAAACAACAAAATTCCTTTTTTTTGGGGGGGGGGGGGGGTGTTATGTTAAATCCAATTTAATTGATAAAATCTAATTTAACTTAATCAAATTGTGTTGGCTCAACATGAAAGAATTGTGTGGAACCCAGCATTTTGTACAGTGCATATCGACTAAATGACAAACAAACAGCATACATTATGAAGTATTTGAGTTTTCGTGATACAGAAAGCAGTGCTTTCCACACATAGACTTTACTTGGGCGGGCTGCCCAGGTATATTAACAGCTGCCCAATTATATTTAATAAACATTTTTTTTCTATTATTAGAATTCTCTTACATTTTTTTGTATCCGCCCAATATAACCAAACATCTGTGATTGATTAAGTAATGTTAGTGGATAATTTTTCTCTCGTTTACCCGGGTGGTTTTGTGTGCGAGACCTGTCAACACTCCTACAGACAGTGCTCTGCAGACCCACAGAGACGTGCTTTTTTGGGACTTAAAAAGTTCATCAAGCCGGGGTTTCTAAATCTGATAAAATGTTCGGGATTCGGCTTTGGCATTCTAAAGCTGTCATTAATCGTATGCATTTTTGCATTACCTTTTTATTTAAGCCTACTTTCGCTTGGCTTTGCCACTGACTGAGCACGCACAGTCACGAGACTGATAGAAACAGGAAATAATTCATTCTTAAAGAGCCCCTATTAAGGGTTTTTGAAAATGACCTTCTATGTAGTGTGTAACAGCTCTAAGTGAAGTGAAATATCCAGCTAAAGCTTAAATCTGAAAGTGGACAGTGTTTAAAAATATTGATTCATTTGTAAAAGAGTCGACTCATAGTGGTTGGAATGAATCGTCTTGATAATGAGTCTTTAGCCGTTTCGGCGTGACGTGGATACGAAACATAATGGTTGCACGCGCAGATCCGCAAAATTTAAACCTGCGGCCCCGCCCACTAACACAGCAGCAAATTAAAGAGGAAGATAAACAGATCCTGAGTCATGAAGACGCCGTGCTTAGCTGGATATTATTGGAAGTTTGAGGGAAAGTTCGTGTTATATTCTCTACCCAAAGATGAAGCTGTGATGAGTCAGTGGTTGAGGTTTATTTTTGCAAAAAAGGAAGGATCAGAAAAGACTACTGATGTATGAGACTGACAGAGCTCCACAGGAACTATCAATACACAGCTCGTTGATTATTCCTCCATTTTGTAATGAGGGTTGGTGATCGTTGGCAGAGTACAGGTAAGCCATGACAACATATAACACTTATACATATCGCAACTAAAACCACACTAAAAACGTGACGCGTGCCGCTTTCTTTGCGGATTTAAACGTGTTTGTGAGCTTGCAATCCTGTCGTTTGTCATGGCTATGGCTACCGTCAGCTGTTCTTACACACGTGCGGCGGTCAAGGTTCAGAATAGTTCAGCTTTTGCCACTGTGTGGATTAATACTGAATGAGTGTCATTGTTAATAACAGAGCAAGATGCTAGAAAACTGAACTGCTTTAATGCACTCATGCACACACAAAAAATCCGGGAGACTGGGGAAAGTGAGGACCGGGAGGGAGGGGGTGGGCATCGCGGATGAACGGGAGAACCGGGGGAGTTCACGGACGCCGCCCTCACTATTCTATGGAGGCGCCGACCCTAATAACACTGATGAGAACTGGGTACTGTGTTCTGTGGTGTCAGTAACTAATGTGAAGTTGTTTCTTTAATATACATTCTTATGTATTCTGTTTTTGAATGTTTCTGTTAAGGACTTTTATTTTTGTGTTGTGTCCTCTGAGGAGGAGGGTAATGTGTGTGTGTGTGTGTGTGTGTGTGTGTGTGTGTGTGTGTGTGTGTCTGTGTGTGAAAAAAGAGCAGGTAGAGCAGTGTTGCCAGATTCGGCGGTTTCCCGCTCAATTGGACATGTTTTCCAGATGAGTGGGTGGGTTTTTTTTGTATTTTGGCGGGTTTTGGATAGTTTTTGGGCTGGAATCAGTCAGCTACATCTGGCAACACTGAGGTAGAGCATGACAGGCTAGGAGACGCGTGTCGTTTTCCTCCCCAGTTCTTGGAGTTTTTGCTTAATAAAATAGTCGTCCATATTTTCAAGCCGATCGTCTGTATTTACATTCACCCACTGCCGAAATCCACGCCTCACAATAATATGAAGCGTGTATGCACTCTGACTACTTCTATATTGTTGATAAGCTGTGCCCGTGACATTTCACTCTGTCTCGTGCTGAAGGCTGTCAGTGTCGACCAATTGCAACAGGCTGTCATCGGTCCAATCAGCGCAGATTAGCTTCACGCTAAGGAGGGGTTTGGGAACAAATGAATCGCTGAACGATTCATATGGGAGTCGCTGGGAAAATTAGGTAAAAATAAATGCAGATTATAATGCCATGAAAGTGTTTCTTGACCTTGCATGCAGATCAGCCTGTTGTTGGAGACCCTTAAAACCAAAATATGACCCTATTTAATGTATAATAGGGGCTCTTTAAATCTAAACGACTCCAAAAAACTTCACTATATACTCTGAGAGAGCGAAATAACTGGTCTAAACTGGCTGCAAAACATGTGCACACCATTAGTAATGGTTAATCAAGGCATTTGCCTTATTTAAATAATCTACACGTTTTAATCTTGTAATTAATATAATTTTTAGAGATATTGTCTGTTTTTAATTGCTTTTTCTGTCATTTATTTCTCATTATTTTATTAATTTGATGATGTTATTAGGCTATATTACATAGGCTATTTTGTATACATGTCTAAAATGCTTTGGCATTCAAGTTTGCTTTGAACTTAAAAGACAGAGAGAGGCAGATTTGACCAGTCCGTGTGTGCACATGGCTCCCGAATAGCATAACAGTAAGACAAATAGTGGATTTCTTTTTTTTTTTTTACAACAGTCTTTTCTTTTACTTTAACCCATTGAAAATAAACAGAATAAAATAAAACGATTTAATTTTCGATTTAAAATAAAATAAAAAAATAAAAATAAAAAAACGAAAACGAAAAATTTTATTTTGTTTTGTTTGTCACATACAGTTGCAATCACAATTATTCAACCCCCTGATTTATTAGCCCCCCTGTTTATTTTTTTCCCCAATTTCTGTTTAACTGAGAGAAAAAATTTTCAACACATTTCTAAACATAATAGTTTTAATAACTCATCTCTAATAACTGATTTATTTTATCTTTGCCATGATGACAGTAAATAATATTTGACTAGATATTTTAATACACTTCCATACAGCTTAAAGTGACATTTAAAGGCTTAACTAGGTTAATTAGGGTAACTAGGCAGGTTAGGGTAATTAGGCAAGTTATTGTATAATGATGGTTTGTTCTGTAGACTATTGAAAAAATATATAGCTTAAAGTGGCTAATAATTTTGACCTTAAAATGGGTTTTAAAAAAATAAAAACTGCTTTTATTCTAGCCGAAATGAAACAAATAAGACTTTCTCCAGAAGAAAAAATATTATCAGACATACTGTGAAAATTTCCTTGCTCTGTTAAACATAATTTGGGAAATATTTAAAAAAGAAAAGAAAAATTCAAAGGGGGTTCAATAATTCTGATTGCAACTGTATACTGTAGTTACCTATTTATGTGATGTGGATAAATGGTTCATTTTAATCTGGCTACCACCGCAAGTATGTTTCAAACCTGTGGGAGGCACTGAGAAAGTACAAAATACTTTCAGGCCCGCCGTACATTCAGATCATTCAGCATTAAAACGTCTCCTTCGTTTATAGTAAAGCTGCCCATGATTTAGCAGATGCTTTTATCCAAAGCGACTTACAAAACACTTGGCATCCTTGGATCAAGCGGAGGTTAATTCAATAGTGACGGTTCCTGCATGATAAACCCTCCGCGGTTCAAACCTACAGCCGTTCAGATAGCAGCCCATATCTTTAACCTCTAAAACCCAATTAAGCAGCATTAAGAAAAGCATACGTGTGCTCCATCACCAAACGGAAATGTAATTGTTAATACGTTTAAAGTAAGATTAAATAGTTGGGTGAGGTTAAAATCTCCAGGGGGGAAAGATTATGAGTGAGCAGATGGACTTCACTTGTGCCAACCGCAATTATATCCACTCACGCATACCTAAAAGACTTTGGCAGATTTTAAACACTGTAAAAAACAATTCTGGTTGCCTTTCATTTTTAATCTAAATCAAATTAACCTTATGAGTCCATTTAACATATTACGTTAAACTGACTTAAAACAGGCGGCACTGTGGTTAGCACTGCCACCTTACAGCAAGAAGGTCGCTGGTTCGAGTGGAGTTTGCATGTTCTCCCCGTGTTAACGTGGGTTTCCTCCAGGTGCTCCGGTTTCCCCCGCAGTCCAAAGACATGCAGTACAGGGGAATTGAATAAACTGAATTGACCATAGTACATGTGTGTGTATGAATGAGTGTGTATAGATGTTTCCCAGTGGTGGGTTGCAGCTGGAAAAGCATCCGCTGTGTAAAACATATGCTGGATAAGTTGGCGGTTCATTCCACGCCACGACCCCAGACAAATAAAGGGACTAAACCAAAGGAAAATGAATGAATGAATGTAGCATTTTAGATGTGATATAATATAATATAATTAATATAATGCATTTATATATTTTTTGTTACTCATTTTCATACAAGTTAAATTAGCTGATTAGTAAAATTGAAATCAATAATTTATAAAAAAAAATGTATTTTAATTCTCTTCTGAGTACCTTTAAATTTTAGTTCAGGATTTTATTTTTAAATGTAATAATACAATTTTGACCTTGATTTTGACATTGAAATTTTAATGACTTACACCATGGTTATTATAGTTATATTATAACTATATAATTACTGTTGCTTAAAACTGAAATGAAGTCGGTGCCAATAGCCTAGTGGTTAGAGCGTCGACATATAGCACCCAGGTGCTCGCGGCAACCTGAGTTCGATTCCCGGCTTGAGGTCCTTTGCCGATCCTTCCCCTCTCTCTGCTCCCCATACTTTCCTGTCTGTTAATCTCCACTGTCCTGTCAATAAAGGTGAAAACCCCTAAAAAATAATTATAAAAAAATAAACTGAAATGAAATAAACTATAAACTATGAAAAACTTTAAATTATTTTATTTTAATATCTGCTAAGGAAATATTTCATTTTTACTTACACTAACTTGATGTACCACAAAAAAACAAATATATTATATAATAAATTAATGAAGGGGAAAAATACACACTACCGGTCAAAAGTTTGGGGTCAGTAAGATTTTTAAATGTTTTAAAATAAGCTTCTTCTGCTTAGCAAGGCTGTACTGTGCACTATAAAATAACTGTTCAAAAGTAGTTTATAATTTAATTTAATCAGTTATTCCAGTGATTTTAATGATGAATTTTTAGCTTCATTACTCCAGTCTGGAGTCACATGATCCTTCAGAAATCACTTTGATATTAGTTATTATTATTATTATTATTATTATTATTATTATTATTATTATTATTATTGGTAATAGTAATAAAAGCAGTAATGACTGGAGTAATCATTTCAATTGAAACTACATACAATAAAAAAGCAGTCATTTAAAATGTTAATAAATATTTAAACAATTTTTTACATTTAATAAATGTGAACAGAATAATTTTCTTAAAAAGAAAAAAAAACATAAAAAAAAAAACTCAACCCAAACTTTTGACCTGTAGTGTATATTTTTATTTGTTTGTTTTTCAATTTTAAATGTATAGCATTTTAGATGTGATACATTTACAATAATATAATTAATATAATGCGTTTCTACATTTTTTGTGTTACTCATTTCAGTAAATTAATTGATTAATCAAAAAAAATTATTTAACATTTTATACAAGTATTTTTATTTTTAATTCTGTTCTGAATACCATTAAATTTTCCTTTTAATTTTAGGATTTTATTTTAGGATTTACGATTGGTTGTGGCACATATTTTTTGATAATAAAATATGATTTTTATACTATGGTTCTTTTACTGAAATGAAATAAAACTATGAAAACCTTTAAATTATTTTATTTTAATATCTGCTAAGGGAATATTTCATTTTTACTTACAGTAACGTGATGTACCACAAAAAACACTAAGAGATTATATAAATTAATAAAGGTAAAATAAATTTTATATATAGTTATATATAGTTATTTATATATTATTACTATTATTATTATTATTATTATTTATTATATTAATTTATTTATTTTTTATAAATAATACAAAATAATTAACAAACTAACAAACATTTATATAAATAATGGAAAAAAATTATATATTATATATTCATTTATTTATTTATTTAAAATAAATAAATATAAAACAACAAAATAACTAACACTGTAACTAAAATGGAACATAAAATATTAATATTAATTTAATTATTAATAAAAACTACACTAACTAAAATGTCCATGATATTAAAACAACACGGCTGCACGTTGGTGCACGTTGGAGTTGGAGTTTGCATGTTCTCCCCGTGTTTTCATGGGTTTCCTCCAGGTGTTCTGGTTTCCCCCACAGTCCAAAGACAGGTGGTATGGAGAAATTTTGTTGGCTAAACTGTCCGTAGTGTATGAGTGTGAATGAGTGTGTATGGATGTTTCCCAGTGATGGGTTGCAGCTGGAAGGGCATCCGCTGCGTAGAACATATGCTGGATAAGTTGGCGGTTCATTCCACTGTGGCGACCCCTGATTAATAAAGGGACTAAGCCGAAAACAAAATGAATGGATTAAAACAACACTGACTTGCTGTATACACCAGTGAAATGTGTGTTTTTTTACACTCAACAACGCAAATTACTTTATGGAAAACTGAAAATATTCTTCTCCAAATAAACCAAGCGTTTTATATATCTATTATCTGTAAAAGCCTTTATATTTGACATTAACTGTAGACTGTTTATTCAAAGCCACATAGTGTTGATCTTACTTTTCTCTTTGCAATGTCCTACATGTTTCTCTAGGTGGCAGAGTGGTGTTAAAAATATATGACACTTACTGTATACATCATGACTGAAATTCACTTGTAATAAAAAGGAGCATTAGAGCGTTCATAATTAAACCCAATAAAGAAATAAAGTCTATTTACCTGTCCAGCAGACGCAGGTGTAGTGATTTACTCCCTCCAGGCAGGTGGCGCCATGTTGACAGGGGTCAGATGAACACTCGGGGATGTCAATATCACAGAAAAAGCCCATGAATCCAGTGCCACTGCAGTCACACTCATACCTGACAAACACACACTGCACTTAATATATGTGTAGTGAAGGATATTTTCAGTTTGAGCTGTTACTGGACAGAGAGCAGATTATGTAGTGTAAATCCTTCAGATAGATCTCTCACGTCCCAGTCGCTCATGCTTCAATGCACTGTTTTTTGCTCAGTATTGTGTGTCAAAGGGCGACACGGTGGCTCAGTGGTTAGCACAGTTGTCTCACAGCAAGAAGGTCGCTGTTTCAAGTCCCGGCTGGGTCAGTTGACATTTGTGTGTGGAGTTTGCATGTGGGTTTCCTCCGGGTGCTCCAGTTTCCCCTACAGTCACATGCACTATAGGAGAATTGGATGAACTAAACTGGCCGTAGTGTATGAGTGTGTGTGGGAATGAGTGTGTATGGGTGTTTCCCAGTACTGGGTTGCAGCTGGAAGGGCATCCGCTGCATAAAACATATGCTGGAATAGTTGGCGGTTCATTCCGCTGTGGCGACGCCTGATGAATAAGGGACTAAGATTAAAAATTAACTTAAATTATATTAAAATCGGCCAATTTGCTTCTTAAAAACATCTAAAATCTGACTCCGCCATGAAAAATTAAGATCAGTGCATCATTAAATATGTCGCAGGGGCTTTTGAGATTTGTCCCTCATTTCCTAGTGATAAGGTTTAAAAGCCTATATTCAGTATAACCTGAGACTGGTCAAATCCACTCACCCATTGACCATATCCAGACAGACTCCTCCATGCCGGCAGGGTGAGCTCTCACACTCATCGATGTCCAGCTCACAGTTGATGCCCTCGTACCCGGGCACACACTCACAGGTGTACAGACCCACGTGATCATGGCAGACGGCTCCGTTCTGGCAGGGAGACGCTTCACATTCATCCACGTCCACTTCACAGTTCAGACCTGCAGGACACAGCAGACACACGCAGGGGAAACACACATGGAGTGGTATAAATGAATACGGTCATCAGACTGTAGCATGGAATACACACTACAGAACAAGTCTGACTGCACTTTTAATGGCTTTTTAGATGAGGTTCAAAACATGAAATGTCTTAATAGATTTTTGGTGGTATATATTCATTCATTCATTCATTTTCTTTTCGGCTCAGTCCCTTTATTAATCCGGGGTCGCCACAGCGGAATGAACCGCCAACTCATCCAGCATATGTTTTACGCAGCGGATGCCCTTCCAGCTGCATTCCATCTCTGGGAAACATTCACACACACTCATTCACACTCATACACTACAGACAATTTATCCCACCCCATTCCCCTGTACCGCATGTCTTTGGACTGTAGGGGAAACCGGAGCACCCGGAGGAAACCCACACAAACACAGGGAGAACATGCAAACTCCACACAGAAACGTGGTATATATATATATATTTTTTTTTTTTTTCCTATGAATGGATTTATTTAGGGACGACGCGGTGGCTCAGTAGTTAGCACTGTCACCCTTACAGCAAGAAGGTTGCTGGTTCGAGGCCCGGCTGGGTCAGTTTGGCGTTTCTGTGTGGAGTTTGCATGTTCTCCCGTTGCTCAAAGACATGCAGTACAGGTGAATTGAAGAAACTAAATTGGCCGTAGTGTATGTGTGTGAATGAGACACGGATGTTTCCCGGTACTGGGTTGCAGCTGGAAGGGCATCCGCTGTGTTAAACATGTGCTGGATAAGTTGGCGGTTCATTCCGCTGTGGCGACCCCTGATGAATAAAGGGACTAAGCCAAAGGAAAATGAATGCGTGAATGGATTTATTTATAAAACTGAAATAAAAAAAATTATAAAATGTTTTTTTTTAAATGTCATAAAAAATTATTACATTTTTTTATTTAATCAATTATTTATTTAATAAATTTAATTAAATTATAAAATCAAATTATTTACTTGAATAATTAATAAAATTTAATAAGTAAATAATACATTAAATTAATACCTAATACTTAATTTATTCATTTATTTATTTTTCATTTCATAAAAAAATAAAAATGATTCAATTTCATATTTTTCATATTTTAAATAATTTTTAATTAATTCATAAAAAAAATAATTAATTAATTGATTAATACTATTTGCAGTGATATAAAAAAGAGGACGCCCTACAAAAAAGTAAAATATAATATTAATAAAATATGAAATAAGTGTAAAAAGTAAAATCAGACAGTCTAATTATTTAATAAATTATTTAATTAAATAAAATATAGTTTTTGTTTTAGAATTAATTTCTTTTCAAACTAAATGAAAAAATCTGAAATATTTGCTTTAAATATTTTTATTTCATGATAAAACAAAAAATATGTTTTGTTTTTGTTTATAACATTTAAACTAACAAAATATATATTTTTATTATTTTTATTAAATGAATAGATGCACATTTATTGGCACTGATTTGAGCTGAGACGATGTCAAAATAAAAATAAATAAATAAATAAGATAAAATAATAAAAAATAAACGTTTGCTTAGTTACAAATTAATACATTTATATAAAAACTGGCTTGTCGAAAAATACATAAAATTGAATAAAAAAATCACTTTCTACATATGGCGGCACGGTGCCGCAGTGGGTATCACATTCGCCTCACAGCAAGAAGGTCACTGGTTCGAACCTCGGCTGGGTCAGTTGGCATTTCTGTGTAGAGTTTGCATGTTCTCCCCGTGTTCGCGTGGGTTTCCTCCGGGTACTTCGATTTCCCCCACAAGTCCGAAGACACGCGCTATAGGTGAATTGGGTAAGCTAAATTGTCCGTAGTGTATGAGTGTTTCCCAGTGATGGGTTGTAGCTCAAAGGGCATCCGCTGCGTAAAACATAAGCTGGATGAGTTGGCGGTTTGTTCTGCTGTGGCGACCCCTGATTAATAAAGGGACTAAGCCAAAAAGAAAATGAATGAATGAATGACTTTATATATATATATATATATATATATATATATATATATATACATATATACTGTACATAAAACACACAGTTTTGCGGTTTTTGATTTGTAAATCCAGGTTAATTTTTAACACACAATGCATTAGTGATTGTTTACCAGTATCAGTGTGCATTATTTTACAATGATAATTACAGTAACATAGTACAATAGAGCAACAGAAGGAATGTTTTATGTGTAATATATTTCCATCAGTCCTCACCTGTGAACCCAAAGAGACATTCGCAGATGTATCTGTCTCTGCCATTGACACACGTCCCGTTGTTCTCGCAGGGCTGGGATGCGCACTCATTAATATCAATCTCACAGTGAAAACCCTGAAATCCAGGCACGCAGTAGCACTGATAGACCCCCACAGCGTCCTGACAGATCGCCCCGTTCCTGCAGGGCTGCGACAGACACTCATCAATGTCCTCCTCACAGTTATGACCCCGGAAACCTGCAGAACAGTCACAGGGATTTTAACAAACTACAACTAAAACTACGCTGAAAAATGATTCAATGGATTTACCAAAAATGTTTTGAGGTAAGTTGTTGCAAACAATTTACAATATATGGGCTGGAATTAAACAAACAAATTAAATTTAGGAATGTTTAACTTCATTTGTTTGTTTAAATTCAGAATCGGGTTGAAACCAAACTTGGTCCTGGAGGGCCGGTGTCCTGCAAAGTTTAGACACCCCTGGTATAAACCTTTTTCACAAGATGATGATAAGGCTTTAACAGTCACCGTCTTAAATCCTCCGATTTTCAATATCTTACATTTTTAAATGTATGTACATTTTTAAAGCTTTACTTTATAATATTATATTATATAATATTATATAATATAATTAATTTATTACAACATTTTTGTGTCAAATTACAAAAAAATCTGTTAACTACAGTGCAGTAATGGGGTAATATATATATATATATATATATATATATATATATATATATATATATATATATATATATATATATATATATATATATATATACACAGTTGAAGTCAGAATTATTAGCCCCCCTGAATTATTAGCCCAGCTGTTTATTTTTTCCCCAATTTCTGTTTAACGGAGAGAAGATTTTTTCAACACATTTCTAAACATAATAGTTTAATAACTCATTTCTAATAACTGATTTATTTTATCTTTGCCGTGATGACAGCATGGGCGTAGCCCCCCTAAAACTTTTCAGATTAGCTTATAAACTGTAGACCAAATAATCGTCTCTGTCCCCTTTAAATTTGATATGAAGACGGCGGCAGAATTCAGCTCCTCCTCGACTTTCGTTTTTCATTTGATCAGAAGATCACAGCTGTGCAGAGCAAGAGAATGAGGTGTGTGTTTATCGATAAATTAGTATAAAATATGCTTATTTGCAGATCTTTACTATGGATACACTTGTATCACTTGTACCCTAATGTCATATAGGAGCAATCGGGTTTCCAATCTACTGTTTCCTCAGTGCTCACCTCATAATCACAGCTGTTTCCTCCAGCGAAAATTTAACTCTTAACGAACATTTTACTATTTGTTTTTACAAAATGAACCACCATTATAAAACACATTAGGCTACAGTGCATATGGCATTATCTATTAAACAGTCATGCACATAAAGGATTAAACACAGTGACAGAATCACGTAGTGAATGTTCTCATTTTAACTGTCAGAGTCACTGACAGAGATAGAAACATCATGTGTTGTCTTGTATTAAAAATATTTCCTATTTTGATATTATGATTCAGTTCGTGAAATATGTGAATTAGTTAAAAATATATATTTTATATGTATGCCATTTAATTATAAAAGTGGCAGTTTTATTTATTAAATACATGAAAACAAAAATTGTACTTTAACATATAAAGTGGCTTTTACTACAGTAAACAGCTTTGTTGAGCCTATTTGGCTCATTCAGAACTCAAATGACTATACACGTCTATACAATACAGTGGAATACTGCTAGTTTAGCATACAACCCTATACCATATACCACATTTTTAAGTGTATTACTATTAAATTATTACTTATTTAATATATATATATATATAAAATAAGTAATAATTTAAAACAAATTTTCTTATAAGGAGCTGAGCCCCCCCAAAATGAAAATCCTAAAATCGCCCCTGGATGACAGTAAATAATATTTTACCAGATATTTTTCAAGACACTTCTATACAGCTTAAAGTGACACTTAAAGGCTTAACTAGGTTAATTAGGGTAACTAGGCAGGTTAGGGGAATTAGGCAAGTTATTGTATAATGATGGTTTGTTCTGTAGACTATTGAAAAAATATATAGCTTAAAGGGGCTAATAATATTGACCTTAAAATGGATTTTTAAAAAAATAAAAACTGCTTTTATTCTAGCTGAAATAAAACAAATAAGACTTTCTCCAGAAGAAAAAATATTATCAGACATACTGTGAAAATTTCCTTGCTCTGTTAAGCATAATTTGGGAAATATTTAAAAAAGAAAAGAAAAAAATCAAAGGGGGGTAATAATTCTGACTTCAACTGTATATATTTAGAAGCAGATTGTTTTGCTTATAACTCTTTAAAAAAAAACCTTTTTTAAATTTAATTTTGACACACAGACAATATTTTTTACTTGTGAGGAAAATGCTTTTTGATTGAACAACTTTTAAATATTTGGATTAAAACAAGACAAAAATTCAAAGCAAGAAAAGCACTTTTGATGTCACTTTGACACCAAGATGCCCGTTGGGTAACAAAAACATTAATGAAACGTACTTAAACTAAATTTACAGCAAGTTTAAAAATAGTACGTAAAACTACAGCTTTGAAGAACTCGACACACTTTATTTTACTTTGTATTTATTATATATTTTTTACTATTATATATTAATTTACTTATTTATTATTGAATGAATTTATTTATATAATATATACACATATACATTTTTACTCTATGCACCATGCTGCCATCCTCAAATTTCAGTAACGTCCTGTGTTTATTTGCCTAAATTGTCACCTACAGTTATTATGCCACATATTGTTTATTGTACAATACATGTGTTCAAGTTGGGTCTATCAGTGTTTCTGAACTTAGATTTTGTTCTGTTATTTATTTTTATTATTATTTGTTCTGTTATTTTTTTTTTTTTTTATCTGTCATAAAAATCTAAGAAATAAATCATACATTTTTATCGAAATAAAAAACACATTTTAAAATACTAAACTATAATAACCTGCAGCTAGGGCTGGGCGATATGGCAAAAAAAAAAAATCTAGATTTTTTCATAAAGTTTGACCGATTCACGATTTCGATTTTTTATTTATTTTTTTATTATTTCAGCCTATAGCTGAAATGTTGAAAATTGCTCAATTTATTTTTATAAAACATTTGTCAAAACATTTGAGTACAAACTAGCGACATTTAAGAATCCATATTTATTTTATTTATTCATTCATTTTACTTGTTTATTGGTGCATATATGGGTTATGATTTAATTCATACAGTACCTTGGACAGCTACTGTGCCACTCTGTAATTCAAGCAAAAGTCCAAATTAAAGAAAGATTTGACTTTCTGCGTTGACAGCCGACATTCATAACATGCCGTAACCGTCCTTCAGGTGGTGCGCGGGTATAATATACAAAACCAGCCGTCTGGGCTTTGAATTAGGTGCAATTATTTCCTCGTGTGTGTGGAGCGATGGGTGAGCGGGCCAACATGACTATAAGTTAAGTTGGTTGCCCACACCTCCGCCTGTCGAGCCTCCTCTCCTCGCGCGCGCGCCCGTCACGACGCGCGTGGAAACATTAGCGAAGCTGGCTGGCTGACTGCGGTTGCCCTGGCAGCGGGGCTGTTGTTGCTCTAGCGGGAAAATATCCCGGTGTTCCCAATGGCCAGTCCGCCCTGGCGCGCTTCCGCTAAACCAGCTGTGGTAGCTCAACAGAGCCGCGACGTCAACACACAGAATCAGCACAATTCAGCACCGTTGTCTAACAGTTTAGAACGGTTTGGCACGATAGTGGAAAAGCGGCTTTAATATTTTTATTAAAAAATCGCGATTCCTCGATTTTGTAAAAAATAAAATCGTCTTAAAACGTGAATTCAAATTAATCGAAAAAAATCGCCCAGCCCTACCTGCAGCACAGCGGCACTCCAGAGCCCAAACACATGTGGCCTTATTACATTTGCCACAAAACAGAAAAACAAACAGTCGACAAAATAAAAAACATCCCTAACATTTACAGTCAAAGTCAAAATTATTCACCCTACTCTGACTTTTCTTTTTCAAATATTTCCCAAATGATGTTTAACAGAGCAAGGACATTTTCACAGTATTTCCTACAATATTTTTTCTTCTGGAGAAAGTCTTATTTATTTTATTTCGGCTACAATAAAAGCAGTTTTATTTTTTTTTTTAACCATTTAAGGTCAGTATTATTAGCCCCCTTAAGTAATGTGTTTTTTTCAATTGTCTACAGAACAAACCCCTGTTATATAATGACTTGCTTAAATACCCTAACTTCAACCCTTATTAACCTAGTTAAGCCTTTAAATGTCACTTTAAGCTGAGTACTAGTGTCTTATAGAATATCTAGTCAAATATTATGTGCTGTCATCATGGCAAAGATAAAAGAAATCAATCAAAAAATAAAAACAATGCAAAACTCTAATAACCTGTAGCACAGTGGCACTCGTACCCATCCGGAGCCCAGACGCAGGTGGCATTATTAAAGCACGGGTCATCAGAGCAGTCCCGCACCCTTGTCCCGCAATCAGCTCCACTGTACCCACTGGGACAATGGCATGAATACCCATTCACTCCATCCACACAGAAGCTCCGGACCCCCGAACAGGGCCCGCTGTGGCATTCGTTGATGTTTTGGGTGCAGTTTGGGCCACTGAAGCCGTCGGGACACAGACAGGTGTAGTTTTGGCTTCCTGGAGTGCCGATGCATGTGGACGGACAGCCTGCCCAATCACACGGGTCCAGTAAACGTTCACAGTTCGGGCCGGTGTATATTGGTTGGCTGGAGGAACAGGCGCACAGGTAACCGTCCAGGGTGGGCACACAGGTGCTGTTGTTTTGGCACGGGGATGACAGACACACTTCTGATGAGACCGTGCAGAACAGACCTGAGGGTGCAAAAGTAAACATTATTAGTGTCGGCGAATTCATTTCATTGTGCAACTATGAGTGTGCTTTATACAGGTGAGTAGACTTAACAAACCACCTGTAGAAAACACACTCTTTCATCTCTCTGACTCTTTAACCGACACTTGCACCAGTTTTGCACATCTGACACTGTTTTACAATCACTCAATATCTCTATAAAAAAAAAAAAACATTGTGCATTTCTGAAGTGTGCCCCACATAGGTGAGTGGGCTTGACAAACCACCTGTAGAAAACAAATTCTCATTATGCACCAGACACTTGTACTCCATCTTACAAGGACTCAATAAGAAAAACAATATTAATCTGTGAGTGTACAGAACTCAAAACCAGTTCGAATCAGGCTTGGGAATCGGGCGCCAAATTGTCTCAGTCATTTAGATCTGGCTCGAGGGCTTATACCATCACGATAACAGAGGATCAATTGATTGACTATTTTGACCAATACTTTGGCCGCAGATGTTCGGGGATCCTTCAGCCAACTTTGTAAATGATTTAATTACCTAACATTGAGTACGTTTACATTGCTTTAATCTAATTAAGAGAATAATAAGACTAAGATGTTTACATGAGTTGCTTTTTGAGTGTTACTTTCATGATCCCATTTTACAGGACATAATTAGATTAACGTCATTGTGTCACCGCGCTATCTGCATTTCCTCCGGAGTTTCATGTAATTTCGGGTGTTTCATTTTTAATTTGTCGACTTTAACTGCAGTTTGGCATTTTCACTTTCATTCGGAAACATTTCATGCATGCCCCCCGTGACAAACGAGATATTGAATGCAACTATGAACTGCTGGAAGAGTTGTTTTAATGGAAGTTCATACCGCATGCTGAATGGAAGAAAAAAAACCTCCGCATTTCACGATGCAGGTGTCTGTGGTCTGCACTGACTCGGTAGGTGCAAAGTGTGTCAATTAGCTTAAAGTCCTACATGACAGTAGAGGTGTGAACCTACACTGGTCTCACGGTTAGGTTCAGTTACGATTATCATGCCATCAATTCGGTTCAATTCGATATCTCGGTGCATTGATGATTCTTTCCATACACAGTTTTACATTTTCTTCACAGCACAGCAATTCTTGTATTAAAATGTATAAATATATTTATATTTACTATTTGTAATACAATTTTGTCCTTTAATACAAGCAGTCAGATATATAAACTGTATGTACCTTTAAACAACACGAGCATTTATAGACCATTTTGAGGGATGTAAACAAAAACAATGGTCCTAACGTATTTCCTGTTTTACATTTTTAATTTTCATTGCTTCTGAGAATCCAAAAAGGTCCACATATTGATAAATAGTGTTATGACGGCTGATTTAAAATCAAGTTATGATTGAATTGCCTCTTGTTACAGTTAGGAAATAGTTTAACGTCAAGCAGGAAATGTTCATGGGCCAATGACATGACCACATTGAAATGGTCTATAGCAAATAAACAAATATAAATATCCCGCTCGCTTTCTGAGCCTTGTCTACCAAGTTATTTCTTACACCCCTTTGATTGGTCACGCGCTCAACAGAAAGGGCTGTGATTGGCTCTTACACGCTGGCGCTCTTCACAGATGCACTCATGAGCCACGGTGAGAGAGAAAGTAATGGAGTTTACTTTCATTCTCTTAATCGCCGTGAAATAGGGGCTTCTGCTGTAAGTGTCAGTGAAACACAGTCCTGCAAACACACACGCAGTGAAATTGTGCACAGTTTCAGAGTTTTTACGTAGCGTTGTAAATACTCGCACTCGCGGCTCGCCTCCCTCGCCATAGTAAGCTGCGGCGACATATCGCATAAGAGATAAATGACGTCAGTACATAATAACCGGTTAGGATTATTACTGAACCGATACCGAATTGTCCGCGTCTGCATCGCGGTGCACCGAAGAAACGATTAATTTTGACACCCCTACATGACAGTAATAGTTCGATTAAGGTGTTTACATGTCTGTACCGCACTTCAATAATACGACTAAATCGGCATACTCCACATGTCTTAATTCCATTTCTCTTTAGTTCGATTATGACCTTAATCTGGTTAAATTAATCAAAAATCGCTGTTTACATGGTAGACTCTTAATCAGAGTATTGTCTTAATCGCATTAGGATCGAACTATTGGTGTCCATGTAAACGTACTCAATGGGGCTTAACAGGATTTTCAGCGGGAACTGAACGAATCATTTCCTGAGTGGACTCGTAGTTCCCGAGTCATATTGAAGATTCGTTCAAAATGAACGAATCGTTCAAGAACGACCCATCACTATATCAAACTCAGTTCCTGGAGGGCTACAGCCAGCAGAGTTTAGTTTCCAGCCTGCTTCAACATTACCTGTAGATTTCTTACAAGCCTCAATTAGTTTGATCAGGTGTGTTTAATTAGAGTTACAGCTTAAAGCTGAGGTCACACTGCACTTTTCTCTCCATAGACTTCCATTCATACGCGAATGCATCAGACCAGAAATGCAAGCTCGTGCGACAAGTTTCGCAGTTCGCTGCAATGCAAAGTTTAAGCTTGTGAACTCTGACCTGCGAAATCGCATCACGTGACTGTGTGAGACACCCAAGGTTTCCGCTACATTCATTCTTCCGTGGCGGGCCGCCACACCAAAATTAATCCCGCCACGGCTACATTACAACGCATTTAAAACATTCAGTCGTGGTTTTTTTTTATAGCGGGTTAATATCGCACCAAAACATATTGAAAGGTACGTGAATTAAACAGCGCAAACTTTTCTGTAACCGTAGTGCTGTGCGCTATTTGTTCAACCCTTTAAGGTGACATGCTAACTGACTGACGGACTGACCATGTGATGCGTGAGGCCAGCAAACACGGCGTAGCTTTCAGTTAAGATGAACACAGTTTCCATATAAGTATACTTTATTGATAAAGGTCATTGGCTCTGCATACAATGACTTTATTTTTCTGGAGTTTATAGCCGTTTCACTTTACTTCAGGACGCATTAATGTCGCAAAACACACAAAAACGCACTAAATCGCACTTCAGCAGTGTTTATTTGACAGCGCACATAAAGATCTGCACTTGAGCAGAGTATATTTGAGGGTGTGCAAGACGTTTTGAGCACGAACAGATGAAATCGGCGCGCAAGCAAAGAGATTCGCATGCTCGTATTACATGAATGCGATCTCGACTTGATACTGCGTGTAATATTGGTCTTTAAAATAGTTGGCAGATCTGTGTAAAAAAAAAAAGCCTGTCGCCACAGCTGGAAAAAATCCTAGAGGACTGGAGACACCGATGATCAAAACATGACCTCTCTGCACAGAAGTGTAACATATGGCCCAATCGCTCGCTTTTTAAAATGGCTAATCATTTTGTTTAATCCCGCCACTTTTCGCAGCACCGTACAACAGAATTTCGCACGCACAAACTCTAGTGTGACCGTAACTTAGCAGTGCAGATGTGTGGCCCTCAGTAATATGTCAGATGATGTTTAAATGTTTGACACCTGTGCTATATACACTGCAGGTGCTGTTTATTAATTTAACCTTTTTGTTAGAAAATGTATTCATATCTGCTGATTTCTTAAATTTTGTTATACATTTTCTGTTGTATATTTCTTTGCTGTCAAAACAATAAAATATATTTGTCTGAACAATTGATATGCTTGTTATTTTTAATTTGCTATTCTGATTAATTTTAGAAACACTACAATAGCTATATGACATCCCATTAATGTGTATGCAGTATAATGCTGTGAATTGTAACACTACAGTACAGTAACGCTGTTACTCATTAATGGTTCGGTTACAGTATTTAACTGGCAACACTGTTGCAAGTTACTCACTGAAACCAAACCATTACACTGACTAACTGGCAATGGTGTTGCCACTATTATACTGTAAAAAAGCCCGGTAAGGTCTAACAGTGTACAGCCTCTTCACCCTTGTGTATTACTCCGCCCACATAGAGTGACAGCAGCTGTTGGACAACATAATGTACTTTTAAGGCTTTTTCAGGCGAGAATGTAGTTGTTTAGATTGCAACTATGCAGTTTATTACAGTTTTTCTCAGTGGCTTTGGTGCATTTCTCACAACACTATTTACATTTGCACAACAGTTCATGCATTTCTCAAAACAATTAGTCATTTGTGCACATCATAGTAGCAGTTTCTCATTCCTTTCAACAAATTGCAAATGCTTTTGGACATGCATCAATTGCTTTCATACAACTCTCTGCTGTTTGTAACATTATCATTTGCTTATGTCATGTCAGTCAAAATTAACTAAACTTGTGTCTGCTGAATAGTCATTCCATATTAAACTAATAGTCCTCATTTCATTACTTGAGTCATTACATACAAAAATGTTGAACTAGTTGTCAAAATCTGTCAAGCTCATTTTATTTAGAAACTTTAAATCTTTTTTTTCACTGAAAATGTCTTCTAAATTGAACAATTTTATGAATGATTTACAGACCTGTGTATGTTGTAGGTTCAGTTCCAATATGTACTGCAATATTGTTTACAGTTGTGCACAGCTCTACCCAAAGAAAGTTTGTTTGTTGTAAAAAAAAGGGTGTATTTATTCTTTTGCACAATGCTGAGAATAAATTAGAATTGTAAAGAGCAAATGCAGTAAAAATGTGAAACACACATATTCAGTGTCGTGTACTCAGATACCTCACTAAATGCAGTGATGTCTAACTTTACTGTAGTTTTCAAATGGCTGTGCTAATAGTATATAGTGCTGTCTTGAGCATTTTCAGAAAGTGTCACCAAAATCTGACTTTTTTACATTGGAAAAACTGTACAGAATAAAGTGTCATAATGAAAACATGACTAAGCCATTTGACTATCTTGTTCATAAACAATGGTGGCAGGACTTTGCATTTTGATGGCACTGACACTTTCATTGACATAAATACTTGCTTTTGAGGAATGAGCTATCCATTTTGAGCAAGTGACTCGCTTTTGCAGGTTATCCACTAGGTTTTGCAGTTTGTACTAATTGTTTTGAGAAATGCATGAACTGTTGTGCAAATGTAAATAGTGTTGTGAGAAATGCACCAAAGCGACTGAGAAAAACTGTAATAAGGATAGTGCCTATTTAAAATATTTATTACTTCAGAGTCGGCATCCATCAGCCTGTCATACTGAGCAAAGACGATTGACATGCTGGAACAAGATGGCGACAGAGACAACATAATAAGTCATTAGGGGAGAAAAACTCAGCATTTTCTTTTTGTATTTCAAACTACAGCTGATCAAATCATTATAAAACTGGTAAGTGACATTCTAAGTTGATCTCTTGTTTCTTGTGTGTGTTGTAGTCCTGTATTTATACCATAGTAATCTGGTAGTGTTAGCTATGCTTTGGCTTTTTTGGGGTTAATTATTGTAATCTCCCAATTGCAACAGAGAAATACTGGGAAATCTCTGTAGACTGATGGCATTTCATGCCGTTCAGCCTTACAATCTTAAAATGTCAGCAAAATCACCTGTTTTGTCTTCACTTTAGACATTACGCTAGAGAATCATTCAAATACTAGCTCTAAAGTGATGTTGTGTTTTTAAGCAACAGATTCTGCTGTTCTGACGTCAGCTGCAGATGTGAAGGAATGGTGGAAGAAAGTAGTTCCTCGTAAAAAAGGACTTTTGAGACTCTCCATGTTTGATTTTTTTTGAGAATACACAAAACATGTCACATTTAGTTTTCAATCGGGGAAAATGTCAGCCAATCATTAATCTCTACAGACTGATGATGATTCTCCGGGAGAGGGGCTCGGTCCAGACATGTGTCTTTACAACAGTTTCTGCAGCTTCATTG
This sequence comes from Danio kyathit, assembly GCA_903798195.1. Lineage (NCBI taxonomy): Eukaryota > Metazoa > Chordata > Actinopteri > Cypriniformes > Danionidae > Danio > Danio kyathit. The sequence continues at coordinate 5,628,079 of LR812526.1, read as the reverse complement.
TTATGAATCCTCTGGGCTCAGCAAACACACTGGAATATCAGTGAATACTTGCCTGACATGAGAAATATGTCACATAACACTTAAACTATGTACTTTTAAAGCAGCTCTTTCTTTTAAAAGACAATATCTTTGTTTATAATGCATAATTTCTTTTCTTTTTTTTAGCAATGTAACATGCACCTTTTGTAAAGCTGTTTTGGAACAACAATTTTTGTGAAAAGCACTATATAAGTAAACTTGACCTTGTGCAGATTTAACCTCTCGAGATGAGCATCTGCTGCGTCACTGAGGACAGTATAGAAGATTCACCTGAGAAGAGCTCTAGTGCACTTAAAGCCTCTTAAAGAAACTTCACTGTCCTGAAGATGAAGACCACGAGACTCCATCAGCCCACTGCAGACGCTTAAAAGATTAGCTCACTTTCAGCAGAAACATTTCCTGATCATTTACTCTCCTCCTTCTCATCCAATATATTCTTTCTTCAGTCAAAATTAATTTTTTTTGAATAAAACATGCAGGATTTTTCTCCATATAGTTTATAGTAACCTAAAAATACTAATTTCCTCATCCAAAGTGCTGTTGATTTTTTCTATACATTTTCAAACATAAATATTTTTAATTAACTAAAATCTTTTTAGAAAGAAAGAAAGAAAGAAAGAAAGAAAAAAAAGAAAGAAAGAAAGAAAGAAAGAAAGAAAGACAGACAAGAGAGAGAGAGATAGATAGATAGATAGATAGATAGATAGATAGATAGATAGATAGATAGATAGATAGATAGATAGATAGATAGATAGATAGATAGATAGATAGATAGATAGATAGATAGATAGATAGATAGATAGATAGATAGATAGATAGATAGATAGATAGATAAAGAAGATGGGGGAAGAGTAAATATTGAGTAAATGTTCACTCTGGAAGTGCAGTAATCCTTTAACATCCACAAACTCTCAGTCAGAATCTGCAGTGATCCTCACAGAACAGAAGCACACACACACACACACACACACACACACACACACACACACACACACACACACACACACACACACACACCATCACTGCAGATTTACACTGAGATTCGTGCAGGATAAAGGGGCTTCGACTGCACCGGCAGATGGATCCGACCGTATTATCATCTCCAGCAGATGCTCCGTCAATGGATTGTCAGCTTGACCGACCACCATCACAAACTAATCCACACACACACACACACACACACACACAGTCCCTCAACAATAAACTAAAAGGCAGTTTCAGGGGATAGTTCACCCAAAAATCTCCCAAATAAATATCTCCAAAAAAAACACTTCATTTACAGTATGAAATGTGTTTCACACAGGAGAGTGGGCTTGACAAACCACCTGTAGAAACACTCCTCTTATTAACTGCCCACACACAAATTGGTAACACTTTAAGTAACAAACCACAACATTTACTACTGGCTTGTTTTTAGGGATGCACCGATACAGATACTAGTATCGGGTCGATACTTGGTTAAAATACTCGTACTCATATCGGACATGAAAGGCCGATACCACGCACCGATACCACTCGACAGTAATTCACTATGGACAGGGCCGGATTAACATAAGTGCTAGGTGGGGCTGAAGCCCCAGGGCCCACGGGAGAAGGGGGCCCTTGTTTGGCTGATGAATTAATTTCACTATGACGTGGGAAACGCCTCTTTGCGTTATGCTTTCTCTTGTCGATAATGTGAAGTATTCCTTTCGGTTTGCTGCTGTTAAAAAAACAATGACGCTGGTGCTAAACTGGAGCTCAGAGTGGCTGTAGCCCAATCAGAATATTGAATAGCCCTGTTTTAGTCACCTAGGGTGATCAGATGTGTCAATTTTCCCAGGACAGTCCCTTATTTCGGCACTACCGCGAGAACAGTCCAGTCAAAGGTAGGCTAACCAAGCTCGTTGTAGAACAAAAATTTTAATTCAAATAGTCTTCATGATTAACTTGTACCTAGTAACAGAAGCTGCCATAGGCGGAATCATACTGAATGAATTCGGCCGCGCGGCTGTAACAGCTGGACAAAAAAAACCGGCATGATCTTCCATCATACAATATAACCGAGAGTCGTCAAGACAGTGTGCGAACAAATCAAATAGCCTACCCCAGCAGTTATCACAATGTCCATCGTTGCGGAGTATGTATTTCAAGTAAATACACTTGGTTATGTTTTGGTTTACAGTAAAACTAACTGAACAATTAGAAAGCAAACTTTTTTTTATGAATGTTTATTTGGAGCAATGAAATATTGTCGCTGGCTTTCATCAGACAATATATCTGATGCAAAAAAACAAATAAATAAAATAAAATAAGGATGCTAGCTTTCTTAAACTCAGAAGACCACAATATTTTGCATATTAGAAGCATGGATTTTAAAGATATCCCATCATTAGGCATTCATTGTCAGCTAAAGTTCTAAAGAAACTTTTTAAAGGTAAACCCCTATTTAAAGCATTTATAAAGCACTGATTTAGGAAGTGTTGCAAATGTTTTTTGTTTTGCTGATTTTTGCAGCCTGTTTAAAACTTTAAAGTTCAGATTATGTCATTACTTCATTTTGTATTGCCTACTTGCAGGCCTGTTTTAATGAAATAGAAAAAAATTAATAATCAAATATAAATCAACTGGTGGAAAAGTAGATAATATAAATTAGCAAATTATTATTAATAATAATAACAATAATAATAATAATAACAACAACAAAACGACTAATATATATATATATATATATATATATATATATATATAATATATATATATATATATATATATATATATATATATATATATATATATATATACAGGGCTTTACATTAACACCCGCCAAATGCGGGTAGATTTCAGCTCTGGCGGGTCAGACAGACACCTCCACTAGCCACGTTGGCTAGTTGGAAATCATTTTTAAATTGTAGCAGGGTTTGAAAATAAGCGTGGCCCAATATTCGTGCAAATGTGATCTTAGAATCGAGAAGCAGCACGACTGACAAAAGTAACGGTGTTCGCGCGAGCAGAAAGCAGGTGAATACCGAACGAGAGGATGATCACTCACCAGTGTTGCCAGATGTAGCTGACTTTTTCCAGCCCAAAAACCCGCCCAAATTTCCACTACCCGCCTTTGTTATTTTTTACCCGCAATGGATTCAAAACCGCCCAATTGGGTGGGAAACCGCCCAATCTGGCAACACTCTCACTCACTCGCTGTTAATAAGCGCGCGCGCTCCCGTTTACTTGTGCGAAGCAACCGTCACCGTGCCTAGAGCAAGCGCAACTGGTGTGATCGGTTCCCTTTGAAATAGACTGGACAAAGAGCGATGATCGTGCACACACAGTCCTGCTGCTTTCAAGAGCTCAAGATAAAAAAAAATACACATATTCTTTTGTAAGCAGCAGCGGCCACTGCTTTCATTTACAGGCTTATATTAACCGTGCTCGTGATCATCCTTTCATTATCAAACACGGTATGTTTCACCTGCTTTCTTTGGCTTACAGTTATTATTGTTAATGTGGTTTAATTATATTTATTTATAATAACATTGCTTTAATGGGAGATTACTCCCCGTTTATGCTAACTGCTGATCCTTTTAGCCAGGACAGATTACTGTGCATATTTTAGATACATGACAATAATTCTTTTTTTAAATTTAATGTTTTTTTAAAGAAAAGTTTTGTTGAATTAAAAAGTGTCCATATACAGCTATATTTTCCTTGTTTTGACACAATAAAAAATTGTGGCTAAGAAATAATTTGGTGTGGTCCGAGATAAATTTGGTAAATCCTTCATTTTGAGCCCTGAAAAGTCATGAAATAAAAACTGATTGCATTGCGACACAACCCATTTGCTCATGCACACTGAGCAAGCTAATACACAATACACACAAGAAGTTAAATGAATGAGAAGGCATGGGGACAAAACACAACATCTAAATCAAGTCATTTTAGCACGTCAAAGTCAATTTTAAAATAAAAATAAAATAATAAAATATATTTTCCCTACAAGAAAAGTGTGGCTAGTGAAAATGGCGAGTGGCTAGTAATGTTGGAAATCTACTAGCCACAGTGGCTGGTGACCAAAAAAGGTAATGTTAAGCCCTGTATATATATATATATATATATATATATATATATATATATATATATATATATATATATATACAGTTGAAGTCAGAATAATTAGCCCCCCTGAATTATTAGCTCCTAATAAATTTGACCCTAAAATGTTTTTCAAAAAATTAAAAACTGCTTGTATTCTAGCCGAAATTTTGCAAATAAAACTTTTTCTAGAAGAAAAAAATATTATCACACATGCTGTGAAAATTTCCTTGCGCTGTTAAACATCATTTGGGAAATATTTAAAAAAGAAAAAAATCAAAGGGGGGCTAATAATTCTGACTTCAACTGTGTGTGTGTGTGTGTGTGTGTGTGTGTGTGTGTGTGTGTGTGTGTGTGTGTGTGTGTGTGTGTGTGTGTGTGTGTGTGTGTGTGTGTGTGTGTATGTATGTATGTATGTATGTATGTATGTATGTATATATATATATATATATATATATATATATATATATATATATATATATATACATATATATATATATATATATATACACACACACACACTTTTGTGAGGTAAAATAATTAAAGGGGGCCCTTGGATTTGGTATAGCCCCAGGGCCCAATGTGTTCTTAATCCGGCCCTGACTATGGATGTGTTTTGTTGTCCTACCTGACTTCAGTGTCTTAATGTATTAATTAGCCTAATGTATTATATATTAATAGCTTAGTCCTTATAAACAATCCGTTTATAAAATACATTATTAACGAATCTATAGCCTAGGCTACTGAAGAATAAACCGAATATGAAATATGATCCTTGCATAGGCCTAATGATCACAGCTCAAACAAGCTAGCACTCATTTTATATATAAACTATAAACAAAAAATTAAATAAATTTTAAGAAATGGAACATTATATAAAAAAATCTACTAGAGGCTAAATAAAAGCGCCTGAGTTTAAACATCAGTGCGGTCACCGCGCACGTGTCAGTTTACAGCTTCTGTAAAGATCAGACAGCCTATACAGATCACACAATCTCAATAAACACCATGTAAATGTATAAATATTTCGATAAGTATCGTTAATGGAATATTTATAAGGATAAGATCTTGCTTGTGGTTAAATCGATACCGGCTTTGAGCAGTCATGCGTGCTTTCCCTCACCAGCAGGAGCTGACACGCACTGCGGCGCTATACACACTACACAGCAGCATACACTGGCAAGAGGACAAGTGCTGAACTTCATGGGACCCGTTTTATTTGTTGCAGATTTGCGTGTTGTTCCTTTTAAAATGCCTTTTATTTGTAAAATCTCTCAAGTTAATATAGACTATCGGGGTTACATAATCTACCTCAGAGATATTGGAGTTCAATAACGTGGTGCACAGTATGACTATTGACCCGTACCCTGTACGTTTACACACTGCATACACAGGCCTACAGCTCAGGGGTGCGTTTCCCAAAACCATCGTTAGCCAACTATGGTCGCAAATTCCGTCGTTACAAACATAGTTTGTTGATTTGACGTTTCCCAAATCCATCGCTCCAACGAACATTCGCATACTGCGTCGCAAACTCGAGCACTTGAAACGACACCTGTGGAGCTGTAGTTAGAAACATAGTTCCTGGCTGTGTTCTATTCCCACTTATCCCCCCTATGCCCTATTCATTTAGAACATTCTAACATTCAAAGTTGGAATGATTAAAAATAAAAAAGCATTAAGGTCATCTCTCTTAGGTGTAATTTGCTTTCAAAGTATTTTTACACTTCAGTTTTAGCGATCTTCATGTTTACAATTGCGCTCCCTTCACAGTGCACTTTGAAAACATTGATGTCATTTTGAACACAGCCTCATGACAAAAGCTATAGGTGACTATTTTTTAAAAGCGGAATTTATGTTACGGCCGTCGCATCATTCAGGTGGATGCTGCACACTGGTGGTGGATGAGGAGATTCCCCCCCTATGTGTAAAGCGCTTTGAGTGCCCAGAAAAGCGCTATATAAATGTAAGGAATTATTATTATTATTATTATTATTAAGTATCTGTACTGTATATGACATGGGCCTGCTGGTTAGAGCATATCTGCAGTGGTTTGCACGTGATCAAATTGTAAAAGCAGACTTTTCAAAAAATAAATAAACAATATCCTACATAATAATTATCATCATCATCATCATCATCATCATTAATATTATTATTAAAATAGGACTTTATTTCATTTTCTAATAAATAATAAATATTAAATTAAATGTCTTAATAACAAGCCTCATTATTTATTTATTTATATGATTTATACATGATATTAGAATACGTGTTAGCTTTTGCAAGTGATTTTATGTTTTAGAATAGAACATGTAATATTCTCAATAATATTTGTAAAGGAAACACAGGCCCTAGAGTATATGTGCCATTTACATATATTTCAATTAATATAAGCGAGTACATGTTTTTATCAAAACTAATATTGGATTTTATTTCAAATGCGTGTGCGTGTCAAACAATATAATTTGCATAAAGAAATGATGGGGTTCTTCTCTAAAGAAGTTGTTACTCCACCCCGTTTTATGGGCGTTTTACGTTATAACTAACGTGGTTCAAATGATGGATCTGCGACAGAGAAACTAAGGGTTTTGGAAAACACTCGTCACTACATTGTTCTTTTCCAAAACGATGCATCATACTATGATAGTTCAGCCGCAAGTTACGTTGTTGTTTGGCAAATGCACCCCTGGTGTGTTATGAATTGCATGTATTAAATGACAGCGAGGCATGCTACATTTAGTTTTATTGTAAAATATACATTATAACCCAGTACACAGTAAAATAATATTTTTGAATGGCTTGCCTATTGGCGGCGTATGTAACCGTTTTAAGCTTAAATAGGCTAAGCAGATTTTTATTCATATTAATACAAACTAATGCAAACTAGCCACCCTTTGATTTTTTTCGTTTCCGTAAATTTTTTATCAAACGAAAATGCAATGAATTGTTGATTTTGGTTTTCATTTTATTAGAATTAATATAATTATTAGGCTACACAACTTCTACATAACATTGGCTCTGATTACGTCAGATATCCTACAGACAGACTTTTTGGCTCAAAGACATTTATGCCTGTTATTTCAGTGCTGTATATTGACAGATTTCGCAAAGGCTTCAGCTATTACCAGCCTAAGTTTTGCGGCTTGACTTGTGCGGCGTCTCCATATCAATGTCTGGATGACAGCGAGAGAGAGATGAGATCAGACCTCAGTTTTGATGTGTGGCCGCACGACACAGTTACTTTACTGCAGTTTTTAAATATAGGCTCATCTAAATTAACTTTTTATTCTATTAAGAGCCAAAATATTGCCAGACATAAGCAACTTTCGGTTTTGGAAGAGAGCGGATTCAGTGAAGACGCACACACACAGGATACACTCTTGTAGGCCTATTCATTATTGATTTTTTAACATTAAACGCATAATAATCAAGTGCAAAAAAAGAAGAGCTGAACTTCAGAAAAAGTGCTCACTGCGGATGGTTGCTTTGTTTTTCTGCAGTTGGCTTGTCAATGGCGCGGCATTGCTAAATCACTTTTGTTTTAATAAAAAATAAAATTATATATTAATAAACATTGTGAGATGATGGTCGCGTGATTTTTAAAATGAGAGTATGCGTTTCGTATTTATGGCTATTAAACTTATCAACCCACCCACAGTTAACCATCTAGTACTTTTTGATTAGCTGACCTGCGGATCAAAGGCAGGACTCCTGAATATGAAATAATCGCACATAACAGGGTTTTATGCGTCCCCAATATGCAACGAGAGTGACTCCATAAGGTAACGTACACTGCACACACTTTGTGTAATGTGTGAAGTCGTGCACACATGTAAGCGTAAGGATAACTCATCATTTAAATGTCCATGCTTAATCGTTAATAGATAAGGTCTGGGTTCGCAGGGTTATCAACAATGTGTATATTTTTGGCTTGGAACAGCCTCCTGTTAAAGATTTTAGTGTTCATCCTTGCTACAGGCAAAAACAACAACAACAAAAAAAAAAAAAATCAAACAAACTTAATTGAAACCAAATCTATGAAGTATCGGTATTGTTACTCAGTATTGGCGAGTGCACACATTAAAATACTTGTACTCGTATCGGTTTGTAAAAAAGTGGTATCGGTGCAGCCCTACTTGTTTTATTTTACATCCCTATTCCAAACCCAACTTACTTACTTACATACTCCAATGGCCGTTTATATCGAAGTCAAACACTCAACCCCCAACCTGGAGGACCAGGATATACACACATACACTACTGTCAATTTAGCTTACCCAATTCACCTGTAGTGCATGTGTTTGGACTGTGGGGGAAGCCGGAGCACCCAGAGGAAACCCACGCCAACACGAGGAGAACATGCAAACTCCACACAGAAATGCCAACTGACCCAGCCGAGGCTCGAACCAGCGACCTTCTTTCTATGAGGTGATAGCGCTACCCACTGCGCCATTGTGTCGGCCGTATCCAAACCCAACTACTACTTTAAAGGTGCAGTATGTAAGTTTGACACCCAGTGGTTGAACTAGGTATTGCACTCCTGGATCATAATAAAAGTACGCTGGGATGCCAGATTGTGTACAGGAGCGAGTGATTTAAACTGTGTTCTAAATAAAAGCAACGACACGCGATAGAGGGAATATTTTCCATATTAAAAGGAGTTTTTGTCCTAACCAACAAATCGAATTGATATATTAGAAATGGCTTCTATTTCTCACAGCAGAACAACAGAAACCTATGACAGCTAGATCACCTCAGGTAAGCCTTGTGTGCTTTATTCTGTGCTAAATGCTAACAATGCTAGTTTGAATGCATTTTACATGGCATTTGTTGCCATATACTGAAAGCAGAAAGTTCACCTCAGATCTTGAAAATACAATAAACCGTCTGAAATTGAACTTTAGAACTAAACACATATGAGTGATTCAGCATCTACATTGATGTTAAAGTGGGTTAACATGTATTAAATAGATTCTAAACCTTACCGTTTCGTGAGCGAGTGCATATTCTGTGCTTCTGAAAGGCTGTGTTTACATTTCTGCCGTGTTTCGTCTGGTGCAAACAGCCAAATAGCTGATCACTGCCTCTCTCGTCACAGCGTGTTGTTAGGACACGCGGTTACAATGTAACCTGCTCACCTAATGTTTACGTTCGTAATATTTATGTAATTTGCTAATTAATAACCTCATGTGGAACTGCATCTGTCTCCCATACTGTTCTTTTTGGTCACTGACGCATGCTTTCAGAGTCTTTCTGATTGAATGAATGAAATAAGCTGTTTTCCAACAAGGCAACCCAGGGTGCTGACATATAATTGGCTAAACTGGCATCGTGCATATGAATTTTATCTAAACAAAGACAGCGTTCCGGCACGGAAAACCCATTTTCAAAGCAGAATATCTGACTTCAGCATTGTTTGTCAGTTAAACAAGTATGTTCGCTTGGGATGTTTCTTAAATATCTGCACACATATTATGGTATTTTTATGCTTTAGAAGAGTCAAAAACTTACATACAGCACCTTTAACATCTAATAATAAGCTAAAATATAAAAAAAATACAATTATTGAGCTACAAGTTTAAGTTAATGGTTTGTTAATAGCGTGAATTGTACATTAAAATAAGTGTGACCTTGAAGTGTGACCACAAAAAGAAAAAGGAAAGAAAGAAAAAAAAGAAAGAAAGAAAGAAAGAAATAAAGAAAGAAAGAAGGAAGAAAAAGGAAAGAAAGAAAGAAAGAAAAATGAAAAAGAATGAATGAACAAAGAAAAGAAAGAAAGAAGAACAAAAAGGAAAGAATGAAAAAAAGAAAGAAAGAAAGAAAGAAGAACAAAAGGAAAAATGAAAAAGAATGAATGAACAAAGAAAAGAAAGAAAGAACAAAAAGGAAAGAAAAAGAAAAGAAAGAAAGAAAGAAAAATAGAAAAAGAATGAATGAACAAAGAAAAGAAAGAAAGAACAAAAAGGAAAGAAAAAGAAAAGAAAGAAAGAAAGAAAAATAGAAAAAGAATGAATGAACGAAGAAAAGAAAGAAAGAAAGAAAGAAAGAAAGAAAGAAAGAAAGAAAGAAAGAAAGAAAGAAAGAAAAAATAATGAAAAGGAAAGAAAGAAGAGGGAGAAAGTGGAGAAAGTCTTATTTGTTTTATTTCAGCTAGAATAAAAGCAGTTTTTAATTTTTTAAAACCCATTTTAAGGTCAATATTATTAGCCCCTTTAAGCTATTTTTTTCAATAGTCTACAGAACAAACCATCATTATACAATAACTTGCCTAATTACCCTAACCTGCCTAGTTAACCTAATTAACCTAGTTAAGCCTTTAAATGTCACTTTAAGCTGTAAAGAAGTGTCTTAAAAAATATCTAGTCAAATATTATTTACTGTCATCATGGCAAAGATAAAATAAATCAGTTATTAGAAATGAGTTATTAAAACTATTATGATTAGAAATGTGTTGAGCAAATCTCTCTGTTAAACAGAAATTGGGGAAAAAAATAAACAGGGGGGGCTAATAATTCTGACTTCAACTGTATATTGTATATATTATATATATTGATATACAGTTGCAATCAGAATTATTGAACCCCCTTTGAATTTTTTTTTCTTTTTTTAAATATTTCCCAAATGACGTTTAACAGAACAAGGAAATTTGGGGTGTAGCGTTGAAAAGTGAAAGTACCCGCCCCCATGACGTTGCACCGGACCTAGTTGAAACTCTGAAACCCATACTATACACTTATTTCACGCGACCGCCATTTTAGAACACGAAAGCGAGGCTGCGGTGGGAAGAAAGCCGGAAGTATAGGATCAGCACTGTAAACATAGCAGCAATATGCTGTGTGCTATAAACCTCCAGCTGTTGCTGCGACTTCAAAATGCAGAAATGGTGTAAACATCACTTTAATATCATTCCGTTCAGTTTAATATAAACAATTAAAAGCATATTAGGCATCAAACAACATCATAATCTCTTTAAGAGTGATACGCTTAAGTGTCCTCCTAGACTTCAGTTCATGGCAGCAGGTAAACACCGTGGGGACGCTTCCCTGCTTCAGCCTATGTAACCCGGTGAGTGATAAAACTTCTTCGTGTTGTCTTTAACAGTGTTGTCCCGGTACTGAAGTTTTAAAAACGTCCATTTCCCGCTAACATTTACGCGCCGCTAAATGCGCTCATAAACAGCTGATTTGCCGTAGTATTCACCAGTGCTCAACAGAATGACTGTGAAGGTTATCAGCTCGCTGCTCTTCACAGATTGATAACACACATAGACGGATATTGGAGCGTTTTAAAGCCGTGAAGACGAGCGGATTCATCAGCGGATCGCTCGTCTGTGTTTGCACTCAGTAAACAGCGGTGAGGTGAACTGATGACCTTCGCGGCCAATCAGAGTGATTTCTGTTGAGCACGTGAACACAATGGCCAATCAGCGCTGTTTAAGAACTCCGTGAACAGTGTCTTAAATGTTAACGAGAAATTGGCGTTTTTTTATACTTCATTACGGAAATTTTGTATCGTGACTAGTCAGAATCAGTTCATTAACTTGAGTTTGATAAATGGCATCTAAAATGTGTGTTTGGGAAAGATAACGTTAGCTAAGTAGTGCCATTTCCCTTAACTTAGCTGAAAATAAGGTCAAATATCCCTTTTTATTTTCACTATTCATTCAGAACGGACCTTCGGGTCACTCGGAAGGCGCTGAAATCATAAATTTGTGTCACTTTCTCTTCGCTGATAAGATATACAGCCAGGTACACAACATTCCTGTGTAACTCAGGTGATACTTCCGGGTTTCTTCCCACCGCAGCCTCGATTTCGCTGTTAATAATGGCGGCCGCGTGAAATCAGTCTATTGGGAGAGTGAATCATTACTGACGTCATGGGGGCAGGTACTTTCACTTTTCACTGCTACACCCCCTCACCTCTGCTCATGTTCAAACCAAACTAAGATCAGCGCTGTGTTTCTTATGGCAGGTTTTTATCCTTCATACATGTTGAGAGATCGACTTGAAGGGGGAATATGTCTTGACATGATCCACACAGACGTGACTTAAAGCATGAAGTCATGTATGATTTTAATCATTTCATTAGTCTGAATGTAAATCCTCTCGCCAGGCAGCTCTGGAGCAGTGTGAGAGAGTTGACTACAGCGCATCAAACGAAAGATATTAAAATAAGAAAAATACACAACTTACGACTCTTAAATGCTTGTATTTGTTGTATTTGCGCCAGCTCTGTGATGCACATCCACAACTTCAGGCATTGGGTTAAATTAGGCTTTCCAGTCTCCACGTTCACTCCTTTACTTCCATTGTGTCTCTTCAGCTGATCAGAGCGAACCAACTCCGTGACGTCAGACACAGCGATATTCCAAGATGGCGGCGCCCTAGGTCTAAAATCTATAGTAAAACATGCCGTTTTCTGCTAAATGGTAACATTAACCGAGTTTGTTTAATATATTTTCATTAAAGTGAAAATCAACGTACAAAATAAGGTAAACTTGACTGAGTGCTTCATTTCCCCTTTAAGGTCAATATTATTAGCCCCTTTAAGCTATTTTTTTTCAATAGTCTACAGAACAAACCATCATTATACAATAACTTGCCTAATTCCCCTAACCTGCCTAGTTAACCTAATTAACCTAGTTAAGCCTTTAAATGTCACTTTAAGCTGTATAGAAGTGTCTTGAAAAATATCTAGTAAAATATTATTACTGTCATCATGGCAAAGATAAAATAAATCAGTTATTAGAGATGAGTTATTAAAACTATTATGTTTAGAAATGTGTTGAAATTTTTCTCTCTCCGTTAAACAGAAATTGGGGAAAAAAATAAACAGGGGGGCTGATAAATCAGGGGGTTGAATAATTCTGATTGCAACTGTATTATATAATATGGTCATATATTCCTAGCAAAAAACATTCTCAGTGCTGTTAAATTTAGGTTAAAATCAACAAAAATGCTGAGAAATCAGCTACAACTGCCATGCTTTTATGAATGGGATGAATATAATCTACTCTACTATGAGGTGGAAAAGCTACTTACAGTTTACCTGGATTAACCAGCAACCAGTTTCTCCAGACAGACCATGTAGAAATGAAGCTGTGCTAGTAAACAGGAGTATTACACACGTCCACTTTAGACTTACTTAGTGTTTTTGTTTTTTAATGACACAAAGTCATTATTTTCATTCATTCATTCATTCATTTTCTATTTGGCTTAGTCCCTTTATTAATCAGGGGTCGCCACAGCGGAATGAACGGCCAACTTATCCAGCACATGTTTTACGCAGCGGATGCCCTTCCAGCTGCAACCCATCGCTGGGAAACACCCATACACTTCCATTCACACACATACACTACGGACAATTTAGCCTACCCAATTCACCTGTACTGCATGTCTTTGGACTGTGGGGGAAACGGAGCACCCGGAGGAAACCCACGCGAACGCAGGGAGAACATGCAAACTCCACACAGAAACGCCAACTGACCCAGCCGAGGCTCGAACCAGTGACCTTCTTGCTGTGAGGCGACAGCGCTACCCACTGCGCCACCGTGATTTTATTTAATTTTATTTAATTTTTTTTTAATTCAATTTATTTTATTATTTTTTATTTAGTTATTTATTTATTTTATTTTTATTTTATTTGACTTTTTAATTTCAATTTATTTTTACATTTCATTTTATTTCATTTATTCTTTTTAATTTATTTTCTTTTTTTGTTATTTTTTTTTTATTTTATTTTCTTTTCTTTTCTTTTTTGCAACAGAAAGAGAAACTGTGTCAGGAGGTCTCTTAGTGACTGTGAATGTCCTACAGTCCCTAATCTAGGATCATCTGAGCTTTACACACACACACACACACACACACACACACACACAAACACACACCTGAACACTGCTCCAAACAGCAGCGTTCTCTCACACTTTCTCAATAACAGAAATGCCTGCTGCTGGAGATCTGCAGTCTAGACGGGGCAGACAGAGGTTACTCTCCATTAAACAACAGGAGTCTCCAGTAAACAACATTTAATGTCTCCAAACCCCCTCAAAGAGAGCATCGGTATGAAGCCCCGGGACAGAGACCTTCAGACCCACGTCCCCTATAGACCACCCTTTAATAAACACATACCATTCAATATTATCTGCTGCTCCACAACACAGAAGCAGCTCAGCAGCAAGTGTTTTAACATGGACATGGTGCACACACAAAAATATTTTTCTTGGAGTATGTTTGTCTTGTTTTCCTCTAAATAAGCCAAAAATATTCTTGTGCATTGACTTGAGAAGCTTAAATCTTATTTTTAAGGCTTTACACTACCTGACAAAAGTCTTGTCGCCTATCCAAGTTTTAGGAACAGCAAATAATAACTTGACTTCTAGTTGATCATTTGGTATCAGAAGTGGCTTATATGAAAGGCAAAGGCCTCTAGATTACGCTTATTTGACCACAATAAAATATGATCATGCCTTGATTTTTAATTATTTAATTAGGACTGTAAGGTCTGACTTTGCTTAGACAAAAGTCTCGTCACTGAACAGAAATATTGTCCAGTATAGAATATAAAGTCATGCTGCAGTGGAAACAGAATGAATATTGTGTCTGACTCCATCATGAGCTTGGAGGACTGCATCCATACATCTCTGCAATGACTCAAATCACTTATTAATAAAGTCATCTGGAATGGCAAAGAAAGCGTTCTTGCAGGACTCCCAGAGTTCATCAAGATTCTTTGGATTCATCTTCAATGCCGCCTCCTTCATCTTACCCCAGACATGCTCAATAATGTTTATGTCTGGTGACTGGGCTGGCCAATCCTGGAGCACTTTGACCTTCTTTGCTTTCAGGAGCTTTGATGTGGAGGCTGAAGTATGAGAAGGAGCGCTATCCTGCTGAAGAATTTGCCCTCTCCTGTGGTTTGTAATGTAACGGGCAGCACAAATGTCTTGATACCTCAGGCTGTTGATGTTGCCATCCACTCTGCAGATCTCTTGCATGGTTTGAATGTAACCCCAAACCATGATTTTTTTTTCTCACCAAACTTGACTGATTTCTCTGAGAATCTTGGCTCCATGCGGTTAACTAGAAGTCAAGTTATTATTTGTTACTCTTACAACTGACATCCACGACAATACTTTTATCAGGTAGTGTATATTAAAAAAATACAAAAATAATAAAAAATTTAATTAAATAAAATTAATAATATTGTAGTTTTCATTAGATTTAAAAAAAAAAAATTATTTCTGTTTTTTTAAGAAGCTGAAAAAGTAAATTTGTATGTACTGTATATTTATATATATGTATATATATATATGTATATATATATATATATATATATATATATATATATATATATATATATATATATATATATATATATAGGTGACGCAGTGGCGCAGTAGGTAATGCTGTCGCCTCACAGCAAGAAGGTAGCTGGTTCGAGCCTCGGCTGGGCCATTTGGCGTTTCTGTGTGGAGTTTGCATGTTCTCCCTGTGTTCACGTGGGTTTCCTCCGGGTGCTTCCGGTTTCCGGTACAGTCCAAAGACATGCGGTACAGGTGAATTGGGTAGGCTAAATTGACCATAGTGTATGAGTGTGAATGAGTGTGTATGGATGTTTCCCAAAGATGGGTTGCAGCTGGAAGGGCATCCGCTGCGTAAAACATGTGCTGGATAAGTTGGCGGTTCATTCCGCTGTGGCGACCCCGGATTAATAAAGGGACTAAGCCGACAAGACAATGAATGAAAGAATATATATATATATATATATATATATATATATATATATATAGTCAGAATTATTAGCCCCCCTTTGATTTTATTTTTATTTTTTTAATATTTCCCAAATGATGTTTAACAGAGCAAGGAAATTTTCACAGTATGTCTGATAATATTTTTTCTTCTAGAGAAAGTCTTATTTGTTTTATTTCGGCTAGAATAAAAGCAGTTTTTAATTTTTTAAACACCATTTTAAGGTCAAAATTTAAGCTATATATTTTTTCAATAGTCTAAAGAACAAACCATCATTATACAATAACTTGCCTAATTACCCTAACCTGCCTAGTTAACCTAATTAACCTAGTTAAGCCTTTAAATGTCACTTTAAGCTGTATAGAAGTGTCTTGAAAAATATCTAGTCAAATATTATTTACTGTCATCATGGCAAAGATAAAATAAAGCAGTTATTAGAGATGAGTTATTAAAACTATTATGATTAGAAATGTGTTGAAGAAATCTTCTCTCCGTTAGAAATTGGGAATAAAAATAAACAGGGGGGGCTAATAATTCTGACTTCAACTGTGTGTGTGTATATATATATATATGAAGAGTTCAGATGCAAAAACCTCTAAGTGCCGTCTCAAATTTCCATCAAAGATGAAAATTTTTCTCAGCCTCCTTTGTTTTTGTTGAGTTATTTTATATTAAAGACCAGGAAAAGGACATATTCTTTACCATACATGTAATATTACTGAACCTACACACAGGATCGTGATTAAAATGCTCATTTTAGAGGAAGATTTCAGATGGCATTTAGAGGTTTTTGCATCCGAACTCTTTATATATATATATATATATATATATATATATATATATATATATATATATATATATAATAGTTAAATTTTTCAGCTCCTTTAAAATATATATATAATATATATAAGAAAATATTTTCATATGAATAGTTTTAAATAAACTGACAAAGGTTTTTAAATTATGAATAAATTTATGTAATTAAATAATAATAATAATTATAATAAAATTAACAATAATTATTACTATTATATTAATAATTTATTATATTAATAACTGTTATTATTATAAAAATAGATAAAATATCACAAATAAATTTGTGACAACTTTAATGACAATTAAAAAAATAAAAGAAAAAAAACATAATAATGAAAATAATAATGAAAACTACAATTTTAGATATAAAAAACAGCAAACAAGCCTTCATTCATTAGTTTTCCTTCTGCTTATTCCCTTTATTCATCAGGGGTTGCCACAGCGGAATGAACTGCTAACTTATCCAGCATAAGTTTTACACAGCGGATGCCCTTCCAGCTGAAACTCAGTACTGGGAAACACCCATACACAATCACATTCACACACACACTCATACACTACGGCCAATTTAGCTCATCCAATTCCCCTATAGCGCATGTGTTTGGATAGTGGGGGAAACCGGAGCTCCCGGAAGAAACCCACGCCAACAAGGGGAGAACATGCAAACACCACACAGAAACGCCAATTGACTCAGCCGGGGCTCGAACCAGCGACCTTCTTGCTTTGAGGCGACAATGCTAACCACTGAGCCACCATTTCACCACTTTGCTTCTCATATCTCGATTTAACAATGTTTATCTGTCTTTACTAGAAAAAAACACTGTAAAAAATTGCTCAAAATTGTTAGCGTTTGCAATGTTCTCCACTAGATTCCAGCATTAAAGCATGACCTGAAGGCAATAAAGAGTCACTGTAAAAGCACGAGTGACTGTAATACAACAATCCACACAGATAAACATACATTATAAACAATGAAAAGAACTGGAGTTAAAATTTCCCCAAATCCTGTTTTGATTAAAAGAGTAAAGCTGCTTTGTAATGAACACACAGTACAGTCAGGCTTTTCATATGCAGGATCCACTTCCTCATACACTCACAAAATATACTGAATATTTCAACCAACTCCTGCTATTACAGTATGAGGCATTTTTGTGGATTTAAATTAAGTTAAGAATGATTTGCATATACAGTGCTCAGCATATAAGAGTACAACGAATATTTGTATCCATTTCTCAGTGAACATAGCCAATATTTCATATATACACTCACTGGCCCCTTTATTAGGTACACCTGTCCAACTGCTCATTAACGGAAATTTCTCATGAGCCAATCACATGGCAGCAACTCAATGCGTTTAGGTGTGCAGACATGGTCAAGACGATCTGCTGCAGTTCAAAGCGAGCATCAGAATGAAGAAGAAAGGTGGTTTAAGTGACTTTGAACGTGGCATGGTTGTTGGTGCCAGACGGGCTGGTCTGAGTATTTCAGAAACTGCTGATCTACTGGGATTTTCATGCACAACCATCTCTAGGGTTTACAGAGAATGGTCTGAAACAGAGAAATTATCCAGTGAGTGGCAGTTCTGTGGGCGCAAATGCCTTGTTGATGCCAGAGGTCAGAGGAGAATGGCCAGACTGGTTCCAGCTAATAGAAAGGCAACAGTAACTCAAATAAGCACTCGTTACAACCGAGGTCTGCAGAAGAGCATCTCTGAACACACAACACGTCCAACCTTGAGGCGGATGGGCTACAGCAGCAGAAGACCACACCGGGTGCCACTCCTGTCAGCTAAGAACAGGAAACTGAGGCTACAATTCACACAGGCTCACCACAACTGGACAATAGAAGATTGGAGAAATGTTGCCTGGTCTGATGAGTCTCCATTTCTGCTGCCACATTCGCATGGGCAGGTCAGAATTTGGTGTCAACAACATGAAATCATGGATCCATCCTGCCTTGTATCAATGGTTCAGGCCGGTGGTTTAATGGTGTGAGGGATTTTGTTTTGGCACACTTTGGGCCCATTGAGCATCGTGTCAACACCACAGCCTACCTGAGTACTGTTGCTGACCATGTCCATCCCTTTATGACCGCAGTCTACCCATCTTCTCATGGCTACTTCCATAGACTACGGCCAATTTAGTTCATCAATTCCTCTATAGCGCATGTGTTTGGACTGTGGGGGAAACCGGAGCACCCGGAGGAAACCCACGCCAACACGGGGAGAGCATGCAAACTCCACACAGAAATGCCAACTGACCCAGCTGGGGCTCGAACCAGCGACCTTCTTGCTGTGAGGTAATCGTGCTACCCACTGCGCCACCGTGACGCCCTGTTTATATGTATGTATATATATATATATATTTATATGTGAAGAGTTCAGATGCAAAAGCCGCAAACGCCATTTCCGCCAAAAATGAGCTAATGACATTGAGTGAATGCTTTAGGCACGTAGTACACCATCAACAAGATTTGCTTCAAATCATCTAAATCCCAGCATCAGTGCATTCAGAAATATCAGTTTGTTTGCAAAAGCCGCTAAACAGCGCATGCCTTTGGCAGCAAAAGCCGCTATATCCCGAGAACCAATCAGAAGGCGCGAATCGAATCATATGTTTTCAATGTAGCAGCGCGCTGATACGCCGGCTTCATGAGGAGACTGTTTTATTCC
The DNA here is from genome assembly GCA_903798195.1 of Danio kyathit. Classification (NCBI taxonomy): domain Eukaryota; kingdom Metazoa; phylum Chordata; class Actinopteri; order Cypriniformes; family Danionidae; genus Danio; species Danio kyathit. Next base: position 5,608,732 of record LR812526.1, on the reverse strand, counting down.
ACTTTCGATTTAGATTTTAAAAGACGGAGTCCGATGAACTGGATGAGCCTGTCCGACTGTCAGTGAATGGCAAATGAAAACGTCCCTTACCTCAAAACTCAGTGCATTATAAGAAAAAGAAAACACACTGTAGTCGGAAGTGTAACATGCATTCATAACTTTTTTTGCGTAGCGACGCATGAGTCTGATTTACTTTACATTAAACGGCAACTGTGTTTCACGAAAGAGAGTTAAGATGCTGTTCTTTTATCCCATGTGGATGCTATGAGGATAGACAAGAGACCAAGACCTTAAGTATGGTGAGAATGAATGAATGAATGAATGAATGAATGAATGACAGCTTCTAAAAGTGTCTGAGAGGCATCCCCTTTTTGCCCAGTAGGTCTACTTTGTGTTTTATTTGCTAATTTAAGCAATTTTTTTTTATATAAATATAATGTATAAAACTATTCATTATTTATATTACTTCATAATTCCCATACGTCCGATAAACTTTTTATATTAATAGACAATGTACAGATATTGATGTTTCATAATGTTTTTACACTACATTATTGGAATCCATCAAGCTTAGTTTGCAATGTTTACATTGTTCTACTTACATTAAATCTAAATCCTAAATATCAGAAATGACAACAGATTGTTAAGATTTAATTAATGTCAGTTTTAATGTTATTGATTAATGCACTTACTTGACAGATTTCATTCATTCATTTTGCTTCTGCTTTTTTCCCTGGTTTATCACAGCGGAATGAACCGCCACTTGACAGATTTATGTGTTTTTAATTTTAGGTAATTTGTGTTTGTGTTTTATGTTTGGTAAAATTATTTCTAATCACATCTTTAGTGATTTTCAGCTAATTACACTGTCTTGTCCCAATAGCTGGATTTAGAGGTGTTTCCATAAAAAGCACAAGTGGATTTAGCTGGTTTTCACGCAAAAGAAAATCTACCTTGTTAGAAACCAAAGAATTCTCTAAAGTGACATTTTTAAAAATATATATATTTTATTTACTAGCTAATAACCTTATCAGTATCTATAAAATGAAACTTCTGAACCTAAACAGAGGAGGCTGATAGAAAATGCTCATTAACAAGAAAAGAGGTCTGATAGATTTAGAGGGTTTTTGCATCTGAACTCGTCATACAGTATATATATATTTATTTATTTATTTATGTATAATTTATACTCACTGAAAAAAAGTGATTCATTAAATTTACTAAAAAATCTTTAAGGTAAGTGGTTGCAAACAATTTATATGGGCTGAATTTAAACAAACAAATTAAGTTGAACATTACTACATTTTGTTTGTTTAAATTCAGCCCGTATAAATTGTTTGCAACCACTTACCTTAATGTATAATTTTTTTTTCAGTGTGTGTGTGTCTGTGTGTGTGTGTACGTGTTTTTGTGACATATCAGGACACAAATCTGTATAATGACATAGGTATGACACAGGAATTACTAAAAGCAGGTGAAATATGAGGACATTGGTGACGTCCTCACTTCTCAAAAAGCTTCTAAATCACACAGGATGAGTTTGTCCAGGGAGTAAAGCTGTACACTGTCTCCTGTGATGGTTGGGTTTAGGGGTAGGGTGGGGTGAGGGCAATATAATATACGCTTTGATCTGTATAAAATGAATGGAAGCCTATGTAATGTACCCACTTTTCACAAAAACAAACGTGTGTGTGTGTGTGTGTATGTGTGTGTGTGTGTGTGTGTGTGTGTGTGTGTGTGTGTGTGTGTGTGTGTGTGTGTGTGTGTGTGTGTGTGTGTGTGTGTGTGTGTGTGTGTGTGTGTGTGTATAGACAATAACTCCAGCTGAAGAGACATTGTAACTATAGCCATCCTCCAATTTTTATATGCATTTTGAAAAATTGCATAAAAATGCTTAATAAAATGCCAAGACGCGCATACATTTTGAAAATGGCCCTTAAAAAAAACCATATAAGCTTTTTATCAGAAATACTGTGAAATTTCTTTGCTCTGTTAAACATCATTTGGGAAATATTTAAAAAAGAAAAAAAAAATCAAAGGGGGGCGAATAATTCTGACTTCAGCTGTGTGTGTGTTATTTTATTATTAACAGTTCATTTGTTTGTATTGCTAAATTTGTTGCAATTATAATTACCACAAATTACCAGTACTTTATGTTTTAAAAACAATATATTACTTACTATAAAGTACTACAGTAATTAATGAGGAAAATCATTAATAAAAAAGTTATTAGAAAATTAGGCAAATAAATACTATTAAATCGCTTGAGTAAAATATGAAAATGGTGTTATATATGTAAAAAGATTTTTATTACATATAAAGACGTATTATTGCCTTAACTTGCTATTATTTATTTCATTATAAATAAATCAATAATATAAATTAAACCTGTCCAAATTAGAATGTTCAGCAAGCCCAGCAATTGAGTATCTGCTATTAACTCTGTCAGATAAATAATGACTGATCATCTATGATGTGTCACGATCATCAGCGATCTTCACTGATAAACATGCACTCTCACTCATGGACTACAAATCCGCCATTCTATGAACTACAACTCCATACATGCACTCCGATCACACACACATGTTCCTCATCCTGACTGATTGCACTCACACCACTGGAGGATTGTCAAAGACTGATTACACACAGTATTTAAGCAGCACATACACTCACCCCAGGGCCGAGTCTTGTTATCTGGTTACAGTTTCAATTCTAAGCGTTTCCTTGTCTTGTTTTTGCCGTGTTTTGACCTTCGCCTTGTTTATCTGTTTCTCCCTGTCTGCTGCCATCCTTGTGACCATTTGCTTGCTTTATTGACGACGATTCTGGATTTCCCTCATACACCTGATTGCTCCTGTATTGATCTTTGCTCGCCTGACATCCCCTTTAATAAAGTCCTGCATACGGATCCGCACCCCTGTTGTCAGCGTCTTAACCCTATGGTTACATGATGAGTGATAGAAAACTGTTCAGTCTATTATATTGAATGGCGGTCAGAAACAACGCTCCCCATTCGCCCGCCTCGATCGCCATATTTGTGAAATAGTAAACACTATTGTTTGTGTACAATATTTATTAACAATATATATAAAAATATTAGTGGTGGGCCGTTATCGGCGTTAACGTGCTGCGTTAACGCGAGACTCTTATCGCGCGATAAAAAAAATATCGGCGTTAATCTATTCTCAAAATTGGGTTGAGAGCTGGGTCTATTCTACGCAAGCTATGGGGACTTTCACTTTGAAAGTTTAGCGCGGATGTATACCTGACCGGTGAGCCGTCTGAGAATGAAGTGCCCTTCTGAATCAAATCAGCAGGATGCCTGACTTTAACTGCAGTTCGCCAGTTTCACTTTAACTCACGAACATTTCATTCATGCCTTCGTGACAAACTGGGGTATTAGACGCAAATAAATGAGTAAGGACAGGTGAGAGTGTTATGGAATTTAATAACGAACGCCAAATGAGAAGAAAAAGAAACTTCCGCATTTCGCGATGTGTGTGTGTGTTTGTGTGTGTGCGTCTGTGCGGTCCTTTACTGACAGCCGCCTGTGTGGATCTTGTCCGAAAATATGGCGAAAAGTCCTACATGATGGTGTTAGTTTGTCAGTATTGCCACTAATATCTGCATACTCCACGTATTAATTCCATTTCTGTGTACATAACTACAGTTATGACTAGTTGCATTAAGGTAATCAAAAATTGCTGTTTACATGGTAGACTCTTAATCAGAGTATTGTTTTAATCATATTAAAATCGTATGAAAGTATTGTTGCCCATGTAAACATACTCAATGCTTGACACCGTCAGGGCTCTGTGAATTTGCCTTTGCAAAGCAGCATTTTCTGTATGTACGTACATCAAAAGAAAGTATGAAATCGCTGTTTGGAGCTTATGTAGGCCTACAGTTCAAAATACATGTTTAACTGAATAAACAGTGAGTAAACACAAGCACATCTTATTGAACATCATTTATTTTCATCACCAATTATCATAGTAGAACAGTTTCCCTGGTCTAATGCGACACCTGGCTTGAGAAACCCGTTCTCAAAGACTTATTATTTGGGTAACACACATATTCTGAATGCCTTCGGCAGATTAATCTAGATTAAAAAAATTAATCTATGCCCACCTATAAAAAATATATTGATGACGATGTCCGAGCAGACGTTAATAACATTAATATCCATCGTAACCATATACAGTTGAAGTCAGAATTATTCCCCCCCCCCCCCCCCTTTGATTTTTTTTTTCTTTTTTAAATATTTCCCAAATGATGTTTAACAGAGCAAGGAAATTTTCACAGTATGTCTGATAATATTTTTTCTTCTGGAAAAAGTCGTATTTGCTTTATTTTGGCTAGAATAAAATCAGTTTTTAATTTTTTATGAACCATTTTAAGGTCAAAATTATTAGCCCCTTTAAGCTAATTTTTTTTTCGAATGTCTTCAGAACAAACCATCATTATACAATAACTTGCCTAATTCCCCTAACCTGCCTAGTTAACCTAATTAACCTAGTTAAGCCTTTAAATGTCACTTTAAGCTGTATAGAAGTGTCTTGAAAAATATCTAGTCAAATATTATTTACTGTCATCATGACAAAGATAAAATTAATCAGTTATTAGAGATGAGTTATTAAAACTATTATGACTAGAAATGTGTTGAAAAAAATCTGCTCTGAGTTAAACAGAAATTAGGGGAAAAAATAAACAGGGGGCGAATAATTCAGGGGGGCTAATAATTCTGACTTCAACTGTACGGTTTGCCTAGATCGTGTGTGCTGGATTGTGTGTGCCTGAAACGTGTGTGTGGTTCTGCGGGGCTGCAGCTGGATATTATTGGCGTTCACTG
>LR812526.1:5566377-5601377 GCA_903798195.1 Danio kyathit | reverse complement strand
CTGGTGCTCCGGTTTCCCCCACAGTCTAAACACATGTGCTATAGAGGAATTGAATGAGCTAAATTGGCCATAGAATATGAGTGTGTATGTGAATGAGTGTGCATGAATGTTTTCCAGTACTGGGCAGCAGCTGGAAGGGCATCCGCTGTGTTAAAAATGTGCTGGATAAGTTGGCGGTTCATTCCACTGTGGAGATCCCTGATGAATAAAAAGGACTAAGCCGAAGGAAAATTAATGAAATGAATTAATGAAAATAAAAATTTTACAATGAATATTAAAGTCACAAAATGTTTATACACTTCAGTCTCTGAAAACATTACAAATAAAATACATTTAATCATTAAAAGAAATTCTAAATTATAATAAAAGAAACCAATTTAATCAATAAATGCTCAGGTGAATTATTAATATAATATTAATATAATAGTAAAATATTTATGATGAAACTGCAAAAAATGCTTTTCTTAGAGTTTTTGTCTTGTTTTTAGTCCAAATATCGAAAAACTCTTAAATCAAACTGTCAAAGCAAAAACAAGATAATTTTGCTTACCTCATTGGCAGATTATTTAGCTTGTTATAATTAAAAACTCACTTAATTTTGACATATTATTTCTTACAATAAAATTGTACAACAATGTTTTTTGCTCGTGTAGAAAATACTTCTTTATTTGAGACTTTTTAGATATTTATACTAGAAACAAGACAAAAACTCTAAGAAAAGCATTTTGCAGTGTATTAAACTATTAAATAGCCCCTATTATACATTTAAAAGGGTCATATTTGGGTTTTAAGGGTCTCCAACAACAGTCTAATATGCATGCAAAGTCAAAAAACACTTTTATGGCCTTATAATATGCATTTATTTTTACCTAATTATCCCAGCGACTCCCATAAGATTCGTTCAGTGATTCATTTGTTCCCAAACCCCTCCTTAGCGCGAAGCTAATCTGTGCTGATTGGACCGATGACAGTCTGTTGTGATTGGTCGACAGTGTTCAGCGCGAGACAGAGTGAAATTCCCACAATTCTGTATAGGTATGCATTGGTATAAGATCCGATCGCAGCGGTCGCCCGAAACACGCTTCATAGTAGTTAATAACACCAAAGTAAACAATACCTGGTTCTCAACAGTGTTATTCAGACACCTCACCCCTGAACCTAATCCCCCCGGTTTCGCTGATTTTCAGGGACAGATGTTGGCAGGTGTGTGTGTGAGCCCAATGCAGGAGTGCATTAAAGCAGTGCAGTTTAAAACCAGCATATTACTCTATTCTTAACCATGACACTCATTCAGTATTAATCCACACAGCGGCAAAAGCTGAACTATTTTGAAACTTGACCGCCGCACATGTGTAAGAACAGCTGACGGTGGCCATAGCAATGACAAACGGCAGTGGAACTCAAGCTCACAAATGCATTTAAATCCGTAAACAAAGCGGCACACGTCGCGTTTTCACCGTGGCATTAGACGTTATATGAGAATATAGAGTTAACCTGATACAGTACAAGCGGTTACAAGTAACAAAACACAATTAAATACAGAATTAGCAAGCTAGAGAAAACAAGAAGGCAGCCATTTTAATTGCACTCACACTTGTGAAATGGAGGAAGAAACTGATCCATGATCCACTGATATATGAACTAATAATGTTCCTGTCGAGCTCTGACAAAGTCCCACACATCAATAGTCTTTTCTGATCCTTCCTTTAACAAACAGCCGACGAATCCCCTGTTGTAAGCGTGTGGATTGCTGAAGCACTCGCCAGAAAAATGATGGGAACAGCACAAGGCTGGGCTATAATGCTGAGGTATTTTTGCAAAAATAAACCTCAACCACTGACTCTTTACAGCTTCATCTTTGGGTAGAGAAAATAACCCTAACTTTCCCCTCACACTTCCAATAATATCCAGCTGAGCACAGCGTCTTCATGACTTGATTCAACCGGGATCTGTTACTGTGTTAGTGGGCGGGGCCGCAGGATTCAATTTTCCCAGGTTTGCGAGCGCATCAATTGGGCGGGGCTTAACTTTCGTATCGATGTCACGCCGAAACGACTAAAGACTCATTATCAAGACGATTCATTTGAAGCACTATGAGTCGACTCTTATAAATGAATCAATAGTTTTAAACACTGTCCACTTTCAGATTTAAACATTAGCTGGATATTTCACTTCACTTAGAGCTGTGTTACACACTACATGAAAGGTCATTTTCAAAAACCCATAATAGGGGCTCTTTAAATAAAATCATCAAGCAATGCATCAATCAGTTTCAAACAATATTGTATCACAATCAACAGTATAGCACAAAAACAATAACACCCTGGAGAAAATGAATATTGTTGTTGTTTTCAAACACAAACTAAGTCTGTCCCGTCACAGTCAGAGCTTAAAGATACAATGAAGCACATTGAGTCAAAATAAATGTGAGCTGCTGGTCCACTTAAACACAAAGACTGAAGTGGCTGCTCTCTCCAGCCGGGTTTCCATAGAGATGGTCAACTATGCCGCACATCTTGCCCTTCGCTTTCAATCTGCCCCAAAAACACCAAGAATTCAGGCTTCCCGCAACTGCAGAAATAGGTCATACTTCATTAGGGTGGAGAAATGAGGCTCCCGAAATCACTTACACTCCCTCCAGGACAATGAGACACACACTTGTAAGATGCTGACAGTATGCAGCGGCATGATGACACGCTGCGCTCCCATTCATGTGCTAATGAAGAACTGTGAAAGAACAGCTCATTAGTGATGCTGAGCATCATGTTTACTATTGCTCACGCTAACAGAGAGTGTGTGTCATCCAGCAACGTATGAATGACTGTTGAGGAGTGTGTGCTATACAACAATCAGATGCACCATTACACCAAGTGAAAAAAAAACCCATAGACGCACATGAAGCACCATTAAAATAGCCTAGTAACACCCTAACAACTACCCACAACACCCTAAAAGCAGCCTAGCAACACTTTGATAGCAACTCAGAACACATTTGAAATCATCTAGGAACGCCCTAGAAACTAGAGCCCTGCATTTGAGTTTTTTTTTGCCCCAAGGGCCAGGCTTCGGGCCAATTTTCTCGTCATAACTAGCACGCATATCGGGCTTCAGGCCTGCATTAGGAAACTTCCAAAAAAAAAAGTTTAATGAGATCTAATGCGTGCGGTCCGGAAGCGCCAGTGATGTCTCGTGCATAGAGATTTCTCTATAATCAGCAATGGCGAACTTAAAACTGTGAAAAACGCTAGAGGAAAGGCAAACTTCTGGTCAACTTTTCAAATAGTGACAACTATAAATGATGAGCCAACTGGTTATGCACAGTGCACACCTTTGTAAGACCAGTGGCACCTGCAGGATTTTATTCCAATTATGCACAAATCCAGCACCGCCCCGCCTCATCATCGCTTATTTCAATCTCAAGAAACACTGATGCTTGCTGTCAAACGCTACATTATTTAAGGGCACGCGTTATGACATAATTCGTTTCCTTTTTAATATTAATATATTTTCTTTGAAATCTAAATGTAATTAAAGCACATCAGCACCAAGGAAAAATCAGACGCTCAAGACGTAATCTTTAAAATTATAACATATTAAAAAATTTGCAAATATATGACAGAGGATTATGGTACAATTAGTGAAGCATTAATTAAATCCTCACGTTCCACTGACCGAAACAAATCATCCAGACGCAGTTGTGTAATGGATGGGCTCAAACAAAAATATAATTCGTATATTTTTCTTGGAAAAAATATCTTTTTAAAACGAATTTTGTATATTTTGTCTCTTAGTTTTAATAACCTTAATTTTGTTGTTCAGTTATCTACTAGCTAAAATAGAAGAACGAATAAGATTTGAGGTGAAGTGCTTCAAAACAAGTCCGCTATATGCTTCAACAATGCCAAAACACAAACTGGATTGTCAAATATAATAATAATCTGGCCAAAATATAATTAAAATTGTTTAAAAAACCTTGAATGGTAGCTGTTCTGTGCAAGGAGGCTGCGCAGCTGGCAGATCTGAATTGTCCGATGAAAGAGACACAGGCTGGGCCTGGAGTTTCCAGTAATGAGACTGCGGTCAATATTTGTCAAATTATTTTTAGGTCTTTTGGCAAATGTCTCAATTAAGTTTATCTGTTTTAAAGAACGTTTACTCATTTTTATCTTGTTTTAAACAATAGCTATCTCAATTGTATTTTTTAGTGTGCGGAAAAACTGCCAGCAAACTAAAACCAATAGATTTCTTTACCCATCTCCCACCATGCAAGTACATACACACTTTAAAACACACGAACGCACACCTTTATTTATTCTCATTCTTTCTTGCTTTGTCAATTTATCGTAGTGTATACTGTTTAATAATTTATTTAAATTATGTAAAAAATAAATAAATAAATACATTAAAAAGCTGCATTAATTCGCGCCCTCTCATGGTAGGTACACGCAGTGCGTACAGCCGTACGGCTACAAGCGCCACTGGGTTAAATTGAGTAAACTCACTGTGGACAACATACAGCTTAAATATCAATGTCACTTAAACTAAATCTTACTCCTTCCTTTTTAAATGTCATTCTATTTTGTTTCTAATTCCATTAGTCTGGCTGAGATTTTTTTATTGTTTTTTTTTTAATTGCTGTATTGTCTGCTAGTGTTTTAGTGCATGTTCTAGTTAGTATCAGGTAATAACACCAAGATAATTTTGTTAACATATATACATGATGTACACTAGTGGGTAGGCATGGGACGATAACCGTTTTCAAGGTATACCGCGGTATGGAAAAGTCAAGGTTTTAAAACCGTCAAAATTTTCTGTAATACCGTTCCTAAGGTATGTGTAATATTTTTTATTTACTTTTTTTTCCGTTTTTTTAGGACAACAGTATCTTCAGCAAAAAGATCTCCAAAGATGCCACTTTAAATTGTAAATAAATCAGTGTTTTTGAAACAAATGAAGACAGCAGAAGTCTATGATTCATATCAATTACTTAGCCTGACGTGTTTACTATTCCAAAATATTACAAATCTTTCAAATAATAGAACATATTGTTTTCAAAGAGGAAAAAAGTTTTTGTTTTTTACCCAGCCATTTAAAAAGAATATATTTTAGAGCAGCGAGCAAAATACCGTAATCCTGTGAAACCGTGATATTTTTATCCAAGGTTATCATACCGTCAGAGTCTTACACCGGCCCATGCCTACTATTGGCTGTTATGTTTTTACAAAAACTTCTTTGAATAAAGTAACAAAAAATAATAATAAATCTTACACAAACGAAAAAACATTTCTCTAAATTATTCTGATAAAAAAACGAAACGAAAAAACAAACTTTCTATTAAACTCAAATCTGGTCTATGTTAATGGCTGTAACAGTATGAGCTGGTTGGCGGGAAAAAAACGGGCTTCGGGCTAAAAATTTTGATGAGCTGTTGGACAAGGGCCGGGCTACAGCCTGTGTGTCTCGGGCCGAGCTAGGGCTTAGATTTAAGGCCCGTGCAGGGCTCTACTAGCAACCACCCTAGAAAAGACTAGCTACAAGCAAAGAGCATAGAATCACCAAGAGGCGACACTCTGCTGGTATTTGGGAAACAGCCACTAGATGCCGCTAGTGTCACGAGGCGGCCAGTTTAGAATAAAAATTCCAATAGGACAACAGCACGGATAACTAACGTCAGACTAAATAGACAGAATTAGGCCGTACTCACACTATGTACAGTTGCCTTGAACCGGGCCGAAGCACGATTGAAGCACTTTAATAAACTTCGACAGTTTGCGTTCATTGAACAGTACGATTGATTAATTAATCCATATCAAACAGATTTGTGTAGGCGAGGACTTTTTTTTTTATTTACGAGGACTTTAGATGGGTCATTTAGGGCATATCACAGCCTCATTTCTCGCTTTCAGTTTCGGGCTTAGGCACGCTTGCACTCACACTGTAAACGTACCGCACCTGAGCCCAAGTGAACCGCGCTCTGGCACACCTCTTCCAACCGGGCCAGGGCCGGTCAAGTGTACCGTGCCCGAGCCCGATTCAGAGCACTCACACTTCTTAAACGATCCGGGAAACAGGCCTGGGCACGGTTCGGATAGCATAGTGTGAGTAAGCCCTTAATTAAAATAGGGTGACGCTGTGGCTCAGTAGGTAGTGCTGTCACCTCACAGCAAGAAGGTCGCTGGTTTGAGCCTCGGCTGGGTCAGTTGGCGTTTCTGTGTGGAGTTTGCATGTTCTCCCAGCGTTCGCGTGGGTTTCCTCCAGGTGCTCCGGTTTCCCCCACAGTCCAAAGACATGCGGTACAGGGGAATTGGGTAGGCTAAATTGTCCGTAGTGTACAGTATCTGTGTGAATGAGTGTGTATGGATGTTTCCCAGAGATGGTACCAGAAGGTCATCCGCTGCGTAAAACATGTGCTGGATAAGTTGGCGGTTCATTACGCTGTGGCGACCCCGGATTAATAAAGGCACTAAGCCGAAAAGAAAATTAATTAATTAAATTATTCAGACAAAACAAAAGAAAAGCCAGAAAAAACAAAAGAAAAGCCCGAAAAAAAGGAGAAGCCCGAAGAAACAAAGGTAAAGCCCAAAAAGCAAGGATTAAGGTCTCTGTTGATTTCATCACTACATCGCTGAAGTCATAAACTGTCAAATGACCCCAAACATGACAAAGTTATATGAAGGAAGATCACAAGCTGATGAATTGTGTTTGACCTGTGATGAACTCTGCCACACCAGGAGGACCCATCCTGTGCTTGGAATGTCTCTGTAGTCCTTCATTAGCATAGAAGGGATACGCTTATAATATTTTCTCAGCTTACACCTATAACCTAGCAACCATCCAAAACACCATAGAAACGGCCTGGCAAGAGTCTAGAGAATTGCACAACACCCTAAACAGCATAACAAGTCCTTAGCCGCCACCCACAAAATGCACAACACCACAGAAACAGTATGAATGACTCCTCAAATAGTGCCTGTTGTTGAGGAGTGTGTGCTAATAAACAATCAGATGCACCATTACACCTGCTAGACAGGGTGGAGCCACAGGGTATGGGAGGAGCTACTCTATGCCCCGCCCTCTCTTCATGTTTCACTTCAAATTACGTCACACGTCCATTAAATATGTACATTTCAAAGCACTTCATGAGACCTTTAAGTCCTAAGACTTCTAAAGCAGTGGCCAACTATGAATTAGTACAGTTTACATGCAGGTGTGTGTGTGTGTGTAGCTCAGCAACATCTGAATGGACAGTGAATGAGTGTCTGTGCTGAATGCTGAACGCCATGTCTGTATGTGTGTGCGTGAGTGTGTGTGTCTCAGCGAGGGGCTTTTCTGATTATCACTCATTCTAAACAATCTGACGGCCAGCTGGCTGCACTTGTCCTCTACATGCGCTAATTCCCAATTACTGCACCTCTTCTCTTACGGCTCCTCAAGCGCAGATGGTGCACACACACACAAATCCACACACACACCTACAGTACAACTCTCTCTTCACACTCACACTGAACGCAGGCATCTGCCGACAGGACAAGACAAGCTGCCAGTTGCAGATGCTGAGCTTCAAGAAACACTTGTTGAATTCAGTCCAGAATCACAGAGGAAAGTGACGCTCAATAAACTCCGTAGCATCAATTAAGACTAATGATATATATAATTTTAGGTGTGCACAAAATATCATCGCCCATATCAATCTGATAACAAAATCAGGCTAAAACTTTACCATAAATTTATTAGTTACTAATAACTTAAACTAATTAATTAGTAACTAACAGCTTTTAACAGATAAAGTTACTATATACATGCACCGGCCACTTTATTAGGTACACCTTACTAGTACCGGGTTGGACCCCCTTTTGCCTTCAGAACTGCCTTAACCCTTCATGGCATAGATTCAACAAGCTACTGGAAATATTCCTCAGAGATTTTGCTCCATATTGACATGATAGCATCACGCAGTTGCTCAGATTTGTCGGCTGCACATCCATGATGCCAATCTCCCATTCCACCACATCCCAAAGGTGCTCTATTGGATTGAGCTCTGGTGACTGTGGAGGCCATTTGAGTACAGTGAACTCATTGTCATGTTCAAGAAACCAGTCTGAGATGATTTGCACTTTATGACATGGTGCGTTATCCTGCTGGAAGTAGCCATCAGATGATGGGTACACTCTGGTCATAAAGAGATGGACATGGTCAGCAACAATACTCAGGTAGGCTGTGGCGTTGACATGATGCTCAATTGGTACTAATGGACCCAAAGTGGGCCAAGAAAATATCCCCCACACCATTACACCACCACCACCAGCCTGAACCGTTGATACAGGCAGGATGGATCCATGCTTTTATGTTGTTGACGTCAAATTCTGACCCTACCATCTGAATGTGGCAGCAGAAATCGAGACTCATCAGACCAGGCAACGTTTCTCCAATCTTCTATTGTCCAGTTTTGGTGAGTCTGTGTGAATTGTAGCCTCAGTTTCCTGTTCATGAGTGGCACCCAAGTGGTTTTCTGCTGCTGTAGCCCATCCGCCTCAAGGTTGGATGTGTTGTGTGTTCAGAGATGCTCTTCTGCAGACCTCGGTTGTAACTAGTGCTTATTTGAGTTACTGTTGCCTTTCTATCAGCTGGAACCAGTCTGGCCATTCTCCTCTGACCTCTGGCATCAATAAGGCATTTGCGCCCACAGAACTGCCGCTCACTGGATATTTCCTCTTTTTCAGACCATTCTCTGTAAACCCTAGAGATAGTTGTGCGTGAAAATCCCAGTAGATCAGCAGTTTCTGAAATACTCAGACCAGCTCGTCTGGCACCAACAACCATGTCACGTTCAAAGTCACTTAATTCACCTTTCTTCCCCATTCTGATGCTCGGTTTGAACTGCAGCAGATCATCTTGACCATGTCTACATACCCAAATGCATTGAGTTGCTGCCATGTGATTGGCTGATTAGAAATTTGTGTTAACAAGCAGTTGGACAGGTGTACCTAATAAAGTGGCCGGTGAGTTTATTCGCATAGTTAACCTGCAGTTCTAAGTGATGTCTGTGTGTTCATGTTCAATGAGGTGTATTTGTGTACTAAGTGTATGTGCATCATCTCTTCACAGGTTTTGGATCTGTAATCTTCAGTGATTTCAATTTGTCAGGCACTGACATATATATATATATATAAAGAAAGTTGGACATAGAACGCATACTGTAGTTGATTAATAAAGGTTAAAGATCAGCTCAAATGTTCTGACATTAAGGTTTTAAAATAAAACCAGTTGCTCGCTGTATGTGTTTGCAATCATGCAGAAAAATGTGAACATTTATATTTGTATTTATCGGCCCTCAAATCTAAAATGTTATCATTGTTGTATTGGTCAAGACAGTCCATGTTAGTGCATCCTTATATAATATTGTACTTGACATGCCAAGTTTCCGTGTACTCTACTGTGACATTCTGCTTTAAATCTATTTTTTATAGAAATTATATTAAATTTAATGTTACATTAAATATTTGTGACCCTGAAGCACAAAACCTTACCCACCTTAAAATGTTTTATGTTGCACGGGTATATTTTTGCTGCTGACCAAAAACACATTGTATGGGTCAAAATTATAGATTTTTTATTTATCCCAAAAATCATTCATTCATTCATTTTCTTTTCGGGTTAGTCAATTTATTAAGCTGGGGTCGCCACAGTGGAATGAACCACCAACTTACCAAGCCTACAGTATGTTTTACGCAGCGGATGCCCTTCCAGCTGCAACCCAGTACTGGGAAAGTAGAAGACTACAGTATTGGGAAATTTGTTTAAATTTCCATAGCTAAAATTTTACTACAGCAACTATACTACAGTATGGTTCAAAAACACTATATAGTTTACTGTAAAAGGAGTTGTACATATTATAATATATACATTATAATACAATTTACAATAGTATGATTAAAAACACTATAGTACTTATCATAATTGATTATAGTATTTGTTTTAATGCTAACATCACTAATAAATAAAATTCTTCTTACATTGATATAATAAAGACCCAGATGAAAATAATACTATAGTAATTTACTGTAAATGAAATTGTTTTTGAACCACACTGTAGTAAAGTGTATTATACTGTATATAGCAAAGCATTCACAACTGTTTGTTAATGAATGGCACACTACAGCATACTAACAATATTGAACTGATAAACTGTAATCAATAATGTAGTATGCATTTGTTAATACTATAGTAAACTGTGGTGTTATGTAGTAGCTATAATACATCATATTGTTGTAGAAAACTACAGTATTGGGTAATTTGTTTATATTAATAAAGTTATAGTTAAAATGTTTAGGACCTATAGAATTACTACAAGTACTATACCATAGTATGATTTAAAAACTCTATAGAGTTTATATACTATAATATATACATTAATACACTTTACTATAGTATGGTTTTAAAACACTATAGAGTTTACATACTATAATATATACATTAATACACTTTACTATAGTATGGTTTTAAAACACTATAGAGTTTACATACTATAATATATACATTAATACACTTTACTATAGTATGGTTTTAAAACACTATAGAGTTTACATACTATAATATATACATTAATACACTTTACTATAGTATGATTTAAAAACACTATAGAGTTTACATACTATAATATATACATTAATACACTTTACTATAGTATGGTTTTAAAACACTATAGAGTTTACATACTATAATATATACATTAATACACTTTACTATAGTATGGTTTTAAAACACTATAGAGTTTACATACTATAATATATACATTAATACACTTTACTATAGTATGGTTTTAAAACACTATAGTACTTACTATAAACGATTATAGTATTTGTTTTAATGCCAGCATCGTTAATGAATGAAATTCTTCGTTTAAAAAAAGAAAATATTACAGACTGCGTTTTTCCATTGGTATAATAAAGACCCACATGAAAATAATACTATAGTAACTTACTGTAAATGAAACTACACTATAGTAAAGTGTATTATACTGTATATTTCAAAGCATTCACAACTGTTTGTTAATGAATGGGTACAGCATACTAACAATATTGAACCAATAAACTGTAATAAATAATGTAGTATGCATTTGTTAATACTATAGTAAACTATGGTGTTTTGTAGTAGCTATATTATATTGTTGTGGAAAACGGCAGCATTGGGTAATTTGTTTATATTACTTATTGTTAATATTTTATTAGTATGGTTCATAAACACTATATCGTTTACTGTAAAAAGAGTTGTACAAACTATAATACACTTTACTATAGTGTGTTTTAAAAATACTTTAGTATAAATTATTATAGTATTTGTTTTAATGCCAGCATCAATAAATGAAATTCTTCTTTAAACAAAGTAAAATCTTACAGATAGTTTTTCCATTGATATAATAAAGACCCAGATGAAAATAACACTATTTAATGAAATAATAATACTGATTTATTGTAAATGAAATTGTTTTTGAACAACACTATAGTAAAATGTATTATACTGTATATATTAAAGCATTCACAACTCTTTGTTAATGAACGCTACAGCATACTACAACAATATTGAACTGACAAAATTGTAATAAATAATGTACAAGTTATTAATACTATATATGTTTAAACGTTGGTGTTCTGTAGTAGCTATATCACATTGTTGTAGAAAACTACAGTATTGGGTAATTTGTTTATATTAATATAGCTAGTTATAGTAACAAATATTAATATAGCAAGCATAGAATTACTACTATACTATAGCATGCAGTAATATATACTATACTATAGCATGCTTCAAATACACTACTGTAAATTACTATAGTATTGTTTTCATGTTGTACAAAAAGTCATGAACATAAAGATGTCCTACCCAGCTTGAACATCAATGACAGCAGAACCGCTCTTTTATACTGCAAACACATCCGTCCAAAATCCATGTCCTGCAGTGATTCTCGATCTCAGCCTGTAAATCATCGGACGCTCGCCGAACTCTGGCCGCTTCAGAGTCACCGCATCCCCGCGTGTGGAGTTGAGTCGCTTCGGGACTGTCCGGCGGTCTGGCGGAAAACACGGAGAGGAGTCGGAAGTTTGCGGGAGGATTCCTTTGATTATCCTGCTCGGTCAAAGCTCGGTCTGCTGCCTGTCACTCTCTCTCTCCTTCACCCTGTCTTAATCTGCCTCTCTCCCTCTCTCTCTCTTGCTCTCTCTTTCTCTTTATTCGAACGGCTCATGTTTTTATGTAAAGCATACCTGCCAACATCTCCCGCGACTCTCCCTTATTCTTATTTATCTCCCGGATTTTCATAGGCAAATGTTGGCAGGCATGACTTTAAGTGATTTTTTTTTTGTATAGGTATATTATGTTTTCTGTTTTAATGTATTAAAGTATTGTAAAAATTTAAATTATCTCTCTCTCACTCAATTCAATTCAAACTTGCTTTACTGGCATGACAAATCTATTAGCAAAACATTTGCAATGTTTACATGGAATAAAACATATGAAAACAAATTACACAGTAATAGTGTTTAAAAAGTAATAATTACAATAATAATAATATGATGATGATAAAAGTCAGTCTAGTCTCTCTCAATTCAATTCAGCTCAATTCACTTTATCGGCATATATGAGTACATATTGCTGAAGTGTACATATAGCAGGGAATATATAAAGTCAATATAAAAATATAATATTAGGTAATAGGTGTAGTAGTATCAGAAGTAGCAGATGTTTTCGATGTAGATGTTGTAGTAGCAGTCTTTGTTGTAGTATCACTAGTAGTGTAAATGTTGTTGTTGTAGTAGCCTATCAGTTGTAGTAGACAAAGTTGTATTTGTAGTAGCAGACATTGTAGTAGTCATCGTTGTGGCTGTAGTAGCAGGAGTAGTAGATGTAGATTAGTAATTTTCTGTAGTAGTAGTAGCTGGTGTAGTACTTGTAATCATTATTATTGTTGTTGTCAGTCGTTATTACTGTAGTCCTTTTTTTCTTTTCATTATTACTATCATTACATTACTATCATTATTGTCACTCCTTACCACTGATTGATTTTTTCTCTCTATCTATTTTATTTATATCTATGCTATTCGCTTCATTTAATCACTGTTATACATGTTGTTTATGTATATACATATATTTTTTTTCCCCTTATGTATACTCTGACCATCCACCAAGTTACCTTTACATCCACACACACACACGTACACATTGTTTTTATTTGTAGTTGTTTTGTTTTCTTTGCATGTGATCCCATTTTGTGTACTACTCGCATATTCTTTTAATAATAATAAAAAAATAGTAACAATATTGATGTAAATAATAACAATAACAATATATAATAAAATATTTTGGGGGGCAGCACAGTGGCGCAGTGGTTATCACTGTCGCCTCACAGCAAGAAGGTTGCTGGTTTGAGCCTCGGCTGTGCCAGTTGGCATCTCTGTGTGGAGTTTGCATGTTGACCCCGTGTTAGCGTGGGTTTCCTCCGGGTGCTCCGGTTTCCCCCCCAGTCCAAACACATGTGCTATAGGTGAATTGGGTAAGGTAAATTGTCCGAATGAGTGTGTATGGGTGTTTCCCAGTGATGGGTTGCGGCTGGAAGGGCATCCGCTGCGTAAAACATATGCTGGATAAGTTGGCGGTTCATTTCGCTGTGGCAACACTCGATTAATAAAGGGACTAAGCTGAAAAGTTTACTCTTTGTCTCAATTCACTTCAATTCAGTTCGCTTTATCGGCATGACATGGGTACATATTGCCGAAGTGCAGGGGCGTAGCAACTGGGGGGGGACATGTCCCCCTCATTTTTAGAGACAGACCATTTAGAAACAGGTGATTAAAAATTAAATGAACGTAAATTGTTGGATTCATTCAACTGCCCCCCCCCCCCCCCACCCCCCTACGCTTACATGGACATCTGTAATCGAGTTATTTGCCTTAATAGACAATAATATAATTCAGGTGTTTACGTGAAGTGCTTTCATGTAAGAGTTTCCTGTAATTTTTGGTGACTTTAACTGCAGTTCGGCTATTTCAACATTTCATTCATGCCCCCGTGACAAACTGGGGTATTCGACGCAAATAAGGAGTAAGGACTGTTGAGAGTCTTGTGGAATTTAATAACACATGGAATTTAATAACACATGCCAAATGGAAAGAAAAAAACTTCCACGCGATGCATGTGTGTGTGTGTGTGTGTGTTTGTGTGTGCGTGCCGTCCTTTACTGACAGCTGTGTGTGTGGATCTTGTCGGACAATATGGCGAAAAGTCCTACATGACGGTAATAGTTTGATTGTGGTGTTTACTTCAATAATGCCACTAATATCTGCATACTCCACGTCTTAATTCCATTTCTGTTTAGTTCAGTGATGACTTTAGTCAGATTAAGGTCATCAAAAAAAAAAAAAAAAAAAAAAACGCTGTTTGGAGCTTATGTAGGCCTACAGTTCAAAATTCATGTTTACCTGAATAAACAGTTAGTAAACACAAGTACATCTTATTGAACATCATTTATTTTCATCACCAATTATCATAGTAGAACAGTTTCTCAAGCAGTTTGTGATGCATTTTGGAAACGGGAGATGAGCCCCTGGTCTAATGCGCCACCTGGCTTGAGAAACCCGTTCTCAAAGACTTATTTTTAGTCATTATTTGGGTAGCACACATATTCTGAATGCCTTCGGCAGAATTCAAATGAGCCATTTTAATCTAGATTAATCTACATTCATTACAAGATTACAGTGAGATTAATCTAGATTTAAAAAAAATGTATCTATGCCCACCTATTATATATATATATATATACACACACACACACAGTTGAAGTCAGAATTATTAGCCCCCCTGAATTATTGTTTATTTTTTCCCTAATTTCTGTTTAACAAAGGGCAGATTTTTTTTCAACACATTTCTAAACATAATAGTTTTAATAACTCATTTCTAATAACTGATTTATTTTATCTTTGTCATGATGACAGTAAATAATATTTGACTAGATATTTTTCAAGACACTTCTATACAGCTTAAAGTGACATTTTAAGGCTTAAATAGGTTAATTAGGGTAACTAGGCAGTTTAGGGTAATTAGGCAAGTTATTGTATAATGATGGTTTGTTCTGTAGACTATCGAAAAAAAAATAGCTTAAAGGGGCTAATAAATTTGACCTTAAAATGGATTTTAAAAAATTCAAAACTGCTTTTATTCTAGCCGAAATAAAACAAATAATACTTTCTTCAGAAGAAAAAATATTATCAGACATACTGTGAAAATTTCCTTGCTCTGTTAAACATCAATTGGGAAATATTTAAAAAAGAAAAAAAAATTCAAAGGGGGCAAATAATTCTGACTTCAACTGTATGTATGTATGTATGTATGTATGTATATATATATATATATATATATATATATATATATATATATATATATATATATATATATATATATATATATATATATATATATATATATATATATATATACATACATATATATATATGTGTGTGTGTGTGTGTGTGTGTGTGTGTGTGTGTGTGTGTGTGTGTGTGTGTGTGTGTGTGTGTGTATATATATATATATATATATATATATATATATATATATATATATATATATATTAGAGCTGTCAAAATTAGCGCGTTAACGCACGTGATTAATTTGAACTATTTAACGCGTTAAAAAAAATTAACGTTTTTAACGCAGTTGCAGGTTTTTTTTATTTCCTGTTGTAGCCGACGTGTGTTCCGGGCCAGCGCTTCCATAGAGGCGACCGCCTTGGGTGGCAGAATAGTGAGCGAACCCCCCTGTCCTCACGTTCATCTCATTTCGACTCTCACCTGCTCCCTCCCGGTTCTCACTTTCATCCGAAAACCGGTAACTTTCTATTTCACTTTCGGGTTGAGGGCGCCAGTTCAGCTTGCTCTGGCCCTGCGTGTGTTTAATGTGTAAAGAAATATGGATAAAGAATAATATGGATCCATGTAAATGTACTCAGTGAAAGTGGCAGATGATGTCGCAAGCTGTCAAAGACAGCCCATTCCTCTCTGTTGACTCCAAGCGCCCTCAAATGTTTCATTAAGTTTGACGTGTTTCCCCCCTACACGCAACTTTTGTAAAGCGTCTGCTTTGCTGTGTCAGAATCCTTGCTTGAGAAATACAGCCATACTTTAAGAACGCTTAGTTTAAGCAAAATTTGATCAACGCGATTGAATTGAATAGCGTGTTGATGATCTGAATGGAGTGCGCTGTGCTGCGCGTTCTCTCTCTCTCTCTCTCTCTCTCTCTCTCTCTCTCTCTCTCTCTCTCTCTCTCTCTCTCTCTCTCTCTCTCTCTCATTCAATTCAATTCAATAGTTGCTTTATTGGCATGACAAATTTTACAAATGTATTGCCAAAGCATTTATAAAGTTTACATAAAAAGTAACATGCATATATAATTAAAATCATAATTAATCTCTCTCTCTCTCTCTGTGTGTGTGTGTGTGTGTGTGTGTGTGTGTGTGTGTGTGTGTGTGTGTGTGTGTGTGTGTGTGTGTGTGTGTGTGTGTGTGTGTGTGTGTGTGTGTGTGTGTGTGTGTTGTCCCCCGATAATGTCAATAGACTGCAACTGGCTAAATGTTAAGGAGGACTAGGCAAAATTGTTTCTACTTTATAATTTAGGTTCTCAACTCGCAATACAACTTTACAATGAGTACAATTAGTCACCTTGGAATTGTAATGTTCTATCTGCGTTCTGATTGATTTTGAGATATTGAGCTTCAAAGTTTTTGCATAGCAAACAGTATGTGTGTAACATTAGTTTTTTTGTTTAGTTTTTTTTAATAAAACGTCTTAAAATGTAAACAACTTATAAAATACATCCCATAATGTAAATAAGTTGTCATTTAATAAGAATATGTCAATAACTCAATTTTGACAAAAATGTCAGATAGAACCTTATAATTCTAAGGTGATGAATTGTTTGTATTCAATACTTTATTATTATTGTAATTTTCCAATTTCCATATTTGCAATGCCTGTATTTTGGATTTTTTTTTTGATTCGTGATTAATCATGATTAATCATGATTAATTACTTTCGTGATTAATCATGATTAATCACAAAAAAAAGTGTGATTAATTCGTTTTTAATCAATAGTTTTTAATCACTTTTAATCAATTGACAGCCCTAATATATATATATATATATATACACACACACACACACAGGCCTGATATCCGATGGCCAGAAAGTGATTATTGTTTTATAAAGTGTTAAAATATTGGTGTCTGAGATGCAGCAAGTTCAGAGACTGTTGTGTACACCATGATTTTATAAAAAAACTTCTTTCAAGAGTTCCCACTTAGATATGCTTGGCGTTAATAACAAGTTTGTCATGCTATCCCAGGAGAGAACCCTGAGCTCGGAGATAATTGAGCCCAGGGCTCCCGCCTGGTCAATAAGCATATAAAGGGCGTCCAAGATCAGGTAGGTCTCCAAAGCTCCCCTTAGAAAAGGGAGAAAAAGGAGGAGATGGGGTGGAAGGGGGGATTCTTCCAAAACGAAGATAAGGCAGTAAGTTAAAATCGGTCTATTTATTATAAGCTTGGATCACTCTGGTTGGATTATTACTGATTACAGATGAGAATCAAGTCATGCTCAATCATATCACGTGCTCCTCTCAACATAAGTTTATGAAACTTCATTTAATGTGTAATAGGACTAAAAAAGTCATAAACAAATATTTTCTCAATTCAAATGAGTAGCGCCTTGGACCCGGAAACAGTATTTCATACATCACCGATACGTCATGACTTAACAAGAGGATACATGTCTGGAGATCGCGAATTATGTAGCCAGAAGTACGTCTGTCTGCATTTCATCTTTAAAATGAATGCTGTGGGGCGGTATGATGCTGTTCGCTTACCTCTGTGTGGACGGCTTTCCCGCTGTTACCAGTTTGTCCAGTAGCTCGTTGCGTACGTCGGAGGATTTGAGACGCAGAGAGGAGTTGACCATGACGAGGGGGTTCAAGTCTGGTGAAGAACGGTTCCAGAAAGCAGGTAAGACAAAACATAAGCCAAAAAATAAAATAAACAAGTAAATAACAGGGTGAGAATGTGGTAAAATCTGCAACATGGTAGAAATCAGGCGAGAGCTTTTGCTTTTCTGGATTGCTTTTGAAAACACTACTGGTTGGGTTTAGGGAAGGGGTGATCGGGTGAGTCGGTGCTGTATCAAACACTACTGGTTGGGTTTAGGGAAGGGGTGATCGGGTCAGTCTGTGCTTTATCAAACACTATTGGTTGGGTTTAGGGAAGGGGTGATCGGGTGAGTCGGTGCTGTATCAAACACTACTGGTTGGGTTTAGGGAAGGGGTGATCGGGTTAATTGGTGCTTTATCAAACACTACTGGATGGGTTTAGGGAAGGGGTGATCGGGTGAGTCGGTGCTGTATCAAACACTACTGGTTGGGTTTAGGGAAGGGGTGATCGGGTCAGTTAGTGCTGTATCAAACACTACTGGTTGGGTTTAGGGAAGGGGTGATCGGGTGAGTCGGTGCTGTATCAAACACTACTGGTTGGGTTTAGGGAAGGGGTGATCGGGTCAGTTAGTGCTGTATCAAACACTACTGGTTGGGTTTAGGGAAGGGGTGATTGGGTCAGTCGGTGCTGTATCAAACACTACTAGTTGGGTTTAGTGAAGGGGTGATCGGGTTAATTGGTGCTGTATCAAACACTACTGGTTGGGTTTAGGGAAGGGGTGATCGGGTTAATTGGTGCTGTATCAAACACTACTGGTTGGGTTTAGTGAAGGGGTGATCGGGTTAATTGGTGCTGTATCAAACACTACTAGTTGGGTTTAGTGAAGGGGTGATCGGGTTAATTGGTGCTGTATCAAACACTACTGGTTGGGTTTAGGGAAGGGGTGATCGGGTTAATTGGTGCTGTATCAAACACTACTGGTTGGGTTTAGGGAAGGGGTGATCGGGTCAGTTAGTGCTGTATCAAACACTACTGGTTGGGTTTAGTGAAGGGGTGATCGGGTCAGTCGGTGCTTTATCAAACACTATTGGTTGGGTTTAGGGAAGGGGTGATCGGGTCAGTCGGTGCTGTATCAAACACTATTGGTTGGTTTTAGGGAAGGGGTGATCGGGTCAGTCGGTGCTGTATCAAACACTACTGGTTGGGTTTAGGGAAGGGGTGATCGGGTTAGTTGGTGCTGTATCAAACACTACTGGTTGGGTTTAGGGAAGGGGTGATCGGGTCAGTCGGTGCTTTATCAAACACTATTGGTTGGGTTTAGGGAAGAGGTGATTGGGTTAATTGGTGCTTTATCAAACACTACTGGTTGGGTTTAGGGAAGGGGTGATCGGGTCAGTTGGTGCTGTATCAAACACTACTGGTTGGGTTTAGGGAAGGGGTGATCGGGTTAATTGGTGCTTTATCAAACACTACTGGTTGGGTTTAGGGAAGGGGTGATCGGGTCAGTCGGTGCTGTATCAAACACTACTGGTTGGGTTTAGGGAAGGGGTGATCGGGTCAGTCGGTGCTGTATCAGACACTATTGGTTGGGTTTAGAGAAGGGGTGATCGGGTAAGTTGGTGCTGTATCAAACACTACTGGTTGGGTTTAGGGAAGGGGTGATCGGGTCAGTTGGTGCTGTATCAAACACTACTGGTTGGGTTTAGGGAAGGGGTGATCGGGTTAATTGGTGCTGTATCAAACACTACTGGTTGGGTTTAGGGAAGGGGTGATCGGGTCAGTTAGTGCTGTATCAAACACTACTGGTTGGTTTTAGGGTAGGGGTGATCGGGTCAGTCGGTGCTTTATCAAACACTATTGGTTGGGTTTAGGGAAGGGGTGATCGGGTTAATTGGTGCTTTATCAAACACTACTGGTTGGGTTTAGGGAAGGGGTGATCGGGTCAGTCGGTGCTTTATCAAACACTATTGGTTGGGTTTAGGGAAGGGGTGATCGGGTTAATTGGTGCTTTATCAAACACTACTGGTTGGGTTTAGGGAAGGGGTGATCGGGTCAGTCGGTGCTGTATCAAACACTATTGGTTGGGTTTAGAGAAGGGGTGATCGGGTCAGTCGGTGCTGTATCAAACACTACTGGTTGGGTTTAGGGAAGGGGTGATCGGGTCAGTCGGTGCTGTATCAAACACTACTGGTTGGGTTTAGTGAAGGGGTGATCGGGTCAGTCGGTGCTGTATCAAACACTATTGGTTGGGTTTAGGGAAGGGGTGATCGGGTCAGTTGGTGCTTTATCGAACACTACTGGTTGGGTTTAAGGAAGGGGTGATCGGGTCAATTGGTGCTGTATCAAACACTACTGGTTGGGTTTAGGGAAGGGGTGATCGGGTCAGTTGGTGCTGTATCAAACACTACTGGTTGGGTTTAGGGAAGGGGTGATCGGGTTAATTGGTGCTGTATCAAACACAACTGGTTGGGTTTAGGGAAGGGGTGATCGGGTTATTTGGTGCTGTATCAAACACTATTGGTTGGGTTTAGGGAAGGGGTGATCGGGTTAATTGGTGCTTTATCGAACACTACTGGTTGGGTTTAGGGAAGGGGTGATCGGGTCAGTCGGTGCTTTATCAAACACTACTGGTTGGGTTTAGTGAAGGGGTGATCGGGTGAGTCGGTGCTGTATCAAACACTACTGGTTGGGTTTAGGGAAGGGGTGATCGGGTCAGTCGGTGCTGTATCAAACACTATTGGTTGGGTTTAGAGAAGGGGTGATCGGGTCAGTTGTTGCTGTATCAAACACTACTGGTTGGGTTTAGGGAAGGGGTGATCGGGTCAGTTGGTGCTTTATCGAACACTACTGGTTGGGTTTAAGGAAGGGGTGATCGGGTCAATTGGTGCTGTATCAAACACTACTGGTTGGGTTTAGGGAAGGGGTGATCGGGTCAGTTGGTGCTGTATCAAACACTACTGGTTGGGTTTAGGGAAGGGGTGATCGGGTTAATTGGTGCTGTATCAAACACTACTGGTTGGGTTTAGGGAAGGGGTGATCGGGTCAGTCGGTGCTTTATCAAACACTACTGGTTGGGTTTAGGGAAGGGGTGATCGGGTGAGTCGGTGCTGTATCAAACACTATTGGTTGGGTTTAGGGAAGGGGTGATCGGGTCAGTTAGTGCTGTATCAAACACTACTGGTTGGGTTTAGGGAAAGGGTGATCGGGTCAGTCGGTGCTTTATCAAACACTATTGGTTGGGTTTAGGGAAGGGGTGATCGGGTCAGTCGGTGCTTTATCAAACACTATTGGTTGGGTTTAGGGAAGGGGTGATCGGGTCAGTCTGTGCTTTATCAAACACTACTGGTTGGGTTTAGGGAAGGGGTGATCGGGTGAGTCGGTGCTGTATCGAACACTACTGGTTGGGTTAAGTAAAGGGGTGATCGGGTCAGTCGGTGCTTTATCAAACACTACTGGTTGGGTTTAGGGAAGGGGTGATCGGGTCAGTCGGTGCTGTATCAAACACTACTGGTTGGGTTTAGGGAAGGGGTGATCGGGTCAGTCGGTGCTGTATCAAACACTACTGGTTGGGTTTAGGGTAGGGGTGATCGGGTTAATTGGTGCTGTATCAAACACTACTGGTTGGGTTTAGGGAAGGGGTGATCGGGTCAGTCGGTGCTGTATCAAACACTACTGGTTGGGTTTAGGGTAGGGGTGATCGGGTTAATTGGTGCTGTATCAAACACTACTGGTTGGGTTTAGTGAAGGGGTGATCGGGTGAGTCGGTGCTGTATCAAACACTATTGGTTGGGTTTAGGGATGGGGTGATCGGGTCAGTTGGTGCTGTATCAAACACTACTGGTTGGGTTTAGGGAAGGGGTGATCGGGTTATTTGGTGCTGTATCAAACACAACTGGTTGGGTTTAGGGAAGGGGTGATCGGGTCAGTCTGTGCTTTATCAAACACTATTGGTTGGGTTTAGGGAAGGGGTGATCGGGTCAGTCGGTGCTTTATCAAACACTATTGGTTGGGTTTAGGGAAGGGGTGATCGGGTCAGTCTGTGCTTTATCAAACACTACTGGTTGGGTTTAGGGAAGGGGTGATCGGGTGAGTCGGTGCTGTATCGAACACTACTGGTTGGGTTAAGTAAAGGGGTGATCGGGTCAGTCGGTGCTTTATCAAACACTACTGGTTGGGTTTAGGGAAGGGGTGATCGGGTCAGTCGGTGCTGTATCAAACACTACTGGTTGGGTTTAGGGAAGGGGTGATCGGGTCAGTCGGTGCTGTATCAAACACTACTGGTTGGGTTTAGGGTAGGGGTGATCGGGTTAATTGGTGCTGTATCAAACACTACTGGTTGGGTTTAGGGAAGGGGTGATCGGGTCAGTCGGTGCTGTATCAAACACTACTGGTTGGGTTTAGGGTAGGGGTGATCGGGTTAATTGGTGCTGTATCAAACACTACTGGTTGGGTTTAGTGAAGGGGTGATCGGGTGAGTCGGTGCTGTATCAAACACTATTGGTTGGGTTTAGGGATGGGGTGATCGGGTCAGTTGGTGCTGTATCAAACACTACTGGTTGGGTTTAGGGAAGGGGTGATCGGGTTATTTGGTGCTGTATCAAACACAACTGGTTGGGTTTAGGGAAGGGGTGATCGGGTCAGTCTGTGCTTTATCAAACACTATTGGTTGGGTTTAGGGAAGGGGTGATCGGGTGAGTCGGTGCTGTATCAAACACTACTGGTTGGGTTTAGGGAAGGGGTGATCGGGTCAGTTAGTGCTGTATCAAACACTACTGGTTGGGTTTAGGGAAGGGGTGATCGGGTGAGTCGGTGCTGTATCAAACACTACTGGTTGGGTTTAGGGAAGGGGTGATCGGGTCAGTTAGTGCTGTATCAAACACTACTGGTTGGGTTTAGGGAAGGGGTGATCGGGTCAGTCGGTGCTTTATCAAACACTATTGGTTGGGTTTAGGGAAGGGGTGATCGGGTCAGTCGGTGCTGTATCAAACACTACTGGTTGGGTTTAGGGAAGGGGTGATCGGGTTAGTTGGTGCTGTATCAAACACTACTGGTTGGGTTTAGGGAAGGGGTGATCGGGTCAGTCGGTGCTTTATCAAACACTATTGGTTGGGTTTAGGGAAGAGGTGATTGGGTTAATTGGTGCTTTATCAAACACTACTGGTTGGGTTTAGGGAAGGGGTGATCGGGTCAGTCGGTGCTGTATCAAACACTACTGGTTGGGTTTAGGGAAGGGGTGATCGGGTTCATTGGTGCTGTATCAAACAATACTGGTTGGGTTTAGGGAAGGGGTGATCGGGTTAATTGGTGCTTTATCGAACACTACTGGTTGGGTTTAGGGAAGGGGTGATCGGGTCAGTCGGTGCTGTATCAAACACTACTGGTTGGGTTTAGGGAAGGGGTGATCGGGTCAGTCGGTGCTTTATCAAACACTACTGGTTGGGTTTAGGGAAGGGGGGATCGGGTGAGTCGGTGCTTTATCAAACACTACTGGTTGGGTTTAGGGAAGGGGTGATCGGGTCAGTCGGTGCTGTATCAAACACTACTGGTTGGGTTTAGGGAAGGGGTGATCGGGTCAGTCGGTGCTGTATCAAACACTATTGGTTGGGTTTAGAGAAGGGGTGATCGGGTCAGTCGGTGCTGTATCAAACACTACTGGTTGGGTTTAGGGAAGGGGTGATCGGGTCAGTCGGTGCTGTATCAAACACTACTAGTTGGGTTTAGTGAAGGGGTGATCGGGTTAATTGGTGCTGTATCAAACACTACTGGTTGGGTTTAGGGAAGGGGTGATCGGGTTAATTGGTGCTGTATCAAACACTACTGGTTGGGTTTAGGGAAGGGGTGATCGGGTTAATTGGTGCTGTATCAAACACTACTGGTTGGGTTTAGGGAAGGGGTGATCGGGTCAGTTAGTGCTGTATCAAACACTACTGGTTGGGTTTAGGGAAGGGGTGATCGGGTCAGTTAGTGCTGTATCAAACACTATTGGTTGGGTTTAGGGAAGGGGTGATCGGGTTAATTGGTGCTTTATCGAACACTACTGGTTGGGTTTAGGGAAGGGGTGATCGGGTTAATTGGTGCTTTATCGAACACTACTGGTTGGGTTTAGTGAAGGGGTGATCGGGTGAGTCGGTGCTGTATCAAACACTACTGGTTGGGTTTAAAGAAGGGGTGATCGGGTCAGTTGTTGCTGTATCAAACACTACTGGTTGGGTTTAGGGAAGGGGTGATCGGGTCAGTCGGTGCTGTATCAAACACTACTGGTTGGGTTTAGGGAAGGGGTGATCGGGTCAGTCGGTGCTTTATCAAACACTAGTGGTTGGGTTTAAGGAAGGGGTGATCGGGTTAATTGGTGCTTTATCGAACACTACTGGTTGGGTTTAGGGAAGGGGTGATCGGGTCAGTCGGTGCTTTATCAAACACTAGTGGTTGGGTTTAAGGAAGGGGTGATCGGGTTAATTGGTGCTTTATCGAACACTACTGGTTGGGTTTAGTGAAGGGGTGATCGGGTGAGTCGGTGCTGTATCAAACACTACTGGTTGGGTTTAAAGAAGGGGTGATCGGGTCAGTTGTTGCTGTATCAAACACTACTGGTTGGGTTTAGGGAAGGGGTGATCGGGTCAGTCGGTGCTTTATCGAACACTACTGGTTGGGTTTAAGGAAGGGGTGATCGGGTCAATTGGTGCTGTATCAAACACTACTGGTTGGGTTTAGGGAAGGGGTGATCGGGTCAGTCGGTGCTGTATCAAACACTACTGGTTGGGTTTAGGGAAGGGGTGATCGGGTCAGTCGGTGCTGTATCAAACACTACTGGTTGGGTTTAGGGAAGGGGTGATCGGGTCAGTCGGTGCTGTATCAAACACTACTGGTTGGGTTTAGGGAAGGGGTGATCGGGTGAGTCGGTGCTTTATCAAACACTACTGGTTGGGTTTAGGGAAGGGGTGATCGGGTGAGTCGGTGCTGTATCAAACACTATTGGTTGGGTTTAGGGATGGGGTGATCGGGTCAGTTGGTGCTGTATCAAACACTACTGGTTGGGTTTAGGGAAGGGGTGATCGGGTTATTTGGTGCTGTATCAAACACAACTGGTTGGGTTTAGGGAAGGGGTGATCGGGTTATTTGGTGCTGTATCAAACACTATTGGTTGGATTTAGGGAAGGGGTGATCGGGTTAATTGGTGCTTTATCGAACACTACTGGTTGGGTTTAGGGAAGGGGTGATCGGGTCAGTCGGTGCTTTATCAAACACTACTGGTTGGGTTTAGTGAAGGGGTGATCGGGTGAGTCGGTGCTGTATCAAACACTACTGGTTGGGTTTAAAAAAGGGGTGATCGGGTCAGTTGTTGCTGTATCAAACACTACTGGTTGGGTTTAGGGAAGGGGTGATCGGGTCAGTCGGTGCTGTATCAAACACTATTGGTTGGGTTTAGAGAAGGGGTGATCGGGTCAGTTGTTGCTGTATCAAACACTACTGGTTGGGTTTAGGGAAGGGGTGATCGGGTCAGTTGGTGCTGTATCAAACACTACTGGTTGGGTTTAGGGAAGGGGTGATCGGGTCAGTCAGTGCTTTATCAAACACTACTGGTTGGGTTTAGGGAAGGGGTGATCGGGTTAATTGGTGCTGTATCGAACACTACTGGTTGGGTTAAGGAAAGGGGTGATCGGGTCAGTCGGTGCTGTATCAAACACTACTGGTTGGGTTTAGGGAAGGGGTGATCGGGTCAGTCGGTGCTGTATCAAACACTACTGGTTGGGTTTAGGGAAGGGGTGATCGGGTTAATTGGTGCTGTATCAAACACTACTGGTTGGGTTTAGGGAAGGGGTGATCGGGTCAGTCGGTGCTTTATCAAACACTACTGGTTGGGTTTAGGGAAGGGGTGATCGGGTCAGTCGGTGCTTTATCAAACACTACTGGTTGGGTTAAGGGAAGGGGTGATCGGGTTAATTGGTGCTGTATCGAACACTACTGGTTGGGTTAAGGAAAGGGGTGATCGGGTCAGTCGGTGCTTTATCAAACACTACTGGTTGGGTTTAGGGAAGGGGTGATCGGGTCAGTCGGTGCTGTATCAAACACTACTGGTTGGGTTTAGGGAAGGGGTGATCGGGTCAGTCGGTGCTGTATCAAACACTATTGGTTGGGTTTAGGGAAGGGGTGATCGGGTCAGTTGGTGCTGTATCAAACACTACTGGTTGGGTTTAGGGAAGGGGTGATCGGGTTATTTGGTGCTGTATCAAACACAACTGGTTGGGTTTAGGGAAGGGGTGATCGGGTTATTTGGTGCTGTATCAAACACTATTGGTTGGGTTTAGGGAAGGGGTGATCGGGTTAATTGGTGCTGTATCAAACACTATTGGTTGGGTTTAGGGAAGGGGTGATCGGGTCAGTTAGTGCTGTATCAAACACTACTGGTTGGGTTTAGGGAAGGGGTGATCGGGTCAGTCGGTGCTTTATCAAACACTATTGGT
The DNA here is from genome assembly GCA_903798195.1 of Danio kyathit. Classification (NCBI taxonomy): domain Eukaryota; kingdom Metazoa; phylum Chordata; class Actinopteri; order Cypriniformes; family Danionidae; genus Danio; species Danio kyathit. Next base: position 5,574,950 of record LR812526.1, on the reverse strand, counting down.
TGGGTTTAGGGAAGGGGTGTTTGGGTCAGTCGGTGCTTTATCAAACCCTATTGGTTGGGTTTAGGGAAGGGGGGATCGGGTCAGTTGGTGCTGTATCAAACACTATAGGTTGGGTTTAGGGAAGGGGTGATTGGGTCAGTCACGTACAAATGGACAATCAAACGTACAAATGGAAGTGAATGCACCTAAAACATGGTTACTACAGTTTTTTTTACATGTTTAATTAGCTTGATTCAGAATGATCAATTTTGTAGGTTTTGGGGAGCCTGTGTATATGATTATATCATATAGAATGTAAATTGTGCAAATAAAAGTATTGCTAAATCTCTCTCTCTCTCTCTCTCTCTCTCTCTCTCTCTCTCTCTCTCTCTCTCTCTCTCTCCTCTCTCTCTCTCTCTCTCTCTCTCTCCAGGAGCAGATGGTCATTTCCTCTGACCACCTTTACGTGACGATCAACCCAAATAAGTGTTAGTTAAGCTAATACCCACTGTTAAACCCGACAGCACTTGAATACTTAGCAAAGAGCAGTACATGGGTTACTTGGAGAGTAAAGCATCATTAAAAAAACAGTACTTATTTGCCATATTTATTGCCTATACAGAAATGAATCATACATTTACAGAGGAAACTCATTAAACTTTTGTCCTTCAAGTCACTAGGATTTACCTAAATCAGTTATTAGAGATGAGTGATTAAAACTATTATGTTCAGAAATGTGTTGAAATAATCTTCTCTCCGTTAAACAAATTGGGGGGAAAAATAAACAGGGGGGCTAATAATTCTGACTTCAATTATATATATATATACACATACATATATATATTTGTGATTTGCAGGTATTTTCTGTGCATTTCCGGTTGTGAATTGCATTATGGGATGTTGATCTCTGCTCTGTTCACTTTTGATGTTGAAAATTCAACTCTACAGTTTAACAAAGTGACTTTTATTGACATTTAAAGTAGTTTGAAATTATATCATCTATAAGAAACAATATATAGAGAAAAATAAGTCTGTGAAATAACAGAAAACTGGTTTATTACAAGGTTTCTGTAGTGTAATATATAACACCAACCCAGACAATATAGCACTTTAAACTATTCAAAATGTTCAGAAAAGTCACTTTTTAGGTTAAAAGTTGTCGAAAGATAGATTAATTAGGTCCCATAATGTAATTCAAAAGCATAAACAAAAGGGGAAAAATAACAAATAAAAACATGAACCACAAAATACAGAAAACTGACAATTTAGGGATGTTTTTGACAGTGTAGAATGAAGCTGCTGTCTGATCTCACCATCTAGATTTAATCCCTGATGGTGAGAGCAGAGCAGCCACTGGTCAATTAAACTCTTGGCTTTATAAACAGGTAAACTCTATTCAACAAACTCCACACGACCGACTCCATCCTGCATTCCAGACCAACATTTACACAAATTAGGAAGATTAAGAGCTTTACAACACATTCCTGAATATAAATCAAGTTTGAAAGACGAACAAAAGAGTTCATTAATAATGTTCATTAAAAACATGAAAAGTATATGATATGTGCGTGTGTGTGCATCTGCGCGTGTGTGTGTGTGTGTGTGTGTGTTTGTTTATGGTTTGGGTAAACAATGTTAATGTTGGTCACACTGTAAAAAAAATTCCTAAATAATTTATTTAATCATTCATTTTTTTTTCGGCTTAGTCCCTTTATTGATCAGGGGTCACCACAGTGGAATGAACCGCCAACTTATCCTGCATGTTTTACACAGCGGATATCCTTCCAGCTGCAACCCAGTAATGGGAAACATACACTCTCACATTCACACACACACTCATACACTATGGCCAATTTAGTTCATCAATGTCTTTGGACTGTGAGGGAAACCGGAGCAACCAGAGGAAACCCACGCCAACACGGGGAGAACATGCAAACTCCACACAGAAATGCCAACTGGCTCAGCCGGGACTCGAACTAGCAACCTACTTGCTGTGAGACGACAGTTGTAACCACTGAGCCACATAACCCAATATGGGCAAACAAATATGGACAAGCCCAAATGTTGGGTAAAATAAAGTGTAATTAAAAATGTTTTGAAATAAAAATTAACCCAACACTGGGTTTGTCCATATTTGACCCAATGTTGGGTTTTTCCGAGTGTGATGTGATTCTTGGGCAGTTCACCAAAAGCACAAAAAAAATTTGTTAATGGACAAGCCGAAATGATAAACAGCAATAAAAAAACAATACCTTGCTGTCATCAAATTGGCATCTAGCATTGGTTTAAAAAAGCATTAGAGGACCATGTTGTAATACATTTTTGATGTTTTTCATACCAACGTTAGATGTCAATTTGATGTCAATTTTACATCAAGGTAGATTACATGTATTTTACTCTACAAAATCCAGTGTAAGTTTGTAATTGAGGCTTTCAGATGAATAAAACTTCTTATATTACAATATTTTTGTGTGGTTATTTTAGTGGTCAAAAAGGCATCAATATGTGGATGTCAAATAGACGTCAAGTTACTGACATCAAATCAAACAGCATTTTTGACATGTTTTTTGATGTCGTTTTACATCAAGGTAGTTTAGATGCATTGTACAACATCCAGTGTACGTTTGTAATTGAGGCTTTCAGATTAATAAAACCTCTTATATTACAATACTTTTTGTTTCGTTATTTTAGTGGTCAAAAAGGCATCAATGTGTGGATGTCAAACAGACGTCAAGATTTTGAAATCAAATCAAACAGCATTTTTGACTTGTTTTTGATGTCGTTTTTACATCAAGGTAGTTTACATGAATTGTATGGATACAAAATCCAGTGTAAGTTTGTAATTGAGGCTTCCAGATGAATAAAACTTATATTGCTTTTTGTGTCGTTATTTTAGTGGTCAAAAAGGCGTCAGTGTGTGGATGTCAAATAGACGTCAAGTTACTGACATCAAAACAAACAGCATTTTTGACATGTTTTTTGATGTCGTTTTACATCAAGGTAGTTTAGATGTATTGTACTATACAACATCCAGTGTAAGTTTGTAATTGAGGCTTTCAGATTAATAAAGCTTATGTTACTTTTTGTGTCGTTATTTTAGTGGTCAAAAAGGCGTCAGTGTGTGGATGTCAAACAGACGTCAAGATTTTAGCATCAAAACAAACAGCATTTTTGACATGTTTTTGATGTCGTTTTGCATCAAGGTAGTTTAGATGCATTGTACTATACAACATCCAGTGTACGTTTGTAATTGAGGCTTTCAGATTAAAGGTGCAGTATGTAAGTTTGACACCCAGTGGTTGAACTAGGTATTGCAGTCCTGAATCATAATAAAGGTACGCCGGGTTGCCAGTTTGAGGGATTTTAAACTGTGTTCTAAATAAAAGCAACGACACGCGATTGAGGGAATATTCTCCATATTAAAAGGAGTTTTGGTTCTAACCAACACCTCGAATTGATTTATTAGAAGCGGCTTCTATTTCTCACAGCTGAACAACAGAAACCTATGACAGATCACCTCAGGTAAGCCTTGTGTGCTTTATTCAGTGCTAAATGCTTACAATGCGAGTTTGAATGCATTTTACATGACGTGTATTACCATATACTGAAAGCAGAAAGTTCACTTCACCTTTAATGATGTTAAAGTGGGTTAACATGTATTAAATAGATTCTAAACCTTACCGTTTTGTGAGTGAGTGCATATTCTGTGCTTCTGAAAGGCTGTATTTAAATTTCTGCCGTGTTTTGTGGTGCAAACAGCCAAATGGCTCATCACTCATAACAATCTCGTCACAGCGTGTTGTTAGGACACGCGATGTAACCTGCTCACATTCCTAATATTTATGTCATTTGCTAATTAACGTCATGTGGAACTGAATCTGTCTCATTTTGACATCTGATACTTTCCACTACACTGTAGCATTTCGCTCATGGACGCATGCTTTCAGAGTCTTTCTGAATGAATGAATGAATGAAATATGCTGTTTTCCAACAAGGCAACCCGGGGTGCTGAATTATAATTGGTTAAACTGGCATGTGCATGTGAAAATTACCTAAACAAAGACAGCGTTCCGGCACGGAAAAAAACATTTTCAAAGCAGAATATCTGACTTCAGCATTGTTTGTCAGTTAAACAAGTATGTTCACTTGGGATGTTTCTTAAATATCTGCACACATATTATTGTATTTTTATGCTTTAGAAGAGTCAAAAACTTACATACAGCACCTTTAATAAAACCTCTTATATTACAATACTTTTTGTGTCGTTATTTTAGTGGTCAAAAACGCATCAATATGTGGATGTCAAATAGACGTCAAGTTACTGACATCAATCGATTTGCATTTTTGATGTCGTTTTGAAATCAAGGTCCCCGTTGGATTGGGGCACTTGTAGAATATTGTACAATAATAAATAATGTAGTAGAGTTTACTATAGCAGACTGTGATGTACCGCAGTATAATATATGCTACTGATACACAGGACAACTTTTTGCCAGTTAATTCAACACCGCGATGTTGTGTTAATTTAATTAATGCTTGTTACCCAGGGGAACCCCAAGGTTTGTCTATAACAATGAAAAGGCCTCTGCTGAGAGTATAAACTGTGTTATCTCCACCAGCCTCAGCAGATTTATGTTTTTTCTTAAAGCTCCATCTCATCCCACGTGTACGTCACCCTGGAGGAATTCAGCAGCGGTTTAACATCATTCATCAGATCTGGAGGATTTCACTCACTTCACATTAAACAGCTCAAGCAAAGCAAAACTCCCTGCAAGAGAGTTATAATGTCACACTCAAGCTTAGCATCCACTTAATCACAGTTCTGACAAACTGCTCTCTTCAAAATCAATCTTACCAAAGGGGATTTCACAGCGATGCCAAAGAGCAAGCATTTTTGTCAAAGGTTCTTTAAAATACTTCTTAGTGTGAGGGGTAAAATAATGTGCAATGTTAAAGGTCCCGTAAAGTGCTTAGAAATGTGCATTTTTTTATCCTATGAGCATAATCTCAACTGAAAATGATACGAGGGTGGGACAGAGTTGCTCCTTCCCTTAAAAAAAAAATCATTTTTTATCACCGCTCTGCCAGTGAGAGTGGTTGAGCTCAAGCGCATCAAATGAAAAGCAAATGAGAAGAAGAGGGCGGGGCATGTCATACACTAGAGAGCATTTGATTGGTCAGAAGATTTGATGAGAAACTGAAGTATAAGGTGACGTCAAAAAAATTTTCATCCATTTAGGCGGTAATGACAAACTCCAAACTTTGGATGTTTATATCAGGAGAAGCTCAGAGCAGTTTCTGTGGTCAACAAACGCACTGGAATCTAAGCGAATACTTGCTGCACAGGCATGAGAAATATATCCAAAGAAAGCTTGAAATCTGTACTTTAGATGATCCAACTGCACTTGAAAATAAACGTTTTTTGGTTTTGTAATCTGTATGAAACGAACGTGAGGTCTTGTCAAACGCACATCACATGACAGCAAACTTGTAAACAAATGGCCCGTTTTCACTGAGTGGTATGGTACGGTATGGTTCGGTACGGTACAGTTCGGTACGCTTTTATGGCCGTTTCCACTGTCAAAAAGCATACCGAACTGTACCGTACCACTTTTTCGGCACACTTTCGAAAGGGTACTAAACACGAGAAAGGGTATCAAAAGGTGGAGCTACATCCGCAGCTGAATGCTGATTGGTTGCAGAGATACGTCACGATCTTGTGAAGCTAGCCAGAATCAAAATAAAGGAACCGCCATGTTTTTTAAGCCGAGACATTACGTGGAAATACTATATGCATATAATAACAAGCCATGGATGATCCAAGCGCAAACAAACCTTGTTGTTGCCTTGATGAACAGCCACAAAGCCAAGAAGAACAAAAATTGCCGTGTCCTGTTGTTGTTTTATGAGGCCGTCTAAAAGTACGAGCGGTTTTCGCTTTTTCCAGGGAGCTCGCGATCACGTATGTATTTGATATAATGAACTTCTTGAGCTGATGATAATAATGTGTGTGTGATTATAGAAGTGTCTCTGACATCTGATCCTTTTAGAAAAGAAAAGAACAAACGCGAGAGTGAAGTGCGAAAAAACAGGAGAAGCCCGACAAAACACAGGAGCAAATTTTTTCAGCAACCTGAATCACAAACAAACTGCCATGTTTATCATCGCCTTTTGGACTATTATGAACTCAGAATGACGGAATTACTCTCTAACAGAGGCTACATGTGCTGGTAAAGATTACAGACACAGATGAGAGCCTTGCTCTGACTGAGCTATGTTGCGTGTCGTTTTTGAACTCAAATAAGGACTATATGTATGCTGTGAGTAGTTTCTCTGTAATTGGTAACATATCAGAGACTGTAATGGTCTGTGTGTGCTCATACATGTTGCATTTATTTATTTATTTTATATAATTACAGACGTTACAGTAGGTTGTTTCGCACTGTCATTGACCTGCAGTTATAATCAAATCATGTTCATAAAAAAAGTTAGTAATAAACATTTACAAACAAGTATTTTTATGTATAAAGCATCTGTTTTGTGAGAAGTGCTTCTCATATGATATGTGAACGACTTGTACAGCTTTACCGACATTTATTCGAGCGAAAACGACGTTGACTGAAACTCTCTGTCATATACCACGCCCACCAAAAGGGTACCCTTGGTAATGGAAACGCAAGCCTGATAAAGGTGACCCGTACCGTACCGTACTGTACCACTCAGTGGAAACGAGCCTAAAGAGTCATTTTAGGAGGAGATTTGCCATCAAGACCAAGCTGTGGATTACTTCTGAAGAGCATCGCGATTAGACGATCATTATTCAGAGGATGATCATGTGTAACACGGCCATAAATGAGGTTGGTGTTGTGATCTCGTTTCTTTCGAGTGCGCATGCAATGTTTCCCCATTCAGACAGAATGACTGAGCATACTGCCCAAGAGGCGTTTCAAAGATGACCCCGAGTGAAATGGCTTGCCGTAAAGGGGCGTGGCTAACATACTTAACCACGCCCCTCCAGCTGTCAGTTTTGACAACAAACAGAAATGGTGAGGAGGAGTCTGTTAGGTTGTAATAACTCTTCCCAAAACCTTTTCCCTTATCTTTCTGAATGAAATGCCTACTTTACTACATCCAATCAGCTCACAGTAGAAAAAAACAAGCCACGCCTACTGTTTTCTTATTTAATAGTCTGTTTCTCACTCATTTTCACAATACAGCAGGAAAAATAAAAGAAACGCGGGAACAGAAGACCGTGGTTGGGCGCGCGCGATGGGGACACACGAACTGTAGAGCGGGGAGGTTGGGGTAGGGGCCCTGGGGGTGCGCGGGAACTGAAGACCGGGGGGGGGGCACAAACTGTAGAGCGGGGAGGTTGGGGTAGGGGCCCTGGGGGTGCGCGGGAACTGAAGACCGGGGGGGGCCACAAACTGTAGAGCGGGGAGGTTGCGCGCAAACTGAAGAGCATGCGCACATGCACCAGGTTTCAAGTCGGACTGTACCAAAGTGCTGAGGAGCTGGGGTGGCGGGCTGGGGTGGGGGGGGTGTAATTCCGGGAGTTTTCCAGGAGACAGAACAATACGGGAGATGGGTCTGAAACACGGGAGACTCCCGGGAAAAACGGGAGTGTTGGCAGGTATGGACACGTCTTGTGTATTCTATAGTCTACTAGTCTTTGGTAATATCAAAGAGCATAGAATCACCAAGAGGCGACACTCTAGTCCGATTTAGGAAACAGCCACTAGATGGCGCGGTGCCCATTTTGGAATGAAAATTTCAATAGAACAACAGCATATTATAAGTCTGTAAAATAAACTATTAAAAGTGTGGATGATTGTGATAGTAAGTGTTGTATTGTTGTCTTTCAGGTTGTATCTCAGCTTAAATGCGCTTTTTAAATAAATAAATAAAAAACAAAGCAGCTGCCTGCCATCGCTACAGCAATAAGATCCAATGGGCAGCTGATCGCTTTCACTCCAAAATGGCGGAATCCGGGGCTGTTGCTGTTGCAATGGAACGTTCTATTGAATGTCGCCCCTTGGTGATTCTAAGCTCTGTGGTAATATATAGTAAATACTATAGTGTTTTTGAATCACAATACTTCAAAGTCTGTTGTGGTAATTCTACAGTTGCTATGGTAACACAACAACTACAGCAATATAAACAAATTAGCCAGCACTCTGATGATACACCGGACAAATTTTTAAGCAATTTTGATCGGCAACTTTAGAAAATGATGCCATGAACACGCCTACGGCGCAACTAATTAAGTCAATGGGTTACAGATAGAATATTGTTTCCCATTCTTCATAGAAAAGTAGCCTAGTAACATCGCTCTGTTAAATTAACTGGCAAACACTGCACTAAAATGTTGCCCCGTGTATCATCAGTAAGTTTTACACAATTATAAGGTATATTATACTACAATACATTTACTATAGTAAAATCTACTACATTATTTATTAGTTTATCAATTCACTATAGTTAATAATAAGTGTTGTAGTATTGACAGCACATTTTTAGCTCTTAAGTGGCTATTTAAAATACTTTGAATGTTTTATATTTTGTTACAGACATACAGTGTCATCCTGCAACTG
>LR812526.1:5433877-5556377 GCA_903798195.1 Danio kyathit | reverse complement strand
TCCTAAAGCTGAAAGAAAACCTGTGGCTCGAACACTGGAGCAGAACTGACTATTGATGACCGAACGCAGATCTTACGCTGAATATTTACTAACAATATATCTCTGATGAAGCGGCATGATAGCTCAGTGATTAGCATTGTTGCCTCACAGCAAGAAGGTCGCTGGTTCGAGTCCCGGCTGGGTCAGTTGACGTTTCTGTGTGGAGTTTGCATGTTCTCCCCGTGTTCGCGTGAGTTTCCTCCGGGTGCTCCGGTTTCCCCCACAACCCAAACACGTGCGCTATAGGGGAATTAAGGAAATTAAATTGGCCATAGAGTTCGCCACAGCGAAATGAACCGCCAATTATTCCGGCATACGTTTAACACAGCCCTTCCAGCCACAAGCCAGATGAATGAATGAATATCTCTGATGGACACGCAGATCAATCAAAGTGGATTAATTTAGAGTAAATCAGCTTCTGAAAGAGCTCAGTGTCATTAAACTCTCACACACTAAACAGAGATGCACTTGTTTAAAAGACAACAGTGACCCTGCAGCACTAAACCACGAATAAAGGGAAAGTTCACCCAAAAATGAACATGTGCTCAATATTTACTCTATTTACTAGGGCTGCACAATATTCAATTCAAGTTTATTTGTATAGTGCTTTTCACAATAATTATTCAAAGCAGCTTTACAAATGCTGCACATTATTGCATTACAATCAAATTCAGAAAAGAGAAGGTTATTAGTTACCATTACTTTATTAGTTACTAATAACTGTGATTAATTAACTAGTAGCTATTAGTTTTAAGCAGTGGTGTAAAGTAACAAATACTCAAATTACAGAAATTGAGTAGTTTTTCTCAAGAATTGTAATTTACTGATAGATGTGTGTGAATGAGAGTGTATGGATGTTTCCCAGTGATGGGTTGCAGCTGGAAGGGCATCCGCTGCATAGTTTTAAAAATGTGTACTTTTACTCTCCCTTGAGTACATTTTTAGTGCAGTATCTGTACTTTTACTCCACTACTTTCCTTCAACCTGCAGTCACTACTTTATTTTTCTTGTCTATGGGGATTAGAAAAATCAGTCCTGTGATTCCTGTCTAATCAAATCGCACATACCGTAGAAGGTAAATCGCATCATAATGAACTACCTCAAGACGTGTGCACTTTATAATTGCAGCAAACTGTTTTGGAAGTATTAAAAGTGTCCATGAAGATGTTCAAAATCTTTACGCTCATTGACCCAGAGATGTTTAGATGCATGTCACTGATGCGAAGATGACGGATGTTTACTGTATGATGACCGAAATGGCCTTAAACACCCAGCAGGCACAGGACGTCATCATGACGTCTGATTGACGTTGAACCCTAACGTCATGGGGACTTTGCATTTTGTTTGGAAATGAAAATCGGATTGACGTCAGAACTCAACGTCAGGCCAACATCAATATCCAATGTCCAACCTAAAACCAATCAAATATTAACGTCTAATGATGTTACAGCTTGACATTGTGTGAACGTTACCCCTATGACATCTATCAGACGTTGGATTTTGGTTGCCATACCTGACGAATAAATGTCAGTATTTGACATTGGTTTAAGATGTTGGCTCAACGCTGGATTTTGGTCACTTTCTAACAACCTAAAATCAACCAAATATCAACGTCATTTAACATCATTATTGGACATCAAAATAACGTTGTCCTTAGCTGCTGGCTTGACAATTAACTTTGGTCACCTGACATCACAACCTAAATCTAAACTAATATTAATGTCTTATGATGTTGTGTGCCTGCTGGGCAATACCTAAATGCACTACAGAATGTTACATTTACACACACATGCACAAATTACATGTAAACACATCAGCTTTTGACAGCATAATACTCACTACTCCTGAGCACTTTTTAAAGGGCTACTATTTACTCATACTTTGAGTAATTTTTACAGCAGATACTTTTACTCTACTCGCACTACATTTTTAGGCAAGTAATGGTACTTTTACCTAAGTATGATTTTTCAGTACTCTTTCCACCACTGGTTTTAACAGTTAAAGTTATTATTCAGCGGGGAAATAAGTATTGAACACATCATATTGAACACGTCAAGGAAGCTGTTGACATGGAATTAAAGCAGATTTTGGTAAAAACCCAAACAATACAAACATTACAATAAAACAAAACAAACAAATCTGAAGAATGAGCAGTGTGTAATAACAATAAAATGAGAGAAGGAGAAAGTGTTGAATTATTGAAATGTGTTTAATACTTTATATAAAAGGCTGTTTTGGTGCTGTGAGCTTAAAGATGGCTCTCATATGGAGAATGAAGTCACATGCATTACTCAGGTGTGTTCCTCACAGACTTTAACAGAGTGTCAAAATATTAATGCTTCTGTGGGTCTCGTCTATCAAATCTGAGCTTTATTTTGTATTTTCTATTGGAATCGGTTCAGGTGATTGGTTGGGCCATTCTACAGCTTGATTTTCTTTCTCTGAAAGCATCTGAGAGTCTCCTTGTTTGTGTTTTGGATCATTGTCTTGCTGAAATGTCCACCCTGGTTTCATCTTCCTCCTCCTGCTAATGTAGATGTTGGACTGAAGCAGCTAAAAATTCTGTAAATGCTGGGTTGTTTTGAATGAAACATGGACAAGCCCAATGTTGGATTATTTTTAAATTAAATTTAAACTACATTTTTGAACCCAGTTTTGTTCGTCCAAATTTGACCCAGTGTTGGGTTAATACAGCCCAGCATTTTTTGACTGTATTCATTTTTTATGATATTAAGGTAAATAAATAATTTATTGCTTCTTTAAAGAGAGAATGGCATGTTTATGCGTGTATTTGTTATATTTGATGTGCATCAGTTAAGCAGATTAACTCTAAACAGGCTGGGTTGTCGTAACTCAATGTTGGGTCAAATATAAACAAACCCAAATTTGGGTTAATTTTTTTCAATTAGATTTAAATTACACTTTTTAACCTAATGGTTAAAAAAACTCCACATAGAAACGCCAACTGTCATAATAAGAAGCAGCTGTATTTTATTATTTCAGTTTATTTAAGTCACATTTATATATTTTTATGCACACTAAAACTGCTGGGTTGTTTTACCATGCCAATTTCCACATAACAGCTGCACATATTATGTTAAATATAGTAATATAGCTGTACAAACACTTGTCAATTTGTATATTTGCATTCACTACTTTTTAAAATATATTTATTATCTGTCTTTTAGTCCTGTCTGTAATTCAGTTGCACTGTAGAAGCTCTGTCACCAAAACAAATTCCTCGTATGTGTGAACATACCTGGCAATAAAGCTCTTTCTGATTCTGATACCTCAGTGTTGGGTCAAATATGACCAAACTCAATAATTGGGTTAAAAAGTACAACTTAAATTCTATTAAAAAACAAACAATCGATCAATCAATCAACCCAACGTTGGGTTATGACAACCCACCAAAAATGGCTTGGACTGAAGCAGCTGATATTCATTTACACTGGGGAAGGGCAGAGGATTGCTAAAGAACTACTGAGAGATTTCAGCTGCTGTCTGGGCTTTCACTCCCGAACTACACCTCGCTTTCTTCATGTGTTCAATACTATTTCTCTGCATTATTTCATTATGCATAACTTAATTTGTAAACTAATTAGTTTACATGACAGAAAATTTCAAATCAACAGCACCTTTACAAGTATGTTTTCTGAGAAAAATGGTGATGTGTTCAATACTTATTTCCCCTGCTGTAAATATAGAGTTAACTTGCAGTTACATAGTATATACAGTTGAAGTCAGAATTATTAGCCCCCCTGTTTATTTTTTCCCCCAATTTCTGTTTAACGCAGAGAAGAATTTTTCAACACATTTCTAAACATAATAGTTTTAATAACTCATCTCTAATAACTGATTTATTTTATCTTTGTCATGATGACAGTAAATAATATTTGACTAGATATTTTTAAAGACACTTCTATACAGCTTAAAGTGACATTTAAATGCTTTACTAGGTTAATTAGGGTAACTAGGCAGGTTAGGGCAATTAGGCAAGTTATTGTGTAACGATGGTTTGTTCTGTAGACTATTGAAAAATATACAGCTTAAAGGGGCTAATAATTTTGACCTTAAAATGCTTTTTAAAAAATTTAAAACAGCTTTTATTCTAGCCGAAATAAAACAAATAAGACTTTCTCCAGAAGAGAAAATATTATCAGACATACTGTGAAAATTTCCTTGCTCTGTTAAACATCATTTGGGAAATATTAAAATAAAATAAAATAAAAATCAATTCCAAGGGGGGCTAATAATTCTGACTTCAACTGTAGGTGATGTCTATGTGTACTGTCTAAATGTCATTTTAAGCTGAATACTAATATCTTGAATAATATCTAGTCAATTATGTGCTGTCATCATGACAAAGATAAAAGAAATCAGTTATTAGAAATTAGTTATTAAAACTATTATGTTTAGAAACGTGATGAAAAAAAATCTCTCCGTTAAACTAAAATTGGAGAAAAAATATACAGGGGGGCTAATAATTCTGACTACAACTGCATATACATATTTATATTTATATTGCTAATCTGTCATTTTGGCGACGCAGGTAGTGCTGTCACCTCACAGCAAGAAGGTCGCTGGTTCGAGCCTCGGCTGGGTCAGTTGGTGTTTCTGTGTGGAGTTGCATGTTCTCCCTGCGTTCACGTGGGTTTCCTCCAGGTGCTCTGGTTTCCCCCACAGTCCAAAGACATGCAGTACAGGTGAATTGGGTGGGCTTAATTGTCCGTAGGGTATGAGTGTAAATCAGTGTGTATGGATGTTTCCCAGAGATGGGTTGCAGCTGGAAGGGCATCCGCTGTGTAAAACATGTGCTGGATAAGTTGGCGGTTCACTCCGTTGTGGCGACCCCAGATTAATAAAGGGACTAAGCCGAAAAGAAAATGAATGAATCTGTCATTTTATAATTAGAGCACAATGTAATCTCTCTATAAAGCAGTTGTGGGAAATTGTAAACAATTTGAGTGGCTTTTGCATCAAGCTTCAACTAATACATATATCAAGTTAATTAAAAATGATTATAATGAATGAGAACAGCTCAACACGTGCAGGTTGTTCCACAAGGACGCTCATAAACACACACGGCACAAGCACACACAGCCGTCAGTCGTCAATTATTAAACACACACAGGATCCTGTTCGGTGAGACACACACACAAACGGCTGGTCCTGAACATCAACACTGCATCTGCTGATTTTTCCCTCAGGATTATTACTCTTCCTGAGGAACTTTAACTGGCTCTGATGGACACAGGTAAAACAAACACACTTTATTCATCAAAACTTCTGTTCACCAGGCTGGAAAACGCACAGAAACATTTCAATTTATCCACCGGTTTATAAAACACACAGACTGATATACTGAGGACTGAAACTACAAGAGAAGCTTCAGATTCAGTCTGTGTTATTTTAGTTGACTATTGCAGTTTGTCTGTTAACAATTTGAATTAAATTGTATTTAATTTTAGCAACAATTTTAGTGGCTAATTAGTTTTATTAGTTTGAATATTCATATGTATTTGTTTTCATTAGTTTTACTGTATTTAGTTCACTATTTTAGTACTGAACTGAATAATATGAGAAATGTTGCCTTGGCAGATAATAAGAAACAGTTGTATTTTATTATTTCAGTTTATTTGAGTTCACATTTATATATATTTTTATGCACACTAAAACTGCTGGGTTGTTTTACCCAGCAGTGACATTTAGACAGTACACATAGACATGTACACATAGACATCACCTATATACTATGTAACTGCAAGTTAACTCCACATATACAGTGGGGAAAATAAGTATTGAACACGTCACCATTTTTCTCAGAAAACATATTTGTAAAGGTGCTGTTGACTTCTGTCATGTATGGCCAAACTCAATCATTGGGTTATGTATAACTTAAATTCTATTAAAAATCAAACAATCAATCAATCAATCAATCAACCCAACATTGGGTTATGACAACCCAGCAATTTTTAGAATATGGATTTAAATTATAATTGTTAACAAAAACCTAGTTTAAATACACTCACTGGCCACTTTATTAGGTACACCTGTCCAACTGCTCGTTAATGCAAATTTCTAATCAGCCAATCACATGGCAGCAACTCAATGCATTTAGGCATGTAGACATAGTCAAGACGATCTGCTGCAGTTCAAAGCGAGCATCAGAATGGGAAAGAAAGGGGATTTAAGTGACTTTAAACGTGGCATGGTTGTTGTTGCCAGACGGGCTGGTCTGAGTATTTCAGAAACTGCTGATCTTCTGGGATTTTCACGCACAACCATCTCTAGGGTTTACAGAGAATGGTCAGAAAAAAGAGGAAATATCCAGTTGATGCCAGAGGTCAGAGGAGAATGGCCAGACTGATAGAAATGAACAAATGGTTCAGCTGAAAGGCAACAGTAACTCAAATAAGCTCTCGTTACAATCGAGGTCTGCAGAAGAGCATCTCTGAACAAACAACACGTCCAACCTTGAGGCGGATGGGCTACAGTAGAAGAAGACCACACCGGGTGCCACTCCTGTCAGCTAAGAACAGGAAACTGAGGCTACAATTCACACAGGCTCACCAAAACTGGACAATAGAAGATTGGAGAAGCGTTGCCTGGTCTGATGAGTCTCCATTTCTGCTGCCACATTCGGATGGTCGGGTCAGAATTTGATGTCAACAACATAAAAGCATAGATCCATCCTGCCTCGTATCAACAGTTCAGGCTGGTGGTGCTGGTGTAATGGTGTTGGGGGATATTTTCTTAGCCCACTTTGGGCCCATTAGTACCAATTGAGCATCGTGTCAACACCACAGCCTACCTGAGTATTGTTGCTGACCATGTCCATCCCTTTATGACCACAGTGTCTCCATCTTCTGATGGCTACTTCCAGCAGGATAACGCATCATTGCATAAAGTGCAAATCATCTCAGACGGGTTTCTTGAACATGACAATGAGTTCACTGTACTCAAATGGCCTCCACAGTCACCAGAGCCCAATCCAATAGAGCACCTTTGGGATGTGGTGGAACGGGAGATTCACATCATGGATGTGCAGCTGACAAATCTGCAGCAACTGCGTGATGCTATCATGTCAATATGGAGCAAAATCTCTGAGGAATATTTCCAGTACCTTGTTGAATCTAAGCCATGATGGATTAAGGCAGTTCTGAGGGCAAAAGGGGGTCCAACCCGGTACTAGTAAGGTGTACCTAATAAAGTGGCCGGTGAGTGTATATAATTATGCAAAACGATATACTTCATTAAATGTTTTAAATAAATGCCCTAAAATTGCAGCATTCTCACTTATTAAGTACACTAAAAATTCTGTAAATGCTGGGTTGTTTTGAATGAAACGTGGACAAACCCAATGTTGGATTATTTTTAAATTAAATTTAAACTTCATTTTTTAACCCAATGTTTTGTTCATCCATTTTTGACCCAGTGTTGGGTTAATACAGCTCAGCATTTCTAGACTGTATTCATTTTTTATGATATTAAGGTAATTAAATAATTTACTGCTTCTTTAAAGAGAGAATGGCATGTTTATGCGTGCATTTGTTATATTTGATGTGCATCAGTTAAGCAGAATAACTCTAAACATGCTGGGTTGTTGTAACCCAATGTTGGGTCAAATATAAACAAACCCAAAGTTGGGATAATTTTTTTCAATTAGATTTAAATTACACTTTTTAACCTAATGGTTGGGTTTGTCCATATTTGACCCAACATTGGGTTACAACAACTCAGCATGTTTTAGTGTATACAAAAAACGTTTGCTGTGTTTATATTTTGACGGTGCATTTTTGATTATATAAGAAGAAAAATCATTTTACTGCTTCTTTAAAGAGGCAATGGCATGTTTATGTGTGTGTTTGTTAAGTTTGATGTGCATCAGTTCAGCAGATACACTCCAAACATGCTGAGCTGTCATAACACAAAGTTGGGTCATATATAAATAAACCCAAAGTTGGGCTAATTTTTTTCAATTACATTTAAATGACACTTTTTAACCTGATGTTTGGGTTTGCCCATGTTTGACCCAACATTGGGTTACAACAACCCAGCATTACGTAAAGCATGTACAAAAAAATGGTTGCTGGTTTCATGATAATCAGATGTGTTGGATGTGCATCAGTTCAGGAGATACACTCTAAACATGCTGAGCTGTCATAACCCAACGTTGGGTCAAATATGAACAAACCCAAAGTTGGGCTAATTTTTCTCAATTACATTTAAATGACACTTTTTAACTTGATGTTTGGGTTTGCCCAGATTTGACCCTACATTGTGTTACAACAACCCAGCTTTTCGTAAAACATGTACAAACAAAATGGTTGCTGGTTTTATGATAATCAGATGTGTTTGATGTGCATTAGCTCAGGAGACACACTCTAAATATGCTGAGCTGTCATAACCCAATGTTGGGTCAAATATGAACAAATCCAATGTTGGGATAATTTTTTTTCATTTACATTTATTGTAAATGACACTTTTTAACTTGATGTTTGGGTTTCCCCATATTAGACCCAACATTGGGTTACAAAAACCCAGCACTTTATAAAGCGTGTACAAAAAGAAAATGGTTGCTGGTTTTATGATAGTCAGATGTGTTTGATGTGTATTAGTTCAGGAGACACACTCTAAACATGCTGAGCTGTCATAACCCAGTGTTGGGTCAAATATGAACAAACCCAAAGTTGGGCAAATTTTTTTCAAATATATTTGAATTACACTTTTTAACCTGATGTTTGGGTTTGCCCATGTTTGACCCAACATTGGGTTACAACAACCCAGCATTACGTAAAGCATGTACAAAAAAATGGTTGCTGGTTTTATGATAATCAGATGTGTTTGATGTGCATCAGTTCAGGAGATACACTCTAAATATGCTGAGCTGTCATAACCCAATGTTGGGTCAAATATGAACAAACCCAAAGTTGGGCTAATTTTTTTCAATTAAATTTAAATGACACTTTTTAACTTGATGTTTGGGTTTGCCCATGTTTGACCCAACATTGGGTTACAACAACCCAGCATTTCATAAAGCGTGTACAAATAAAATGGTTGCTGGTTTTATGATAATTAGATGTGTTTGATGTGCATCAGTTCAGGAGACACACTCTAAACATGCTGAGCTGTCATAACCCAATGTTGGGTCAAATATGGACAACATTGGATTAATTTTCCAGTTTAATTGCTTTTGTACGCTCGATGATTTGGTTTGTCCATGTGTGATATATTCCAGCATTTTGTAGAGTGTAATAAGATACTTGACAAGCTACAGATAATGCTAACTGACAACACAAATGAAAATAATTCTTCATTAGTACAGAAAAGCTGGGTCAAAAGGCCCTCATCACTTTCAGCCATTTCCATGTCTGTGTGTTCAGAGTTTTGTGTGTCAGGCAGCGGTGAATAATTGATGTCTGTGTGGAGCTGAAGCTTTCTCAGAGTTTCAGGTGACTCCAGCAGCTCCTCAAAACACACGGGCTAAAATAACTACCTTTATATAGCGTAGAGAAAACTGAAAGTGGGTGACGCAGTGGCGCAGGTAGTGCTGTCGCCTCACACCAAGAAGGTCGCTGGTTCGAGCCTCGGCTGGGTTCCCGTGGGTTTCTGCCGGGTGCTCCGGTTTCCCCCACAGTCAAAGACATGCAGTATAGGTGAATTGGGTAGGCTAAATTGTCAGTAGTGTATGAGTGTGAATGAGTGTGTATGGATGTTTACCAGAGATAAGTTGCAGCTGGAAGGGCATCCACTGCGTAAAACATATGCTGGATAAGTTGGCGGTTCATTCCGCTGTGGCGACCCAAGATTAATATAGGGACTAAGCCGAAAAGAAAATGAATGAATGAAAACTGAAAGTGTGCTAATGCTAATGATAAAGCATCGAGCAAACATTTTTGCCAAATATTACAGCAAAAAGTGGATTAAAAACTTGGGTTAGACAATTTAAAGGTGCTGTATGTAAGTGTTTGACTCTTCTAAAGCATAAAAATACCATAATATGTTTGCAGATATTCAAGAAACATGCTAAGTGAACATTCTTGTTTATCTGAAAAACAATGCTGAAATCAGATATTCTGCTTTGAAAATGTGCGTAACATGCCGGAACGTCTGTCTTTGTTTTGGTTCTTTTAACTCACCCAATGCCAGTTTAGCCAATTATATTTCAACCCCGGGTTGCCTTGGTGGAAAACAGCATATTTCATTCATTCAGGCAGGAGGGCTCTGAAAGCATGCGCCTGTGACTGAAAATGCGACCTCCGGTGGAAAGTAGCAGACTCTGAAATGAGACGTAGATTCAGAGTTCCACATGAGGTTATTAATAAGCAAATGATATAAATATTACTAACGTAAACATTAGGTGAGCAGGTTACATTGTAACTCTGTCTCCTAACAACACCCTATGTGAGGTGATACGCAGTGATAAGCAATTTGGCTGTTTGCACCAGATGAAACACGACAGAAACATTGAAATACAGCCATTCAGAAGCTCAGAATAGTGCACTCACTGCACTCAACGAAATGATAAGGTTTATAATCTATTTAATGCATATTAAACCTCTTTAACATAAATAAATGTAGATGCTGAATCACTGATATGTGTGGGTTTGCATTACTTCACAGTTCTACAGTTCAATTTCAAATGGTTTATTGTATTTTCCAGATCTGAGGTGAATTATCTGCAGCTGCTTTCAGCAGTTTGGCAATAAATGTGATATAAAACAGCATCCAAACTCATATTATTAACATTTAACACTGAATAAAGCACATGTGGTGTACCTGAGGTGATCATTGTCAGTTTGTCCTGTTGCTCAGCTGCAAGAAATAGAAGCCGCATTTAATATATAAATCGGAGGTGCTGGTTAAAACAAAAACTCCTTTTAATATGGAAAATATTCCTTCTGTCGCGTGCCGTTGCTTTAGAACGCGGTTTAAATCAGCCTTTAGGGTCGATCCTCAATCTGACAACCTGCGCTTGCGTTTGTTTTGATCCAGGAATGTAATACCAAGTTCAACCACTGGGTGTCAAACTTACATACTGCACCTTTAACCCTTTAACTGCCTGCTCTACCAAATGGTTGACCATATTTTAAATAATGGTTTAGACTATACAGCATTGCTGGTTTACAAAAAAAATCAAACAAACATAATCCTGTTGCACTACTACACTTGATTTTGGTTTTATTGTTAAAAAAAAAAAAAAAAAAAACAACAACAAAGCATGTAAAATGAGAATCTGAAGTATTTTATGGCATATTTAAAAAATTGGTTTCACCTTTAAAAGGTGATTTAGTAATCAAAAATGTATTATTTTGAATATTTTTTTAAATTGGTCTTACACTTCATATGTTCAGATTTTCACAGTGGTGGAAAGAGTACTGAAAAATCATACTCAAGTAAAAGTACCATTACTTGCCTAAAAATGTAGTGTGAGTAGAGTAAAAGTATCTGCTGTAAATATTACTCAAAGTATGAGTAAAAAGTAGCCCTTTTAAAAGTACTCAAGAGTAGTGAGTATTCTGCTGTCAAAAGCTGATATGTTTACATGTAATTTGTGCATGTGTGTGTAAACGTAACATTCTGTAGTGCATTTAGGTATTGCCCAGCAGGCACACAACATCATGAGACGTTAATATTAGGTTAGATTTAGGTTGTAATGTCAGGTGACCAAAATTAATTGTCAAGCCAGCAGCTAAGGACAACGTTATTTTGATGTCCAATAATGGCGTTGATATTTGGTTGATTTTAGGTTGTTAGAAAGTGACCAAAAAACAGCGTCGAGCCAACATCTTAAACCAACGTCATATATGACGTCAAATACTGACATTTATTCATCAGGTATGGCAACCAAAATCCAACGTCTGATAGATGTCATAGAGGTAACGTTCACACAATGTCAAGCTGTTACATCATTAGACGTTGATATTTGATTGGTTTTAGGTTGGACATTGGATATTGATGTTGGTGTTGATGTTTGATTTCCAAACAAAATGCAAAGTCCCCATGACGATAGGGTTCAACGTCAATCAGACGTCATGCTGACGTCCTGTGTCTGCCGGGTGTTTAAGGCCATTTCGGTCATCATGCAGTAAACATCCGTCATCTTCTCATCAGTGACATGCATCTAAACAGTCTCTGGGTCAATGAGCGTAGATTTTGAACATCTTCATGGACACTTTTAATACTTCCAAACAGTTTGCTGCAGTTATAAAGTGCAAACGTCTTGAGGAAGTTCATTATGATGCGATTTACCTTCTACGGTATGTGCGATTTGATTGGACAGGAATCTCAGGACTGATTTTTCTAATCCCCATAGACAAGAAACAATAAAGTAGTGACTGCAGGTTGAAGGAAAGTAGTGGAGTAAAAGTACAGATACTGCACTAAAAATGTACTCAAGGGAGAGTAAAAGTACACATTTATAAAACTACTCAGTAAATTACAATTCCTGAGAAAAACTACTCAATTACTGTAATTTGAGTATTTGTAATTAGTTACTTTACACCACTGCATTTTCATAGTATATGTATTAATTCTGGTACTTTTACCATAAACCAACATATGAACCATTTGGTAGAGGTTGATATTTTAGAAATGTGTGTTAGCGACATTTAGCAAAAAAAAATCTTGGTGGGGTGGTTAAAGAAAGAACATATAAGCTACATAAAACATTTTAGCTGCAAAATTTTAGTTGCAAAAAATAAAAAATTAGCAGGAAACCCAATACAAAAACGCATGAAATGAATAAGGGTGTGCTAACTTTTTCACAAGCCTGCATCTGTGCATCTCTCCTGTGCAGCTGCTCGTCTAAACCCCTCTGCTGGAGATTCGAGACCACAAGGCTCTTCAGGACTCCAGGATCCTCAACAAGATGCAACAGGACACAGAGAAGCAGTGATTTTACCCAGCGTCCCAGCATATGACTCGGTCAGCATCTTCACAGCCGGTCCTGCCAATGACACCGACAGCATTCAGACGGCTCATCTGGCCTACGAAACAGACAGCAACCGCACAATAAACCCAGCGTTCGACACAGACAGCACACACACACTCCATCCCCCCTACACAGCACACATGGAAGGAGTGCCGGGGCCTGCTGAAGGTGACGGTCCGGCCTGCAGCGTCTCTCCGAATCCTCCTCCTTACAGCCCACCGGATCCTAAAACAGCTTTCCTCATGTTCCCCGCACCGCTGCAGCATTACCCAAACCAACCGGTCATCGCCTGCCAACCCGCCAATCCACCCGGTTTCTACCCGCCCTCATTCCTGCCGCCGTCCACCTACCCATCATACACCATAGTAAGTAAATCAGCAGATTCACAAAACCACTTAAGGTCCAATCTCAGTTTTTTGTCATTTATTTACCCCTTTCCCTTGCCCTTGAAACCAAGAGTGTGAAGGGGAAGGGCTTTAAGAGTCACAAACTCTTACTTCATATGAGATTAACGACGGCCAGGGCCGGATTAAGAACACATTGGGCCCTGGGGCTATACCAAATTCAAGGGCCCCCTTTAATTTTTTTCCGTCACAAAAGTGTGTATATATATATATTAGTTGTTGTTGTTATTATTATTATTATTATTGTAATTATTAATAATAATTTGCTAATATATGTTATCTAATTTTCCACCAGTTGATTTATATTTGATTATTATATTTTTTCTATTTCATTAAAACAGGCCTGCAAGTAGGCAATACAAAATGAAGTAATGACATAATCTGAATTTAAAAGTTCAAACAGGCTGCAAAAATCAGCAAAACAAAAAACATTTGCAACACTTCCAAAATCAGTGCTTTATAAATGCTTTAAATAGGGGTTTACCTTTAAAAGGTTTCTTTAGAACTTTAGCTGACAATGAATGCCTAATGGTGGGCGACGCAGTGGCGCAGTAGGTAGTGCTGTCGCCTCACAGCAAGAAGGTCGCTGGTTCGAGCCTCAGCTGGGTCAGTTGGCGTTTCTGTGTGGAGTTTGCATGTTCTCCCTGCGTTCGCGTGGGTTTCCTCCGGGTGCTCCGGTTTCCCCCAGTCCAAAGACATGCAGTACAGGTGAATTGGGTCGACTAAATTGTCCGTAGTATATGAGTGTGTATGGTTGTTTCCCAGCGATGGGTTGCGGCTGGAAGGGCATCCGCTGCGTAAAACATGTGCTGGATAAGTTGGCGGTTCATTCCGCTGTGGCGACCCCGGAATAAAATAAAAGGACTAAGACGAAAAGAAAATGAATGAATGAATGCCTAATGATAGGATATCTTTAAACTCCATGCTTCTAATATGTAAAATATTGTGGTCTTCTGAGTTTCAGAAGGCTAGTATCCTTATTTTATTTACATCAGATACATTGTCTGATGAAAGCCAGCGCCAATATTTCATTGCTCCATATTATTTGTCGTTTTCATAAAAGAGGCAAAATAAACATTCATAAAAAAAAGTTTGCTTTCCAATTGTTCAGTTAGACTTACTGTAAAGCAATACATAACCAAGTGTATTTACTTGAGATACATACTCCGCAATGATGGACATTTTGATAACTGCTTGGGTAGGCTATTTGATTTGTTCACACACTGTCTCGGTTATATTGTGTGATGGAAGATCATGCGGGCGTGCGCCAGCTGTAACAGCCGAGCGGCCGAGTTCATTCAGTAGGATTCTGCCTATCCCAGCTTCTGTTACTACATGTAGAAGTTAATCATTGATGAAAACTATTTGAATTTAATTTTTTTAAATGGTCAGCCTCCCTTTGACTGGATGGTTTTCGCGGTAGTGCCAAAATAAGGGACTGTACTGGGGAAATTGACACATCTGATCACCCTAGGTGACTAAAACAGGGCTATTCAATATTCTGATTAGGCTACAGCCACTCTGAGCTCCAGTTTATCACCGGCGTTACTTTTTTAACAGCAGCAAACCGAAAAGAATACTTCACATTATCGACGAGAGAAAGCATAACGCAAAGAGGCGTTTCCCACATCATAGAGTAAATTAATTCATCAGCCAAACAAGGGCCCCCTTCTCCCGTGGGCCCTGGGGCTTCAGCCCCACCTAGCCCTTATGTTAATCCGGCCCTGACGACGGCGACTGCTGTAGTTATTCCAGTTGCATTATTTTTTTGGTATTTATCTTCAGGAAATCACTGAAGGCAATGATATCATGTTATCAATCATATATAACCATATAATGTGGCAACTGTAGGGCTGAGATAGTCAAATGTGTTTATATCATCTATTACTTTAACTATTAATATTATTATTTAAAATAGGGGTGGCGCGGTGGGTAGCATTGTCGCCTCACAGCAAGGTCACTGGTTTGAGTGTCGACTGGGTCAGTTGGCATTTCTATGTGGAGTTTGCATGTTCTCCTCGTGTTGGTGTGGGTTTCCTCCGGGTGCTCCGGTTTCCCCCACAGTCCAAACACATGCGCTATAGGGGAATTTAAAAAGCTGAATTGGTCGTAGTGTGTGAGTGTGGGTGTTTCCCTGTGATGGCTTGTGGCTGGAAGAGCATCTGCTGCTTAAAATATGTGCTGGATAAGTTGGCGGTTTATTCCGCTGTGGCGACCCTTGATAAATAAAGAAACTATGCTGAAAAGAAAATGAATTAATTAATTAATTAATAATTTAAGATAAAGATCAAAGCAAACTATTACTCACTATTTAGAGTGACTTGCTAGACCAAGCTACGACTTGACCTGACGTGACTTGAAAAAAGCAGTGACTTGACTTGATTTGAGTCTGTCAAAAATTGACTTGACTTGCTTGAGACTTGAACGTTATGACTTGAGACTTGCTTGTGAATTGCACATCTGTGACTTACTCCCACCTCTGGGAGCTACTCTATGTCCCGCCCTCTCATCATGTTTCAGTTAAGATAACGTCAAATATCAAATGTAAAATGCACATTTTAAAAGCACTTCACTGGACCTTTAAAGTACTAGTTCACTCAAAAATGAATATTTATTCTCTACTTACTCTAACTCAAGTGGCTCCAAACGTTTATGAGCTTCTTTCTTCTGTTAAACACAAATGAAGATATTTTGAATCAAAGGCACCCATTTTACCCTTTTTTTTAAGATTTAAGAGAAGTCTTTTGTGTCTCCAGAATGTGTCTGTAAAGTTTCAGCTCAAAATACTTGACACATTATTTATTATATTATATTATACCTATTATACCTAGAATGTTAAAATTTTCTGCTTTGAACCATAGACTGTAAAAGCTATGGACGTAGTATCCGTGACGTCACCCATAGGTTTCTGAAGAACCCAAAAGAAGCTAATAGTAGGTGTGGCCAACCGTCGCCATTTTGTTCGCGCGTCATCGCAACAACCGGGGGATACCAAATAAGGGCAAAGAGGCGGAGCGTGAGTGGAGTTACAGACGCATGCAGACATTCTGCTTAGACGGGCTTTCCTATGGGAGAAACGCTTAATACTTCATTACCTGTTACTCGTTTGTGTTCTGACCACATGTGCTTGGTTTTATACTATACCAATGAAGTGTTTAGACTTTTAAAAACACTGTTGAAATACATTGAGCCACTAAGCATTGTTAATATGACATTTTTCTACAGGAGGAAAACGCAAATAACTTCCAAATACTTCAGATATAGTCTGTGTTAGTAAATGCAAGACTATTTCCAGGCATAACACAATGAAAACCTTTCAGATGACTGTTCTAGAGCCTACATCTAATCAATCTGTCAGATTCTGGAGTGCATTACAGCTCTAAAGAAAAATATAAATGATAAATGATCTTAAGTAAAACTAATACATTTAAAGAGATGGCATATAAGTATATAATTTCACTCACCTGGGAAATGGAGGCCACTTGAATGGTTTGTGAGCACAATTAAGTGCACACAGCATGCCATATCATCTGATAATTGTAAGAAATAATTCCAAAAGGCAGCTGACTGTGTAAAGTCACATAAAACAACACAAAAATACGATGAATATGCCGAGATCAGCGGCTAATCAGCCAGAATCAACTGAGGTGAAGTGACGGCGACCAGCGAGATCTATTTCCAGGCATAACACAATGAAAACCTTTCAGATGACTGTTCTAGAGCCTACATCTAATCAATCTGTCAGATTCTGGAGTGCTTTACAGCTCTAAAGAAAAATATAAATGATAAATGATCTTAAGTAAAACTAATACATTTAAAGAGATGGCATATAAGTATATAATTTCACTCACCTGGGAAATGGAGGCCACTTGAATGGTTTGTGAGCACAATTAAGTGCACACAGCATGCCATATCATCTGATAATTGTAAGAAATAATTCCAAAAGGCAACTGACTGTGTAAAGCCACATAAAACGACACAAAAATATGATGAATATGCCGAGATCAGCGGCTAATCAGCCTGAATCAACTGAGGTGAAGTGACGGCGACCAGCGAGATCTAGCTGTCACTCAAGTGGCCACGCCCTTAATTATGCAGAATTAATATAACCTAATATAAAGGAAACGGATGAGTTAAAAAAAATTCACCCCCCTCACAGTTGTCATGAAGGGTAATATTAGCTATATGAACCAAAATCGGTCTTTGTAGCAGGCTGTAAACACCTTTTTTCTGCTGTAAAGTTAGCCATTTTAACAGTGGGCTCAATAGAAATTTGCTCCATATGGAGCCAGGACTAGCGGAATTTCGATGAATTGCAGTTTCAGTTACTTCCGTATTGGCTTCCCTAGGGAGAGCGGGAGGTTGCCGCTTGCTCTGAACACACTGTAGCTGTTTTCGTGGCCTGTGCCTTTAATGCTAGTTCTCCCAACCCACCGTTATCTGTGGTGATAAGCAAACTGAAGTAAATCGCTGTAATTCATTAACATGCACTGTTTTAAAAATGTGTTAAACTTGTGAAACTCATTCTTGATCACATTTGATGATGATTGATGATCACAGAGAGCTGAACAGATCTTTTAATCCCGGTTGCTTTGTGCACGTCCTGTCTTGTTGATATGATTATACGCGATACTACGGAGACATGTTAATACGCAGCTGTCAATCAATTGGGTGGGCGTGGAAACGGTCAGCCTCAAAATGGGAGGGATTTGGATCCTATTTTAACATCAGGAAATAAAAAAAATAAAAAAAACTTATTGTGTTTCGATCACTCCAATATGAAACTATGGTAGTCAATGTTTACAGGTTTCCAACATTTTTCAAAACAATCTTTTTTTGAAGGAAAGAAACTCAAACAGAATTGGAACAAGGGCAAGTAAATGATGACAGAGCTTTCATTTTTGGGTGAACTATCCTTTTAAGGCTTTGCACACGGAGTCCGAAATTATCGTATGCATTTTTTTTTGTATTTGTCATTCTAAAAATCGGTCATAAAATGCTCTGCGCTGCAAGAGAAAGTGGATTAATTTATCAGACGCCATTCTAGATTTTGGCTTTCTTTAAATACTATAATTAATAAAGCCCTGTCAGTCTAATAATTTATGATTCCTGCAGTTTGGATGTAAATGTGTGCCTGTTGTTTTCAGTATATGAACGGGCCGCCGCCACCACCACTGGGAGAAGAACAGCAGCCGTTACCTAAAGATTACCTGGTGGAGTCTCTGCTGGTCACCATCTTTTGCTGCATCATGAGCGGACTTTTCGCCGTCATGTACTCGTATGAAGTGAGCATCTGAAACACAACACACACTGCTGAAAACACCACTCATAGCCATCTTTTTTCTCAGGGTTCTCACTCTTTTATGGACACATAATTCACACCCTCAGCATAAACATTTGAAGTCACAATTATTCGCCCTCCTGTGAATTTGTTTTCTTTTCCAAATATTTCCCAAATGATGTTTAACAGATTCAGGAATTTTTCACAGTATTTCCTATAATATTTTTTCCTCTGGAGAAAGTCTTATTTGTTTTATTTCAGCTAGAATAAAAGCAGTTTTTAATTTTTTAAAACCTTTTTAATGTCAATATTATAAGCCCCCTTAAGCACTATTTGTGTTCGATTGTCTAGAGAACAAACCACTGTTATACAGTGACTTGCCTTAATACATTAACTTGCCTAACTAACCTAGTTAAGCCTATAAATTGCACTTAAATACTAGTGTCTTGAAAAATATAGACAGCCATGTTCAAAGAACCTTAATGCAATTAGTTGAGTTCTGTACTGGCCATATTCAAATGCAGTTTCTGAAATAATAATAAAGTGCATTATTTGTCATCGTTCTTCTATAAGATCTAAATTTAAGATTTTTAAAATTACAAATTTCTTAGGCTTTTTGTTCAGTTTCTGAAAGCAGCACCGTATACAATTGTTGAAATAACATCATAAACTTTAAAGGGCACCTATGGTGAAAATCTACTTTTCAAGCTATTTAGACAGACATATGTGTAGGTATAGTGTATAGACCGTCATATTGTGGTGATATTAGCACACTCAGTCCTTTTTTTTCAATTTAACAACAAAAACGGTGGACCAATCGGAGCGGTTTTGAGATCGACCGCAACTTGACGTAGGAGTGCAGTCCCCCCGCCCACCAATATTGATTGACAGGTGCGCATTACCATATGCTCAGTATGTTGTTTCACGTCCGCCATTTTCAGCGTGTGAGTCAAAGCGACATCACCAAAGAAACACCCTTGCTCTATTTTTAGATCGTATAAGGGTCATTGGGCTCAACATTCACCAAGTTATCACTCTCCTCGCCGCCAGTGTTTGTGAGCTTTGGTGTGTTTGCATACATGTGTACTTTTCATTGCGTCTTCCTTAAACTTCAGCGGTTTGCATTTCCCACGGTCACAGAAGCTCCCTGTCATCTTAACTAGGTGCAGCTGGAAAGTGCGAGCGCAATGCCTCACATGCGCGTCCCTCCATTGGAAATAACGAACTAATGATGCGCATCGCCATGCATTTTGCGGTGTCGCGGATGAAAGTGAGGACCGGGAGGGTGTCGCGGATGAAAGTGAGGACCGGGGGGTTCGCTCAGTATTCTGCCGCCTAGGTCGCTTCTATGGACGTGCTGGCCCTGCTCAGGACACTTCATATTTCTGCCGCGCCACAGAGCGTTATCTGAACAGTTTCATTTTAAATAATATGCGAATGTGCGCGTCTGGTATGCCGTGTCGTGGCTCTGAGCGGCGCATCCGGTGTATGACGCCCTTTAGTTATTGCCTCAAGCAGGTCGTACACCAGAAGCGCCACTCGGCGACAAGCAGCGGCATGCATTTCTGAAATCTAAACATAAGTTTCTATCAGGTGATTTGCATCCGGTGTGTGATGCCCTTCAGTCAATGTTAATTCAGTGTGCTTGGTTATTAGTCTCGGTGTACAAGCTCGGAGCTTTAAACTAGCACACAGTTGGCTGTAAAATTATACAAAGACACAAATGATTTTGTAGTCTCTGCTTGGTCTGTGTCCGAGTCGTACATGTACAGCTGAATGCTGGTCCTCTCACTCATGTTGCTTCTCTCTGTCTGCCTGTCTGTAGCCATACACAAAGCGGGGGAGCTCTTGGCTCCGCCCCCTTGTTAAGTTGGGCGGGAAGTCAAAAACAAATTTTCAGGTGAAGCAAAACGCCCCTAAAACAGCGAGCTGTGTACACGCCCCCAAAATGACACTTTTTAACACATTATAAAAAAAAAAATCTGAATTGAGTTTTGAACTGAACCTAAACTGGCACACTCAGAAGAACCATATTATTAATATTACATCTTAAAAAGGGGTAAAATATGTGCCCTTTAAATTCAAGCACTTTCAAGGCCTTTTATATTATACAGTATTATACAGAATTTATACAGTATGTCTAAAATTCAAGCACTTTCAATAAGTGTGGGAACCCTGTTTTCTGCATGTAAATATACTGTGTTACAAATTATGGGCTGCACTTTCTGTTTAGAGAACTTCCACTCAAATTAACTAAACATGTTTGGATAATATGGTTGGACTAGAGCTGTAAGTTTATGCAAAATGGCACTGAAAAAAAATGCATTTCTTACTCAGGGTTTTGTCGTGCTTCTAGTCCACATATATAAAAATTCTTCAGTCAAGAAGTATTTTCTAGATTAGTCCAAATATTGTTTTATTTACAGAAATAATGAGTCAAAATTAAGTGAGATTTTACTTGCGTCAAACAAGCTAAATAATCTGTCAACGGGGTAAGCAAAATGATCTTGTTTTTGATTGGAATTATGTTTATTGTGTCCAAACTCTGTCATGGAGGGCCAGTGTCCTGCCGAGTTTAGCTCCAACCCTAATCAAACAAACCTGAACAAACTAATCAAGCTCTTACTAGATATACTAGAAACTTCCTGGCAGGTGTGTTGAAGCAAGCTGAAGCTAAAATCAGCAGGACACCGGCCCTCCAAGACAGAGTTTGGACACCCCTGACTTACACTATTGGCAGATTATTTAGATTATTAGAAAAAAACTCACCTAATTTTGACTTATTATTTATGAATACAAATAAATATTTTTGTCTAGAAAATGCTTCTTGATTAAAGAATTTTTCATGTATTTAGACTAGAAGCAAGACAAAAACTAAGCAAGAAAATATATTTTTTAACAGTGGGCTGACGATTACTCATCTAAAAATTAGTTGCGATTAATTGCCCATACAGAAATCTACATTATGGCAAAAGAATTTACTGTATATAAAACTATAGATCAGGGGTTATCAATCTCATTCCTGGAGGTCCGGTTCCCTGCAGGGTTTAGCTCCAACTTGCCTCAACACACCTGCCTGGGTGTTTCAAGTACACCTAGTAAGACCTTGATTAGCATGTTCAGGTGTGTTTGATTAGGGTTGAGCTAAAATCTGCAGGACACCGGCCCTCTAGGAACAAGTTTGGTGATCCCTGCTATAGATCTTATATTTGAACCGGCCACTTTATTAGGTAATATCACATGGCAGCAACTCAATGCATCTAGGCATGTAGACATGGTCAAGACGATCTGCTGCAATTCAAACCGAGCATCAGAATGGAGAAGAAAGGTGATTTAAGTCACTTTTAATGTGGCATGGTTGTTGGTGCCAGATGGGCTGGTCTGAGTATTTCAGAAACTGCTGATCTACTGGGATTTTCACGCACAACCATCTCTAGGGTTTACAGAGAATGGTCAGAAAAAGAAAATATCCAGTGAGCGGCAGTTCTGTGGGCACAAATGCCTTGTTGATGCCAGAGGTCAGAGGAGAATGGCCAGACTGGTTCCAGCTAATAGAATAGCAACAGTAACTCAAATAAGCACTCGTTACAACCGAGATCTGCAGAAGAGCATCTCTGAACACACAACATGTCCAACCTTAAGGCGGATGGGCTACAGCAGCAGAAGACCACACCGGGTGCCACTCCTGTCAGCTAAGAACAGGAAACTGAGACTACAATTCACACAGGCTCACCAAAACTGGACAATAGAAGATTGGAGAAACGTTGCCTGGTCTGATGAGTCTCCATTTCTGCTGCAACATTCAGATGGTAGAGTCAGAATTTGGCATCAACAACATGAAAGCATGGATCCATCCTGCCTTGTATAAACGGTTCAGGCTGCTGGTGATGGTGTAATGGTGTGGGGGATATTTTCTTGGCACACTTTGGGTTCATTAGTACCAATTGAGCATCGTGTCAACGCCACAGCCTACCTGAGTATTGTTGCTGATCATGTCCATCCCTTTATGACCACAGTGTACCCATCATCTGATGGCTACTTCCAGCAGGATAACACACCATGTC
This sequence comes from Danio kyathit, assembly GCA_903798195.1. Lineage (NCBI taxonomy): Eukaryota > Metazoa > Chordata > Actinopteri > Cypriniformes > Danionidae > Danio > Danio kyathit. Next base: position 5,533,652 of record LR812526.1, on the reverse strand, counting down.
ATAAAGCATGAATCATTTTAGACTGGTTTCTTGACATGACAATGAGTTCACTGTACTCAAATGACCTCCACATTCACCATATCTCAATCCAATAGAGCACCAGGGATGTGGTGGAACGGGAGATTCGCATCATGGATGTGCAGCTGACAAATCTGCAGCAACTGCGTGATGCTATCATGTCAATATGGAGCAAAATCTCTGAGGAATATTTCCAGTACCTTGTTGAATCTAAGCCATGAAGGATTAAGGCAGTTCTGAAGGCAAAAGGGGGTCCAACCCGGTACTAGTAAGGTGTACCTAATAAAGTGGCCAGTGAGTGTACATAACAGAAAAACAATGTCTTTTTTTTTCCAATATTGTGCAGCCCTAATATGTGTTTGTGTGTGAAATCCAAGCACGAACTTCAATGTTAAATATGTCATTTCCATATAATGCCATTTATCAGATTTTCATGTGGCCTTTTCACCATTTTAATTATGTATTTAATTAATTGTTACAATTTTTTTAAAAAATTGACTCTTTTGTAAGTTGTGACTTTGCACCTTTAAATATTAATGTATTGAATAATAAATTATACAATGATAAACAGGTGGATGATAATCAGATATTAATGATGATGTCCTCTGACCTGTGCAGACCCGCGCGGCGCTGAGCAGAGGCGATATCCGAGAAGCGGAGAAAACGTCCCAGAAGGCCCGACTGCTCGTCATGTTCAGTCTGATGTTCGGGGTTTTCATCTTTGTGGGCTGGATTGTTTATGTGGTGATCGTCCTCTGTGCATAAACACGACTGACAGTACAGCATGCAGCATCTACAGTTCAACATACAATTATTATTGAATTTATGGTGAATGTTTTTATTTTTCAAATATTTCCCAAGTGATAAACAACAAAATCCTACGTCCAAGGCACTCGAAAAAGAAGAGAAAAATACATTCATTTTCCTTCAGCTTAGTCCCTTATTTATCAGGGGTCACCACAGTGGAATGAACTGGCGACTATTTCAGCATATGTTTTACACAGCGGATGCCCTTCCAGCTGCAATCCAGTACTGGGAAACACCCATACACACTCATTCACTACGGCTGATTTAGTTTATTCAATTCCCCTATATCGCATGTGTTTGGACTGTGGGGAAACTGGAGTACCCGGAGGAAACCCACACAGAAATGCCAACTGACCCAGCCAGGTCTCGAATCAGTGACCACCTTGCTGTGAGGCAACAGTGCTAACCACTGAGCCACAGTGTCGCCTGAAAAATATAATAATAATAATAAATTCACTTTGAGTAGCTTGGACTTATGATTTTGTTGTTTATCGTTATGAATCCCTTATCCAAAGAGCACAGACATATTATTTACCCCTGAAGCACTTTTTGTTTGATTTTGGATTTCCCACATGATCTTTAACACAGCAGGGAAGTATTTTCTATTATATTACTTCTGGAGAAAGTCTTTTTTTTTTTTGTTTAGCTGGAGTAATAATAATTTTAAAAAATGTAAAAGCTGCTCAAGTCAGTATTATTTGCACCCTTAAGAATTCTCCAAATGTCTACAGAACCAATTAGGCAAACCAAACCTACATTATTAACACAGTTAAGCCTTTAAATGTCACTTAAAGCTGAACAGAATTGAAAAATAACCAGTAAAATATTACTATTTATTTATTTATAATTTTTAAACAGGAAAAGATTAAAAGATAATCTGGCCTGACTCAGCATGAATGCTGTTTTTCAGCAGGTTCCTGCTCTGCAGAACATAAAAAACACACAGACACACTTGCCATCTCATCCATCAACACATGAATCAAACATACAAAATAGAGGGAAGCAGGCTACTAACTCAGTGGCTACAGCGATAGTTGACCATCAGATGATGAGCATGGGATTTTTTTTTTAAAGTCTTAATGTTGGTATTGTTTTTAGATGTTGTGGGATCTCATTCCAGGCTTTTGTGAATACATAAAAGAAAGATCTCTGTCCATAACAGTTTTTAAAAGCCGGTAATGGCAAACATCCATTTGTTGCAGATCTGGTTGTACCAGAGCACAAAGGGCTGCTGAGGTAGCACTATTAAAAATTTGATAATACAGTTTAATCCCTGTGTTCATAATGTAATTTTGAAATGATAAAGCATTAGAGAGTGATAGAGCAAAACAGTGATGTGTCCATCCAGAAAGTCTATTGTGGATCTTATGGTCCTATTGTACAGTCTAGCTATTGGCTCCAAGATATCATTTGTTGTGAGAGACCAAACAGGCAAACAGTAAGACAAGGTAGACAAGATTATGGCATGAAGATACGTTTCAGAAACAGAAAAAGACAAATTTGTTCTAATTTTCCCATAAACAAATAGCTTTTGTTTCAACTTTTTATAAACATTTTGAACATGGGCACAAGCGAAAGTTTTAGATTTGGGAAAATGATAGGACGGGATATGAATATTTTTCGCCTAGGTCAGGGGTGTCCAAACTCAGTCCTGGAGGGCCGGTGTCCTACATAGTTTAGCTCCAACTTGCTTCAACACACCTGACTGAAAGTTTCTAGTATACCTAGAAAGAGCTTGATTAGCTGGTTCAGGTGTGTTAAATTGGGGTTGGAACTAAAATATGTAGGACACCGGCCCTCCAGGACCGATTTTGGACACCTCTGGGCTAGGTGAATAAAAGTACATACATTCTGTTTTCTTAACGTTAATAGTCAAATGACTGTCTAGCAGCCATTGATGTAAATGCTGAAGATCTGTATTTAAGTTATTGTTAATTGTGTCTGTACTTGATCCAGACACAAAAAGTACAGTGTCATCGTTGTATAGTAAAGAATCTAATTGTTTCATTACCTGAGGGACGTCATTGATATACATCAGGAAAATTATGCACTGTCATCATGGCAAAAATAAAATTAATTAATTATTAAAAATTAGTTATTAAAACTATTATGTTTAGAAATGTATTTAACAATCTCTGTTAAATATCACTTGGGAAATATAGAAAAAAATAATTATAAATAATTTTGTCTTCAACTGTATACTATTGGTGGGTTGGTGGTATTTTGCTTCCGTTCAGCAAGGCTATATATATAGATACAGCGGGGAAAATAAGTATTGAACACATCACCATTTTTCTCAGAAAACATATTTCTAAAGGTGCCGTTGACTTGAAATTTTCCCTGAATGTTGGTAATAACCAAAGAAATCCATATGTGCAAAGAAAACAATTCTAATTAGTTTACAAATGAAGTTATGCGTAATAAAATGCAATGACGCAGGGGAAAAGTATTGAACACATGAAGAAAGCGAGGTGTAGTTCGGGAGTGAAAGCCCAGACAGCACCTGAAATCTCTCAGTAGTTCTTCAGCAAGCCTCTGCCCTTCCTCAGTGTAAATGAATATCAGCTGCTTCAGTCCAACATCTACATTAGCAGGAAGAGGAAGATGAAACCAGGGTGGACATTTCAGCAAGACAATGATCCAAAACACAGCCAAGGAGACTCTCAGATGCTTTCAGAGAAAGAAAATCAAGCTGTAGAATGGCCCAGCCAACCACCTGACCCCAATCCAATAGAAAATACAAATTAAACCTCAGATTTGACAGATGAGACGCACAGAACCATCAAGATTTTTATACCTGAGCAACGCATGTGACTTCATTCTCCATATGAGAGGCGTCTTTAAGCACCAAAACAGCCCTTTCTATAAAGTATTAAACACATTTCAGTGGTTCAGCACTTTCTCCTTGTGTCATTTCATTGTTATTACACATAACACGTTTCAGATTTGTCTGATTTGTTTTATTTTTATGTTTGTATTGTTTGGGTTTTTACTAAAATCTGCTTCAATTCCATGTCAACAGCTCCTTTAGAAATATTATTCCCAGGAAAAAACATGACAATGTGGTCAATACTTATTTTCCCCACTGTATATTATTATTATTATTATTATTATTATTATTATTATTATTATTTAAAACAGCTCACTTCTATTAGAGTATGTTTTAAAATATGTTATTCCTGTGATGAAAAAGCTGAATTTTCAGCATTATTACTCCAGTCTTCAGTGTCACATGAGCTCTCAAAAAGTATTCAATTATGATGTTTTAATGCTCGATTTAGTATTATTACCAATATTAAAAACAGCCGTGCTGCTTTCAATATTGATGAAAACATAAAATAACAGTATTTATTGAAAATAGATTATTTTGTGATATCATTACTGTCCCTTTTGATCACTTTAATGACTTCTTTACCTATTATTTCATATACTTTTTATATCATTTCTTTAGTCTTTCACCTGTGATTTCATGTCATTATGCATATGCTTTCAATAGCTAATCATTGACAGAGTTTGGATTTATATTCAGGTCTTAAAGTAATAAAGAAAGTACACCCCATCTTATTACACATCATTTGTTCCTAGAAAATGAAATAAAAGCCCTTCCTGTCACTGGTAATTACCTTTGTATCTTTGTTGACTTTGTTAAGTAAAGACTACCATCATCTATATATGCAAACAAACTGAATTTAGTGTACATTGCATCCTGAATCACCAAATAAATCTGAATCTAAAACGTGCAACTCTAATAATGCATTTAAATGATCAGGGAAATGTTGATCAGTAACAAGAAAAAGGAGCTTTATTACATTGTTAAGCTTAGTTCTCTATGCATAGCTTGGAGAGTCCTATTAAATACAACGGAGAGCAAAAGCAAATGCAAAAAGTGACCAGCAGAGGGGGTCAGTGCAGCTCTTCTTATCAGGTTCATTAATGTTTTGGCAATTATACTTTACATAAACCACAACGACTTACCATATAAAACAATAAAAACATCAGAAGATACATAAATAAATAGTTAAATAAATAATGCACCCTGAACACAATATCAATGTTAAAATGCACTTTGGCACATACAAAGCAAAACAAATCAGATTAAAATAATAAATACACAGGAATGTAGCTATAAATACAATCTATAAACTAATAATTAATTTTAAATAAATATAAATCTATTTAAAGACATCATATAAACTAGATTGTGCCGTGTAATGGGTTCATTATGACAGAAATCAATCAAATATGGCTTAAATAATCAACACGCATCACATCAAAAATAATAGAAATACAGAATTATAAGTACATCAGTCAGAAAAGTTAGCATTACTCTGTATCTGCAGTAGAGGTGTGCGATAGGTTTTTAAAAAGCATATTTTATAATAATAATTAGTGTTTGTTTTAGTGCTGGTCTTGGCTGGTTACTGAGAAATAACATCCAGTAGGTCTTTATGAATGAATCACTGAATCAGTGACTCAAATGATTCTTTCAAAAAAATGATTCATTTTTGTTTATAATGTACTGTAACTCAATATTAATGTGGGTAATTTGGATTGCGATGTCTCTTTGGGTATGAATGAAACTGTTGCTTGGATGGTATTACTAAGCTATATCATATCTTATAAATAAAAAATAAAAAAATAGGATGTTTTTGTTCATATGAATATACACTACCTAACATTGTTGTTGCCTATCCAAGTTTTAGGACCAGCAAATAATAACTTGACTTCTAGTTGATCATTTGTTATCAGAAGTGGCTCATATGAAAGGTAAAGTCCTCTAGATTACGCTTATTTTACCACAATAAAATATGATCATGCCTTGATTTTGAATGATTTCATTAGGACAGTAAGGTCTGACTTTGCTTAGACAAAAGTCTTGTCACTGAACAGAAATAATGTCCAGTATAGAATATAAAGTCATGCTGCAGTGGAAACAGAATGAATATTGTGTCTGACTCCATCATGAGCTTGGAGGACTGCATCATACATCTCTGCAATGACTCAAATCACTTATTAATAAAGTCATCTGGAATGGCAAAGAAAGCGTTCTTGCAGGACTCCCAGAGTTCATAGAGATCCTTTGGATTCATCTTCAACGCCTCCTCCATCTTACCCCAGACATGCTCAATAACGTTCATGTCTGGTGACTGGGCTGGCCAATTCTGGTGCACCTTGACCTTCTTTGCTTTCAGGTGCTTTGATGTGGAGGCTGAAGTATGAGAAGGAGCGCTATCCTGCTGAAGAATTTGCCCTCTCCTGTGGTTTGTAATGTTATGGGCAGCACAAATGTCTTGATACCTCAGGCTGTTGATGTTGCCATCCACTCTGCAGATCTCTCAAACGCCCCCATACTGAATGTAAACCCAAACTATGATTTTTCCTTCACCAAACTTGACTGACTTCTGTGAGAATCTTGGGTCCGTGCGGGTTCCAGTAGGTCTTCTGCAGTATTTGTGATGATTGGGATTGAGATAGAAAAATCAACCTTCTGCCAATTTTAGAAATGATCAACTAGAAGTCAAGTTAATATTTGTTGCTCTTACAACTGAGATCGACGACAAGACTTCTGTAAGGTATTGTAGGCTTATTCTGACTGCATTCAAGGGCTTGTTCACACAGAATGCATTTTTATAATACAATACACTACTTTTCAATTGTTTTTCTATTTAAACACATTTATTATGTTCAAGCTTCACATCTTTTGCAGTGCCTTGCACATTTTTAAGATGCTAGCCCCTTTCACACATATACAGACTTTTATGTGTGAACAGGCCCTTTTTGAAAATACCGGTAAATTTGTTCCGTCAATTTTCCGGAAAGAGACGTTTTAACCATACCGGTAATCTCCAGGAATGCTACTCTTTGTGAACGCAGAAAAAAAAATGGCCAGAAAGAGCATGTTCATGCTTAGAACGCGCTGACGTAAGAGGTCTACTCCAGCCAATCAGATGCACTGTTTATGAAAATAAACTAAAAATAAACATTTGAATCCTTCTTCAGACACATTTAGCTGCTGCGCGTTAGTCAGATAACATTTCTATGTTCCTTCTTAGTGTCAACTGTGGAAAAAATTATCGATAAAATGCTTTTGATGAACCGCTGAGAGTTTACCTGCACACTGCGTTTAGATACGTGATGCGCGTGCACGTGAAGGAGCGCTCCTGTGAGTCAGATTTGAGTAACCTACAACAGCGGTATACTTTCGTTTTAAAACACGAAAGCTGCAGCACACACTCAAATGTGCATCTGGACATGCGAAAGTGTTCCTTCATATAATTAGCATTTGTAATGTAGTCAAATGCGTAAGCAAAGCTGTTTTTAGCTGCGGCTAGCGCTTCTGCCTTCAGATGGTAGCAAGTTTTTTTTCTCTAGTTATTTGGTCAATCTCTTGGACAAAATCAGCTACAGGAATGCTAAAGTTTTAAATAAAGGGAGTTACGCAGTTGATGGATTCACTTTTATGTTTACAAATACAAGCGTGGCTGTTCAGAGCTCATTTCTGGTTAATGATGTCAAAATTTATCAGTATTTTGGAATGGATTTGTGAACGGTCTTTTCCGGAAAAATCTGGAACGTCCTTGGCTGTGTGTACAGCACTATTTTTAATTTACCGGTAACGTTGTACTGGTAATTTTCCGGATGGCCACTCTGTCTGAGCTCCAGCGTTCTTCTGTGGAGAGAGGACCTTACAGAAGGACAACCATCTGTGCAGCAATCCACCAATCAGGCCTGTATGGTAGAGTGGCCAGACGGAAGCCACTCCCCGCCTGGAATTTGCCAAAAGGCATCTGAAGGACTCCCAGACCATAAGAAACTAAACTCTCTGGTCTGATGAGACTAAAATTGAACTCTTTGGAGTGAATGCCAGGCATTACGTTTGGAGAAAACCAGGCACCGCTCATCACCAGGCTAATACCATCCCTACAGTGAAGCATGGTGGTGGCAGCATCATGCTGTGGGGATGTTTTTAAGCAGCAGGAACTGGAAGACTAGTCAGGATAGAGGGAAAGATGAATGCAGCAATGTACAGAGACATCCTGAATGAAAACCTGCTTCAGAGTGCTCTTGACCTCAGACTGGGGCGATGGTTCATCTTCCAGCAGGACAATGACCCAAAGCACACCGCCAAAATATCAATGGAGTGGCTTCACAACAACTCAATGTCATTGAGTGGCCCAGCCAGAGCCCAGACCTAAATCCTATTGAATATCTCTGCAGAGATCTGAAAATAGCTGTACACCGTCGCTTCCCATCCAACCTGATAGAGCTTGAGAGGTACTGGTAATTTATTATTATTTATTCAGGATATGTGTTTTCACATTCTGATTCCAATGCCTAATTATTAAATTATTAAAATGACTATGATTAAATGAAATATTCTTCAGAATAAAATATGATGTGTTCTTTGGAAGAATGTACTCGCATTGTGATGATATTATATTGTCATTCTGGCATTATATAATGAGTGGCATAAAATGGTTTTAAAATTACAATAATACTGTTTATCGCAATATATTTTGGTGCAATATATCGCACAACAAAAAAAAGATATCGTGACAGGCCTATTTATACAGTCAATGCTTACTTTCAGATACTCTAGATGTGTTTTTGCTAAGTTTTTCCACAGGCCGTGACATGATATATATTCAGTAATATCAACTTGTACGTTATTAAAACAAATGTCGCACACCTCTAAATCAGTGGTTATCTCACGTGCTGCTATTGACATACAAAAAAAACAGCAAAACTCATTTCCGTCAGAAGAAAATAGGACACTGGAATGTGGCAACAACACATTTCAAATCAACAAGTTCAAATGAAACTCTCCACATTTCTGTAAATCATGTCAAATTGGGTCTTAAATGGAAACCCTGGGTATTAAGACTTGTGCCTTAAACGGATAGTAGACTTAAAAGTGAAAATGTCCTGTTAATTTACTCGCTCACAGGTCATCCAAAATGTTGATGACTTTTATTCTTCACTGGTTGTTTATATAATGACAGTGAATGGTGACGGGTTTTTTAGATTCAAAATAAACATACAAATAAGTTCAAATCAATAGCCATGGCTCCTGATGACACACTGAGGTCTTGTGAACCGAATCGATCACTCCGTGTGAGAAATTAAACATTATTTACAATATTATTAGCTTTAATACACAGCCTGGGCAAACAGTTCACGGCACATGTGTGACTGTAGTCCGATTGTAGTCCAGGCGCTTTTCATAACGAAATCAACAAATCAAAATTTAGACTTGCTTGTATGTGTTTATTTTTAATCTAAACAACCCAAGACTATTTACTGCCATTATATGAATCACCAAGAACCACGGATTCAGCTCTAAATATTCTTTAATGCTCTACTGAAGAAAAAAAACATCAACTTGGATGATCTGTGAGTGAGTAAATTAACAAGAAATGTTAATTTTTGGGTGAACTATCTCTTAAATATAATACAAATTATGTCTCTTAATGAAATGTGTACGAAAAAACATGGAAAGCTTTATGTTATTATTTGTTTTAAACATGGCTTTATACATATTTTGGACTATGGGGGGTGTCATTATTTAATATGACGTCACACTAGGGCTGCACAATATATTGTATCAGCATTGATGTCGCACTGTGAAATAATCACATTGCAGAATCAGAATTACAGTTAACCAGATGCCACAGTGATTTGTGAAGTTATATAAAAGTTTAACAGTCACACTTTACAATAAGGTTTTATTAGTTAATGTTAATGTATTTACTAACATGAAATAATTATGGAAGATACTTGATAGTTCAACATTTACTAATGCATTGTTAACATCCAAATTCAAGTTTTGTAACATTAGTTAATGCACCGTGAACTAACAATGACCAGCTGTATTACCATTATCTAACATGAACAAATACTGTAATAAATGTATTGTTCATTGTTTGTTCATGTTAGTAAATGCATTAACTAGCATCTATCTAATGCAACCTTAGGGCGTACTCACACTATGTACAGTTGCCTTGAACCGGGCCAAAGCACGCTTGTCCCCCCTCCCGTCTCCCCCGACGGCCTGCACTCACATTACATTCGGGCCTGGGCACGCTTACGTCATCGATGATGCGCTGTTCAGTAAGCGCTCTCGCTCAGCACAGTGGAGATTTCTTTAGTTATATCGTTTAGGTCGTTTGACACGCAGTCAAATATTTCGCCGAACAGATCATAAAGTCAAACAATCATAAAGTCCTCGTGCTGCAGGAATTAGGAGGTTTGCTAAGGGTGCAGCTGTCGTGCAGTGAGGGGTTTGCATCTTTAATTATCTATGAACAGTACGAATGATTAATTAATCCATATCAAACAGTCCCTTAAAAGTCACGTTTCGTTTTTATTTTCGGGCTCAGGCGTGTTTTATCAGTATTTACACACAAGCGTACCACGCCAAAGCCCAAGTGAACCGCGCTCTGGCACACCTCTTCCAACCGGGCCAGGGCCAGTCATGTGAACCGTGCCTGCGCCCTTATTGTAAAGTGTTACCAATTAAACTATAACTGAATGAAAGTGTATCATCAGCATTCAGGCAAGAAATTATATTAATCATAGCTTTAACAAAGATGAATTGTTTTTAATTAGGTATTTAATGAAAACTAGGTTCAAGGTTGAACCTAGGATCCAGGAGGAACAATGTGGTTTTCGTCCAGGCCGTGGTACACTGGACCAGCTCTATACCCTCACCAGGGTGCTCGAGGGTTCATGGGAGTATGGCCAACCAGTCCACATATGTTTCGTGGACTTGGAGAAGGCATTCAACTATGTCCCTCATGGCATTCTATGAAGGGTGCTCTGAGAGTATGGGGTCAGAGGCGCTTTGTTCATACAGGGACGAGACAGCCCTTAACAGAGTAGGAGTTTGGTTCGCATTACCGGCAATAAGTCAGACTTGTTCCCAGTGCATGTTGGACTCCGGCAGGGCTGCCCTTTGTCACCAATTCTGTTCATAATTTTTATGGACAGAATTTCAAAGCGCAGCCTTGGGCTAGAGGGGGTCCGGTTCTAGGACCACAGGATTTCATCTCTGTTGTTCGCAGATGATGTTGTTCTGTTGGCTTCATCAAACATGGACCTCCAAGCACCTCCAACTCCGAGGCCATGGTGCTTCACCGGAAAAAGGTGGCTTGCCATCTCCAGGTTGGAGGAAAGTCCTTACCCCAGGTGGAGGAGTTCAAGTGACTTGGGGTTTTGTTCACGAGTGAGGGAAAGATGGAACGTGAGAATGACAGACGGATTGGTGCAGCGGCAGCAGTAATGCGGTCGATGTACCGGTTTGTTGTAGTGAAGAAGAGCTGAGCCGAAAGGCAAAGCTCTCGATTTAATGGTCAATCTACGATCCTACTCTCACCTATGGTCATGAGCTTTGGGTCATGACCGAAAGGACAAGATCTCGGATACAAGCGGCCGAAATAAGTTTCCTTCGGAAACCCGGGAGGAGCTCGAAGTAGAGCCGCTGCTCTTCCACTTTAAGAGAAGTCAGTTGAGGTGGCTCGGGAATCTGTTTCGGATGCCTCCTGGACGCCTACCTAGGGAGATGTTCCAGGCATGTCCCACCGAGGAGACCTCGGGGAAGATCCAGGACATGCTGGAGGGACTATGGCTCTCAGCTAGCCTGGGAACGACTCTGGATCCCCCCGGAGGAGCTGGAGGTAGTGTCTGGGGAGAGGGAAGTCTGGGGTTCTCTCCTAAGACTGCTGCCCCCGCGACCCAGCCCCGGAAAAGCGGTTGAAAATTAATGACTGAAGGAAAGAAAACTAGTGTTATTTTACGTTTGATTAGTCAATTTCTGTACCTGAACACTGTTAGATTCCCCCCAGAAAAAAACAAAAAGCACTGTTTAGTTCGTTTGTATCTTTGCCCTATTGTATTTATCTATGCATGTAATGTAATTATAGATGCACTATATATTCCAGTCATCAGCTGAAATTGTGTTCATATCACAAAATATGGTGCAGAAAAACTAAATATTGCAATGTCAGTTTTACTTTTTAACTAAATTAAATCTATAATCTAATATTCGAGACATTATTTACATTATATAAAGGCACACAAGTCTTATTACACAGGACTACCCTTTAAGATGAATAAACTCTTAATATTAAGATGTTTCTTTGCATTTTAATGTACTGTATTTTAAAAGAGACCACCAAAAAGGCATCAACACACTGTCAGCTTCCTCATGCAAGTAAAGGTTTTCCAATGAGGAATTTAAGGCTAGAGATAAACAATCATGTTCTGAGCTGAATCATACTGACTTTTAAACACAATATGTTTTAACCTGTAGACTTTGCTTGGAGTGAAGCGCTTTACATTTCGTCCGTCTACATGAGATGCAGTTAAGGCTGTGTTTAATTCATCATTTAGGCTTTTCTAGGAAACTAAAGAGTGCAAATATATCAACTTGTGAAGGTGTATTATTCAGCTTAGTCCAGTGATGTCCCGAATAGAGATCATTCTGTTTATATTGAAGGCAGAAAGACATTCGGACTGACCCCAGAACTGTTTCTAGTGCAGTAAACAAGCACATGCATGTGCTCATAATGACTTCCAGGCATTTGTGAATGAATGAATATGATCAGCTCTGAGGTTTGTTCTGTACTGTAATGCTAATGAGTGATGACATCATTTAATAATTCATGTTCAATATTAAAAAAAGAGGGATGGGTTACATTATTACTGTGATGACTTACTTTCCCTTTAGCATCGTCCAATATTAATGAGGCTCTCTACACTAATGGCACCTTCAATATTCAAATAAAGAGAAAAATGAAGCCCCTGTCAACACATGCACATAATACACAATATATATATATTTTTTTGTAAATAAATGTGGGTGGATCTCAGTGATGTCCATGACTTTGTTTGGCTGTTAAAGCTGGAATCAGTGTTTGAGTCGTGGAAGAGTGTGTGTGTGTGTGTGTGTGTGTTTATGTTTAGCTCAGCAGCTCTAGATATGTAACAGGCACCTTCCCCTTCTGGTTTCCTCTCTCGCCAATCAGCCAATCAGAGTCCATTCCAGGCACTGTGTACACGGTGATGAGCTGAGCGTCCAATCAGAACACAGAGAAAAACATCCCATCAGTTCAGAGTCTTATTTGTCTTTCTTTCTTTTTTATTCTTAAAAATGTGTCAAACCCGTTTTAATAAGTTAGTTTTTAATCATTTTAGTTCTTTGTTTTTATTTATTGTACTTTACTCCTTTTAATACCGTTTTAACACATTTTTAAATTAGTTTTTAATCATTTTAGTTCTTTGTTGGTTTTATTTGTTTATACTTTACTATACTTTACTTTTAAACCTGTTTTAACACATTTTTAAAGTTAGTTTTTAATTGTTTTGTTTGTTGTTGTTTTCTCTTATACTTTATTCCTTTTAAACCCGTTTTTACACATTTTAAACTAGTTTTAATTGTTTTAATATTTTATACTTTATACCTTTTAAACTCATTTTAACTCATTTTTAACCTGTTTTTAATCATTTTAATTGTTTGTTGTTTTTATTTCTTATGCTTTATTCCTTTTATACCTGTTTTAACACATTTTTAAATGAGTTTTAAATTATGTTAATTGTTTGTTGTTTTTATTTCTTATGCTTTATTCCTTTTATACCTGTTTTAACACATTTTTAAATGAGTTTTAAATTATGTTAATTGTTTGTTGTTTTTATTTCTTATGCTTTATTCCTTTTATACCTGTTTTAACACATTTTTAAATGAGTTTTAAATCATTTTAATTGTTTGTTGTTTTTATTTCTTATGCTTTATTCCTTTTATACCCGTTTTAACACATTTTTAAATGAGTTTTAAATAATTTTAATTGTTTGTTGTTTTTATTTCTTATACTTTACTCCTTTTAAACCCGTTTTAACATTTTTAAATGAGTTTTTAATCATTTTAATTGTTTGTTGTTTTTATTTCTTATGTTTTACTCCTTTTAAACCCGTTTTAACATTTTTAAATGAGTTTTAAATCATTTTAATTGTTTGTTGTTTTTATTTCTTATACTTTACTCCTTTTAAACCCGTTTTAACATTTTTAAATGAGTTTTTAATCATTTTAATTGTTTGTTGTTTTTATTTCTTATGTTTTACTCCTTTTAAACCCGTTTTAACATTTTTAAATGAGTTTTAAATCATTTTAATTGTTTGTTGTTTTTATTTCTTATACTTTACTCCTTTTAAACCCGTTTTAACATTTTTAAATGAGTTTTAAATCATTTTAATTGTTTGTTGTTTTTATTTCTTATGCTTTATTCCTTTTAAACCCGTTTTAACATTTTTAAATGAGTTTTAAATTATTTTAATTCTTTGTTGTTTTTATTTCTTATGTTTTACTAATTTTAAACCCGTTTTAACATTTTTAAATGAGTTTTAAATAATTTTAATTGTTTGTTGTTTTTATTTCTTATGCTTTATTCCTTTTATACCTGTTTTAACACATTTTTAAATGAGTTTTAAATTATGTTAATTGTTTGTTGTTTTTATTTCTTATGCTTTATTCCTTTTATACCTGTTTTAACACATTTTTAAATGAGTTTTAAATTATGTTAATTGTTTGTTGTTTTTATTTCTTATGCTTTATTCCTTTTATACCTGTTTTAACACATTTTTAAATGAGTTTTAAATCATTTTAATTGTTTGTTGTTTTTATTTCTTATGCTTTATTCCTTTTATACCCGTTTTAACACATTTTTAAATGAGTTTTAAATAATTTTAATTGTTTGTTGTTTTATTTCTTATACTTTACTCCTTTTAAACCCGTTTTAACATTTTTAAATGAGTTTTTAATCATTTTAATTGTTTGTTGTTTTTATTTCTTATGTTTTACTCCTTTTAAACCCGTTTTAACATTTTTAAATGAGTTTTAAATCATTTTAATTGTTTGTTGTTTTTATTTCTTATACTTTACTCCTTTTAAACCCGTTTTAACATTTTTAAATGAGTTTTTAATCATTTTAATTGTTTGTTGTTTTTATTTCTTATGTTTTACTCCTTTTAAACCCGTTTTAACATTTTTAAATGAGTTTTAAATCATTTTAATTGTTTGTTGTTTTTATTTCTTATACTTTACTCCTTTTAAACCCGTTTTAACATTTTTAAATGAGTTTTAAATCATTTTAATTGTTTGTTGTTTTTATTTCTTATGCTTTATTCCTTTTAAACCCGTTTTAACATTTTTAAATGAGTTTTAAATTATTTTAATTCTTTGTTGTTTTTATTTCTTATGTTTTACTAATTTTAAACCCGTTTTAACATTTTTAAATGAGTTTTAAATAATTTTAATTGTTTGTTGTTTTTATTTCTTATGTTTTACTCATTTTAAACCCGTTTTAACATTTTTAAATGAGTTTTAAATCATTTTAATTGTTTGTTGTTTTTATTTCTTATGTTTTACTCCTTTTAAACCCGTTTTAACATTTTTAAATGAGTTTTTAATCATTTTAATTGTTTGTTGTTTTTATTTCTTATGCTTTACTCATTTTAAACCTGTTTTAACACATTTTTAAATGAGTTTTAAATCATTTTAATTGTTTGTTGTTTTTATTTCTTATGTTTTACTCATTTTAAACCCGTTTTAACACATTTTTAAATGAGTTTTAAATCATTTTAATTGTTTGTTGTTTTTATTTCTTATGTTTTACTCCTTTTAAACCCGTTTTAACACATTTTTAAATGAGTTTTAAATCATTTTAATTGTTTGTTGTTTTTATTTCTTATGCTTTATTCCTTTTATACCCGTTTTAACATATTTTTATTTATTTTTAAGCATTTTAATTATTTGCTGTTTTTATTTCTTATAGTTTACTCCTTTTAAACCCATTTTAACACATTTTAAATTAGTTTTTAATTGTTTGTTGTGTTTATTTATTACACTTGACATCTTTTACACCTGTTTTAACAAATTTTTTATTTGTTTGTAATCATTTTAATTCTTATTGTTTTTATTTCTTATACTTAACTCCTTTTAAACCGGTTTTAGCATATTTTTTATTTGTTGTTAATCATTATAATTGTTTGTTGTTACTTCCTATTCTTTATTCTTAAATTAGATTTTAATAACTGTATTGTTTATTGTTTCAAATAATATTTACATTTGTTTATTTGCAATAAATGCTCCTGTTGCTTTCTGTGAATGTAGTTGGGTTTTCTTTGTTATATTCAAAAAGCGTGTTTTTTTTTGACCAGGTACAAGCATCATGATTCGTGATGCATCACGATATCGTATTGAACTGATTGCATGATATGATAATCGTTACTGAACCGTGAGACCACACCCCTAGAAAAGTGTTCAATTAATGGAGGTTTTGATTGTAGGTAAAATCGTCTGTAGGTGGAATCTCACCTCATCGGCACGCAGCGAGAGCTCACTGGAGTCTGCGGCGGTGTAGTCGTACAGGACTCTGGCTTTGCGTGTGCCGCTGGCAGGAGGCTGAACCTCCTCAATCTGAAGAGTGTCTGAGTCCAGCGGAGAGGGAGAGTTCAGCGGGTCTGACGGGCTGCCGGACGGCTCACAGTTCACCTCCAGAGAGTCAGGACACCTTCTGAGAAACAACAAACATCATCAGGGACATGCTGACTACTGAGTAGGGGTTACACAGACAAGTCGACTGGTAGACTTTAATGCTCTGCATTGATTAGTCGCACTGCAGATCACGTGATTTTTGATCTGTGCTACATAGCAGCATGTGATTGGCTGTTGTCCTCAGCAATGAGTAAATGCTGACATGTTTTGTGAATGAACCGTTACGCTGTGGCAAACCTTAAGAGTAAATATCATCCCAGGTGAATGTGGTGAAGATCCACGCAGTGAGAGGAGACATCTGATAAGATAAGTCTGTGTCTGAGCAGGACTCTTAAGAGAGTCGGCTTTTAGATTTTGTCTTTCGTTCATTATGTTGTTATGAAATAAGTTGCCATGAATTGATGTTCTATGTGCTGACGATGTATGCATTACTTTTGCACTAAACATATTTGTTATTCTTATATTCTTAGTAGTACAAGCCAAGATCAATGTGTTGACTTCATTTATGTTGCACTAAAATTAGCCTGTGCTAATGTTGCATTATTAAGGAATGAATAAGTTTTCCACTAAAATTAGTCATTGGTAATGTTTCATTATTTTGCAAGGGGTTATGAGCTGTCAAACAGCGTGTGTATATTTTTCCTGCTAGAAAAAAGCTAATTGTAACATAAAAGTTGACTTTAAAAAAAATCTACAGTCATTCAACCTTTACTACTGAGTGTACACTAACTAGACAACAGACATCATAAGTAGAACATGCTGACTAACAAGAAAAGGCTCAAGACTCACATGTCTCCACTGGAACTGAGAGCAGATGAGTGGGAGAAGACAAACAGGTGATTATAATAATGACTATAATATTAGGAATTAGGGATGCTCATGTCGGTTATTTTTGCCAACCGACAAACACCGCTCCTTAACCGAATATTAACCATTAACTGGTTAGATTAATATTAAACTATTAATTTTAAAAAATAATTGACGTGTCTGTTTTGTTTGACAAAATAAATATTGCATTTTAAAATACTGATTTATTTTAACATGCAAACAGCATCATAGAGAACATAATAACAGAACATCTACACACACCTGCAGTGTTTCCAACATCATAGAAAAAAAGAATAAACTAAATAAAAAGAATAAAATAAATAGGCCTGCCTTAGATATTTTTCACTCAAAAGACAAATTTAGAGTACAAAGCGAAAACACTGACTGAATCCTTTTTAAGAATCGCCATAGGCCGTTTATTCCAATCACGTTTTTTCTTCCATCAAATAAAAAAAAAAAATCAGGTTACCTCAAATCGATCGCTCCACAAGAAAAATATGCATTTAATTAATGCTCCACTGTTAGTACTATATTACAAAACCTCTGTCAACATTTTTAAAAGAAGTCATTAGTTTAAAAATTATGTCTTATAATTATGACTTATTTCCTCCTCACTCGCGGTTCATGTGTGTGCGCGCTGCGTGTGATGAAAGACAATGAACCTTAAGGCTCATATGTTGACTTTTAGTAAAGTATAGGCTACTTCAGCATATAACAATTTTGTTGTTTACATATGATATTGCATTAATTTGCATACATGTTTTATAAGATGTAAAATGAAAGCCTCAATTTGGTGCGGAGTTATCATTATGCAGAAATCAAGAAAAGCTTTGAATTTGTTTGATTCGTAGATTAGGCTATATAAAATTTTATATTATATAAGAACTATTAATTACTTGGTTATTAATAAAAGGAAGCTTTAGTGTCACGTGCACAGATGATTTGATGCGCGCGAGTGTTTAAAAGCTCCTGTGCCGTTTTCGAAAACGAAACTAGTGCGATGCTCGTGCACCCACAGTCCTTCAAGGGCTCGAGATTCTTTGTAAGCAGTTGTTGTCGCTTTCGCTTTAACCATTCTTTAAACAGAATATTAATTGGCCTAACATTAACCGTGTGCGCGGCATCATCCTTTCATTATCGCGCACAGAATGTTTTTACCCGCTTTCTTTTGCCTGCTGTTATTTTAGTTAACATAGTTTAATAATCATCCTTTACAATAATATTGCTTTAATATGTTGTTGTATGCGTAGTTAACTGGTGATCTGGGAGCCAAAACAGACCACTGTGCATAGTTTTAGATGCGTGAGAATATATATTTTATAAATGTCAGCTGTTTTGTTGAATAAAAGTGTATGTATACAGCAGTGTTTTGCTTGTTTTGACACATTATTTAAAATTTGTGGCAAGGAAATAATTAGTTTGGTGTGGCCAGAAAAAAAGATAAATCCTTATTGTGTTGAGCCCTGAAAAGTCCTGTGAAAGAAAACTAATTGCAATGCGACACTTTTTTATGAAAGCACAACTAGGGATGCTCATTTCGGTTAATTTTACTTACCGACAACCGCTGCTCATTAACCGGATATTAACCGGTTAATATATATTATTATTTGAAAAAAAAATTGACGTGTCTATTTTATGTGACACATTAAATATTGCATTTTAAAATACTAATTTATTTTAACATGCAAACAGCAGCATACATAACAGAGCATCTTTATGCACCTGTATGTTTCCAACAGCATAGAAAAAAAAGATTAAACTAAATAAAAAGAATAAAATAAATAGTCTTGCCCTAGATATTTTTCACTTAAATGACACATTTAAATTACAAAACGAAAACATTGAATCCTTTTTAAGAACCGGCAAAGGCTGTTTGTTCAATCATGTTTTTTTTTCTTCTGTCAAAAAAAATATCAGGCTACCTCAAATCGATCGCTCCACAGAAAATATACATTTAATTAATGCTCCGCTGTTATTATTATGTTACAAAAACCTTTTTAACATTTTAGTAGAAGTCATTAGCCTAAAGATTATGTCATAAAGACTTATTTCCTCCGTCTCACTCTTCTCACTCACCGTTCATGTGCGCGCCGCGCGATGCATTTGATGAAAGACAATAGCCGCTTTTCCACTATCGTGCCAAACCGTTCTAAGAACACTTCGGTACGTTTACGGTTGTTTCTCCACTGAGCCTGAAACGGCGCGGCACGATTACAAACCGTTCTCGGCAGGGTTAGACAACCGTGCTGAACTGTGCCGACAGATTCTGTGTGTTGACGTCGCGGCTCGGTTGCCACTACATTTGGCTCAGCGGAAGCGCGCTACTCATCAGACATCCACAAGTAAACTACACTACATTTAACATGAAAAACTGATACAGGTCTCAACCATACCGTTTGCAAAGGGTTTTAAAACCACAGAGCAGTCTCTGGCAGAGAAGGGAGTCACTGGCCCACCACATTCTTACGAACATATTTTATTTATCAAAGTTATTATTTAATTGACTTGAATATAGTTACCCGTGTAATTACTAACCCCTCATCTAAAATCTTAAAATAATAAAATAGCCTATATTGTTTTGCTCGTGGCTTGAGCTTCATTAATTTGATTGACATCCTAGGCAGAGACGTTTATTTCGCCTGACTAAACGTGAGTTTATTGCATGCCGTGCTGTATTTGGAAGCACAAAACTCGCTCTGAGAACTTTACCAATGAGTACATGCACTGCTGAAAAACCTTTTTTTTCCTGCGGCGCATGGAATAAAGAAACGCTTAAGATGGCTATATCCATAGAGCACAAACCTGCAGACTCCTTGAACAATAAGGGAATAATTGCACGTTTTAATTCAAAAAACAGACTGCAGCATGCTTGTTTTGTAATTTAATGTCAGCTATACCACCTGAAAGACGGTTACGGCGTGTCGGCCGTCACCGGAGAAAGTCTAATCTTTCTTCAGTTTTTTGGACTTTGCATGAAAGCTTTATGGAGTGGCACTGTCCGAGGTCCGAGGTTATTGTGTTAGATTTAAATAATAGCCTATAAATGCACCAATAAACAAGTCAAATGAATGAATAAATAAAATAAATAAATATGGATTGTTAAATGCCGGTAATGTTTTTACTCAAAAAAAAAAAAAATCAATATGTCTTGACAAATGTTTTATAAAAAATAAAATGAGCAATTTTCAACATTTCAGCTATAGGCCATTATACGATTCAGTTAAATAAGTTGGACATTTAGGGACATGTAACATGTTTCTGTGTTTGTTTGTTTTTCTCGATTATCTTTAATATATACTGGGCAGCTGCGCAAAATATTTTCTAAAATGTCAAGCGGGAATGTGTCTAAAGCTCGTTAGTTAATTATGAAGAGAAAAAAATTAATAAAATAACAGAAATAAAATGATAAAAATACAAAGATAAAAAGAGCAGCATTTTGCTAAATATAATAGTCCTTTATATGCTTTATATCCTGCTATGTGTTTCGTATTCGTTTTTTATTTAACTTGATGGATTCAATGTTTAA
Source organism: Danio kyathit (assembly GCA_903798195.1). Classification (NCBI taxonomy): domain Eukaryota; kingdom Metazoa; phylum Chordata; class Actinopteri; order Cypriniformes; family Danionidae; genus Danio; species Danio kyathit. The sequence goes on along the minus strand of LR812526.1, from coordinate 5,512,926 downwards.
TGTTTGAATACTGAAACAAATAAAAGTTATCGCTTAAAAGCTTATTTTTTACCATCAACGTGTAGTATGTTTTATATCATTTTCAACTTTTAATATAAAACCACTGTGTAATTTAATTTATTGTTAAAAATGAAATAATTTAAGTGCTATATTTTTATAAGTGAAAGTGCCCGCTGACTTTTGACAAGGCCTGTCCAAAATTATACTTCAGAATCAGAATCAGAAAGAGCTTTATTGTCAGGTATGTTCACACATACGAGGAATTTGTTTTCGTGATAGAGCTTCTACAGTGCAACAGAATTACAGACAGGACTAAAAAACAGATAATAAATATATTTTTGTGAATGCAAATATACAAAATGACAAGTTCTGCCACTATAATAAAAATGCACTATTTTTGGTGCATTATCATTGTTTATTTTTCTGTTATGTACAGAGATTTGAAATATATTATTTATTTTCCCGCCAGTCATTTTCAATCATCACGTTACATTTTGGTCATTTTCCCTCCAAATCAAAATTTGCCCGGAGCCGCGCAACATAACCTATACTAAATAAATAGGCCTACTAGTGCTGTGACTTGTAGTTATAGGCCTATTTAGCACATATAAGAGAGCAGCATAACATAATTGAAGAATGAAACAGACGACTGACGTAAAACGCTTTTTCGGCTCAGTTGACTTTTATTTCAACTGGGAGCACACAGCGCGCAATGGCATAACGTGAGGCGCGCAGGACGCATACACAGCGCTTAAACTATTCAAAATATGCGCCTCGCAAAAAGCGCATTCGGTGATCGGTCCCTTATGCAGCCACATTTTAAAAATATATAAAATAATATTTTTTAATCGTTTAACTGATACCATTAATCGGTTACAAACGCACCCTTTCGGTTAACGGTTAAGCGGTTATTTTGAGCATCCCTAAGCACAACCCATTTGCTCATTGAGTAAGCTCATAAACAAAAAACAGTGAAATGAACGAGGAGGCACATGGAAAAAAACACAAAATCTAAATGAAGTAATTTTAGCATGCCAAAGTCAAATTTATGCATACAAAGTTGTGGCTAGTGAAAATGGCGAGCGGCTAGTAACGTGGAAAACTAATAGCCACAGTGGCAGGTGATCAAAAAAGTTATTGCCAAGCCTTGTTTACAAGCCATTAAATTAGGGCTGGGCGATTTTTCGATTAATCAAATTTACGTTTTAAGACAATTAAATTTTTTATAAGATCGAGGTATCGCGATTTTTTTTTATAAAAATATTAAAGCAGCTTTTCCACTATTGTGCCAAACCGTTCTAAACTGTTATACAACCGTGCTGAATTGTGCTGATAGATTCTGTGTGTTGACGTCGCGGCTCTGTTGATGAGCTACCACAGCTGGCTCAGCGCAAGCGCGCTACCCCATTGTCGCGAGGTGCGCGCGCAGTCAGCGGAGGCGCGCGATGCGGCGCCAGGCGAAAGTATAAATCCAGTTTAACACTCAGGGCCGGCGCGTCCATTGAGGCGACCTAGGCAGAATAGTGAGCGAGAACCCCCCGGTCCTCACTTTTATCCGCAACACCCACCCCCTCCCGGTCCTCTTTCATCCGCAAACCGGTAAGTTTCTATTTCACTATCGGGTTGAGGGCTGCGTGATTGCTGTTCGCCTAGAGCGCCAGTTCAGCTTGCTCCGGCCCTGATTCATACCTGCCAACACTCCCGTTTTTCCCGGGAGTCTCCCGTATTTCAGACCCGTCTCCCGTATTGTTCTGTCTCCCGAAAAACTCCCGGAAAACTCACCGCAGATAGTCAAATCTTTCTTTGCGGAGTGCCACAGTAGCTGTCCAAGGTACTGTAGCTATGAATTAAATCATAACCCATATATGCACCAATAAACAAGTCAAATGAATGAATAAATAAAATAAATATGGATTCTTAAATGTCAGTATTGTTTTTACTCCAAAAAAATATCAATACGTTTTGACAAATGTTTTATAAAAATAAATTGAGCAATTTCCAACATTTCAGCTATAGGCTGTTATACGATTCAGTTAAATATAAGATAGACATTTAAAAATAGATAGATATGTAACAGGTTTCTGAGGGGTTTTTTGTTGTTCACGGTGATCTTTAATATATACTGGGTGGTGTAGCTACGCACAAATATTTTCTAAAACGTCAAGCAGGAATTTGTCTATAGGAATGTAATAGGCTACACCTTGTTGACCAATTTATGTATGTATGGCCATTAAAAATACATGTTCCTTAACCAGATGGTTTTTCAAGTTACTTATAAAGAGATTGTTACTTCAGTCATGTTGTTGTAATGTTTTAAGTTGACTATAGTTACACAGTAAAAAAAAAAAATAATAAATTAATTAATTAATTAATTAAATTTATTTTTTTTAAAAAATCTAAATCGTGAATCGGTCAAACTTTATGAAAAAAATCTAGATTTTTTTTTTTTTGCCATATCGCCCAGCCCTACTTTAAATGAACATGAACTAACAATGAAGACTGAGTTGTATTTTTATTAACAAACATATGTATGTATTCTGATAGCTAGCAAATGTAGACTCTAGTAACGAACAGTGACAGTAACTCTAGATTGAGTGGAAGCAGCACTGACACTAATACGCAGTAGTTATTATGGTGTTAGAGGTGAGGCCATGCTAGCACACTATTGATCCATCATTTTAACCCCACCCAAAGAACATCCTTAACAACGAATTGGTGAAAAACTGATTGCTGTTTTTACTCTACAATTCATTAATTTTCCTTGAGCTTAGTTCCTTATTTATCAGGGGTCGCCACAGTGGAATGAACCACCAACTATTCCGGCATATGTTTTACACAGTGGATGCCCTTTCAGCTGCAACTTCAGTACAGGAAACATCTCTGAATACCCCATCTGCTTACCTGCCCAGCTCTCTTTGCAGCTCCTGCATGTATTTGTGACACTGGTTGTAATACATGGCCTGCGCCTCCGCAAACTCACGCAGACAACGCAGATGATTCACCTGCACACACACAGAAACACACACACAGATTTGATTATTTCATTGGAAACGACTAATACTGATTAAAACAACCCACACATACACAGATATACACACACAGGTGCACACACACAGCGACACACCAGTCTCTTTCAAATACAGGCAGCACATGATGTGTTTGATGTGTTTGCATGAGGATGACAGACTCTTTATCATCTGTTGAAGTATGACTGAGTGATGTTTTGAAATTATATTCTCAGAGAAAAGCCTTTAAGCCGATCCTAAAAGCTATCTGAATGAAGCGGCCTGTTTAGATAGCATTAACCTGTTCAAACAGCATGTGCGTGTGTGTGTAAACAGGACTGACGTGTGTGCTGCTGATGCCCTCCAGCAGGAGTCTGGTAACTTCAGCCTGTCTGTCAAACTCTGCCTGAGCGACCCGTAACTCCTGCTCCGACTGCAGGACACACACAGAGACAGAGCAAATCAAACTTTAGGCACATTCACAATAAACAATGCATTAATTATTTTATCACTGCTACTAATATTACTATAATTAATTATTATCATTTATATTTTATTATTATTATATTGACCTTGTTATTCACGTATGAGCGGCAGCAGTCGTTGCAATCTTTTTGGCTGGAGACTTCAGTTCTCATTCACTTCCATTGATTTATAGACGGTCAAAATAGCTTGTTATGCTGCAAACTTGATTTTCATATTATTTTATTCTACTTTTTTATGTAGTCATGAACACAATTGTTTGTAGAGAGAGTAGTTTGACTGATTTCCTCCATTTATTATTCTAGTCATTTCTCCTATAGGCGACTGAATCGAAAGTTATAAAACAATCGCAAAAATGAACGCACTTCAGCATTGCAGAATAAGCTCAATATATTTTTTTATTTTCTTATTCGTCCTATTCATTTAATTTTTTATATTAATAATATTAATAAATTTATATTTTCTTCTGAATGCACCTTAAATGTTTGGACCAAGAAGATTAGTGTATTTGTAAAGGTGTATATATATATATATATATATATATATATATATATATATATATATATATATATATATATATATATATATATATATATTATGGGTGTGAACCTACACTGGTCTCACGGTTCGGTTCGGTTACAATTATTACGTCATCGACTCGGTTCAATCTTGCTTGTCTGTCTTTAAGTAGTTAGAGCGTTTTAATATGAGATAAATGGGTAACACTTTATAATAACTACACACTATGAATCATTTATTAAGCATTAGCAAATAGTGAATTCATTATTTGTTAAGCATTAACTCTACATTAATAAATGTTAGTAAGCAGATTAAAACTGCAGCTACAAATGCTGTGTTCTCGACTTAACCACATTTATAATGTGCTTAATAATTGTACTTTCATAATTTATTAATGATTTATTTTTCATTACTAAATGAAGTATTGCATTATTTACAAACCAGTTATTTAAGCATAGTTGGTGGTTTTTAAAGATCATTCAGAATGAGTTCAAATTAACATTTATAATTCTTATTATTCAGGCATATACTAATAGTTAATTTGTATGTTAATAAATGCTTTATTAAATCAGCTTCAACCAGTTTTGTGACCTAATTTAAAGTAAGGACTATTTATGCTTTATAAATCCCTTATAAATGACAATTAAAGGCTCAGTTAAATTCCAAACAGGAAAAAAAGAAAATAAACGACTTCATTCATTTCTATTCGTTTGAAGACACACAAATGAAACTGTGTCAAATGAAAAATAAATCTTTGCAACCTTATCTAAAATAAAATTACTGTGCAGTTTAAACATTGCATCCTATTATATTGTTACAGGGTCGCAAGAAGCGTGTGGAAAAACCAAGGCGCAAAATAACTGCCCATGAACTGAGAAAAGTCAAGCGTGCAGCTGCCAAGATGCCACTTGCCACCAGTTTTGCCATATTTCAGAGCTGCAGCATCACTGGAGTGCCCAAAAGCACAAGGTGTGCAATACTCAGAGACATGGCCAAGGTAAGAAAGGCTGAAAAACGACCACCACTGAACAAGACACACAAGCTGAAACGTCAAGACTGGGCCAAGAAATATCTCAAGACTGATTTTTCTAAGGTTTTATGGACTGATGAAATGAGAGTGAGTCTTGATGGGCCCGTGGCTGGATCGGTAAAGGGCAGAGAGCTCCAGTCCGACTCAGACGCCAGCAAGGTGGAGGTGGAGTACTGGTTTGGGCTGGTATCATCAAAGATGAGCTTGTGGGCCCTTTTCGGGTTGAGGATGGAGTCAAGCTCAACTCCCAGTCCTACTGCCAGTTTCTGGAAGACACCTTCAAGCAGTGGTACAGGAAGAAGTCTGCATCCTTCAAGAAAAACATGATTTTCATGCAGGACAATGCTCCATCACACGCGTCCAAGTACTCCACAGCGTGGCTGGCAAGAAAGGGTCTAAAAGAAGAAAAACTAATGACATGGCCTCCTTGTTCACCTGAGCTGAACCCCATAGAGAACCTGTGGTCCATCATCAAATGTGAGATTTACAAGGAGGGAAAACAGTACACCTCTCTGAACAGTGTCTGGGAGGCTGTGGTTGCTGCTGCACGCAATGTTGATGGTGAACAGATCAAAACACTGACAGAATCCATGGATGGCAGGCTTTTGAGTGTCCTTGCAAAGAAAGGTGGCTATATTGGTCACTGATTTGTTTTTGTTTTGTTTTTGAATGTCAGAAATGTATATTTGTGAATGTTGAGATGTTATATTGGTTTCACTGGTGAAAATAATTGAAATGGGTATATATTAGTCAAAATACAACTTGCCTAATAATTCTGCACTCCCTGTAGTCCTCACTTTAGATTAGGTCCCAAAACTAAATTAAAGGTGCAGTATGTAAGTTTGACACCTAGTGGTTAAACTTGGTGTTGCACTCCTGGATCAAAACAATAGCATGCGTGGGATGCCAGAGAAGCGAGTGATTTAAACTGTTCTAAAAAAAGCGACGACACGCGATAGAGGGAATATTCTCCATATTAAAGGGAGTTTTTGTCCTAACCAACACCTCGAATTGAATTTATTAGAAACGGCTTCTATTTCTAACAGCTGAACTTGTGAAACCTATGACAGTGATCAGCTCAGGTAAATCTCGTGTGCTTTATTCAATGCTAACAATATGAGTTTGAATGCCATTTTACATTTAATGATGGGTTAACATGTATTAAACAGATTCTAAACTTTACCATTTCATGAGTGAGTGCATATTCTGAGCTTCTGAAAGGCTGTGTTTAAATTTCTGCCGTGTTTGATCTGGTGCAAACAGCCAAATAGCTCATCACTGCCTCTCTCGTCACAGCGTGTTGTTAGTACACGCGGTTACAATGTAACCTGCTCACCTAATGTTGACGTTCGTAATATTTATGTAATTTGCTAATTAATAACCTCATGTGGAACTGAATCTGTCTCCCATACTGTCCTTTTCGGTCACGGACGCATGCTTTCAGAGCCTTTCTGAATGAATGTATGAAGTATGCTGTTTCCCAACAAGGCAACCCGGGGTGCTGAATTATAATTGGCTAAACTGGCATGTGCATGTGAAAATTACCTAAACAAAGAGAGCGTTCCGGCACGGAAAAAACATTTTCAAAGCAGAATATCTGACTTCAGCATTGTTTTTCAGTTAAACAAGTATGTTCACTTAGGATGTTTCTTAAATATCTGCACACATTATGGTAATTTTATGCTTTAGAAGAGTAAAAAAACTTACATACAGCACCTTTAAGTTGTGTTAATAAAGCATTTATTAACATACATAGTAACCATTACTATATGCCTGAATAATAAGATATATGATAAATGTTAATTTGAATAGTTTATTAATCATTTACTAACTCATTCTGAATGATCTTAAAAACCTCCAACTACTCTTAAATACAAATGGTTTGTAAATAATGCAATACTTAATTAAGTAATGAAAAATCAACCAGTTACAAATTATGAAAGTACTGTACAAATATTAAGCACATTATAAATGTGGTTATAAGTCAAGAATAGAGCATTTATAGCTGCAGTTATAAACTAACGTTTATTTATGTAGAGTTAATGCTTAACAAATAGTGAATTAACTAGAAGCTAATGCTTAATAAATGATTCATAGTGTGTAGTTATTATAAAGTGTTACCGATACAGGTTGTCAGTATGTAATAACCGGTTATGATTATTACTGAACCGATACCAATTTTTTTGCGTCTGCATCCTGGTACATCAAGAAACAATTAAATTTACACCTCTGATATATATTTATTACATAACAACTAAACCAAAAGACAATAACAAAGCATTACGAAAACACATAAATTAATCTGCAATGATGTCACACTTACTTTATCAAGCTCCTCGCTCCAGAGCTGATCAAAGAAGAGACACAAAAACACAAAATTCAGAAACATCAAAAGAAAAGTTGCAATAAAGACGATCAATGAGAGAGCAGAAGGACATCATTATTCTGATAACAGCAGTGAGTATTAGGATGCTCTTCCTCAATGAACAAGAGTGAAACATCTAGAAAACCTATCTAGAAAATAAATCTGTAAAATAAATCACATTTCTGAATGTAGAATACGGATGTGACGTGTGTGTGTGTGTGAGAGTGTGTGTGTGTGTGTGTGTGTGTGTGTGTGTGTGTGTGTGTGTGTGTGTGTGTGTGTGTGTGTGTGTGTGTGTGTGTGTATACAGGTGTGTAATATAAAGTTTCTAAACTGACCAAAAGAGCTAAAACAAGTCACGTGCGAGTAAACTCTCCTCACATTGGTTTATTTTGATTAGAGTCCCGCTCAGCTGTCAGCTGTCATTAAAATGTCATTATTTTAATTTATGACGATAAGCAATAACACATTATAAGCGAAAAGCTGCGCTTTCATTTTGAATGGTGACACCCACAGACATCGTCACCAGGTATATATCAGAGGTAAGACTTTCTCATACATAGCAGTTGGCTTATGCATTAGGCTTTACATTATAGAGAGAAATAACAGATAAACCAAGACAGTTCGGTTAAACTGATAAACAGCTCTCGTTAATAGATCAGCTAGCTTTCACTTTCGTATTTGACATAAAATGCACATTTACCGGTTGGAATGACATCCTGCCCTACTCATAATTCTCTCTTCATATAGGCTTTCATATGACTATTACATATCCATAAAACACTGTGATATAAGCCTGGCTCGGATCGTATTGCTTTCTCACTACAATAGATCCGCTCCAGAGTTCGTTTTAATTGAGCCGAGACCACCTCATTCAGGCAATGTCGGACTGATTGTTTTGGCGTGGATCTGAGCGCGATTGCTGGATTCACATATGCCAAATGAACCATGCTAACTGCAGAAACGCACCAGGTTCCAAAACAAAAGTCTAGGTGTGAAAGCACCCTTTGACACCATGCATCTTGCCAATGACTGAAATAGCTTCAAATGTATTGTTGTGTATTGTCCAAAAAAATAAACTAAACCAAACTAGAAAAGCAGACTACTCCGGATCATGTCTGACACACTCATGAATATTAATATTATTACTTTTAATACTAATATTATGCATGTGTTTAGATACATAAGAATAGATATGAGTACCGATATCTGAACATATAGATATATGGACATTCTAGAATTGCAGGTACATTTTGCATCTCTAAGACAGTTTGTTATTGTATATAACTTTTTCAAAAACGTCAAACAGTTTTAAATAACAAAACAAATTACATAAATGTATCACAAAATAATATTGTATGTGTATTTAGAGATATTTGTCTAGAAAATATTAACTTAAAGACTCACCATAATTATTTTTGACCTGAATCATACATTCAGCTTTAATTATAATCTAATAATTAAGTCTACTTGATTTTTTTTGTGCGTGTGTGTATACTCTAAGTTAAATAAACATTTGCATAAAACCTCTCTTTTTTCTATTACTCCCGTCTCTTCATTCTGGTCAACTCTGTTACATCGATTATAAAAAGACAGAACAATCAGTAAAGCACTGATAGAAAAAACATGGGTCATGCTCCAAGTGATGTCACTTCCTGTGGCGAGAAACTCTGGAAGTAGGGCTGGGCCATATATATATACACTAGATATCGCATACAGACCATGAGCATGCGTCAATAGCGCCGCCACATTTGTACAGTGCTCCCAGGACAAATGTCATTCAACCACACCAATCAAGACTAAAGCAAATGTGAAGATGCTGGACTTTAGTGCTGTGTACAGGTGTAGTAACGAGCAAACAAAGAAAACTAAGTATAAAGGCAGAACATTTCATAGGTAAGATTTTATTTTTTACATTATTGCATGTTATGAACTTTTGTGCTCAACAAGTAACGTTACTGAAGATAATAGGGTCTCTTACTGCACTGACCATAAAGCAAAGGAGCACCAACTTGCACTAAATACTAGCCTTATGCTAGTTTTGTTGAATAAAATCAGCAAACAATGTAAATGAAATATGACAAGATGCTGCAGTGCTAGAAACTTGTATTATTGTCGGCTAAGTGAACGAGCCGTTCATAACGGAGATTCATTCACAAACGAATCGCTCCCTCCGTCAGAATGATAAATGAAAGCAGGAGAGGGGGTGTGTTTCAGGACATGGATTAAATCAAATTTAACAGGGAGGATAATACATCTCCATGCACACAAACACATGCTCCTTGTCGGCAATGCCCGTGCGGTCACTGATCCATCAATGTAAAAAAGTGATGTAAAATTATAATTTTTTGTAATCTAAAAAAATATGTTACTGACCACCGGGAAAACTCCCGATTATAGATATACGTGTATGTATCTCTGGCTCTGGATGGCCAGTCCTCCACTACACCTTGGTCCCACATTCATTTCAAAGGAGCGCTACCCTGTACTAAAATATTGGCTCTATTGACGCATTCCTTCCAATAGACACCAATAGTGTAGGCGACATCTAATGTAAATATTTATAAGGCTGGGCGATATGGCTTTAAAAAAAAAAAAAAAAAATCCCACATTTTTCATATGAAGCAAATATCATTGAGAGACATGGGCCGAAGATAAACATACAAAAGTATATTACATTAATGTTGCCATGGGTAATTTCCTAATTTATTTCCTAATATTTAAAAATGAATAGAAAACATCACTTTAAATTGTATTGACTAATGAAGTGTAACTTTTTTAATTATCACTTGTTGCAATAAATACAATAATACTTATAAGGCATTATTTCTGCATTATCCTCTATCTGTCGGGTGACAGTATGTACATTTTAAAGCAAATTACAGCATTTAAATTAAAACATTTAGGCAAGGCAAGTTTATTTATATAGCACATTTCATATGCAGTGGTAATTCAAAGTGCTTTACACAAATAAGAATAAAAAAGACAAGTATAAGAAAATAAAAAACAGATAATATAAATGATTAAAAACAGATTAAATGGCCACGAAACCCCCTGTCTCAGCAGGGTGTTTTCACACCTCTGTTTTGAAAAAAGTCAGGAAAGTTGGGCGTGTCCAGCTCTGGGAGTGTGGGAGTGTCGAGGGAGGGAAAGAGGGTAGAATTTGCATAGAAGGGAGTTTCCATTTGGGCACGCGCTAAGTTTCACAGGCAAAACAAACACACAGAGGCTGATTTGATACCGCATGGCGAATGAGAGAAAAAAAATCCTCCGAATTTCTCTGTAACTTATGTACTCGGTAGGTAGCGTCAGAAAGCCGTGTGTGTATAGACTATCCTGTCACAAAATGCAGTGAAAATCCTGCACGACGGGAATAGTTTGTGTTTACATGTTTACACTCGGAGAGCAGCATTTAAACAAAGGGCACTGCACTGCAAACACTTACCAAATCTGTAGACAGACAATCAATCTGGAGCTGTGTCTTTTTATTAAAAGTAGACGAGCGGCAAATCCGGATTTCACCATTTCCAGATGAGAAAAAGCTCTCGGGTAAAAATGTTCCTTACAAACGCGTTTCTGTCGCGTGTCGCGTGCACTGTAATCCACACGTGAGTCCAGCTGCTCTCTCATAAAGGGAAAATGAAAACAAAACCTTCGTTGCAACACACTAATAAATGCAACATCTATGACTCTTGTCTTGAAATTCTTGTACTTTCACTTGTTTTGGCAACACAACGTGGCGTCTCTCTGCCGTCTGAACGCTGTAAACTGGTAAACAGTCTCCGGAGCTATCATGCATATTAATGAAGTTTCACGTCATACACAATAGAGCGCGCTGATTGGTTTGAAGCACGTCTTTCTCATGAATTAATGCCGCACACTCAGAGACGTCACGATGTCCTCGAAAAAACAGACAGCCATTCTCCACTCTGGATTTACACCCATGTATCTCATGGCCGTGACGTAGCTTCAAAAATTCGTTTCAAACCGGAAGAACGAATTTGCTCAAAATAACGCAAAAACAACCAATTTTCACTTTTTAGTGCAATATATGTGTCCTAATAGTGTTTATAGCAGCGTGGGACACATATATGACTGTCAACAGCTCAAAAAATGTGTTTTGGTGTTTCGTGACCCTTTAAGATGTGTTAAAGTTATAAAAGAATTTTATAGGTTAATTTTAGTTAGGTTTTTTTTATAGTTTAACAATAAAACAAACAAATAAAAGGTTACATTAAATTTGGTCTCTAAACCATTCCCATCATTCGCCCTCTCTTCTCAGATAGGATGGCGGGCCAAATCAAAGGTTTCCATGGGCTAACCTAGTTTGGGAATCTCTGGTATAAAAGATTCATTTTACTGTAAAATATACATTTGTTGTACTGAACACCATTCCAGTTTAAAGACAATAAATGAAAAAGGCTTGAAAAGTACCCGCAGTTCTTATATTTGTGTGCGTGCGTGTGTGTGTGTGTTCTTACTGCAGATGCGCTGGCAGAAAGCACATAATTACGCGGTCGAGTCTCTTGAAAGTCTGGAACAGCCTGTAAACAGACAGGAGGACATGTTAATACAAACCTGTGCCAAATACACAATCAGCCATCACTTAATGCAGCAGATATTTTGGGTAAGAGACTGACTGGCACCATCTTTATCAGCCTGCAGAATGAAAACTGATGGTCACTAAGAAGCTTCTTAATGCCATGCAGAAAAATTGAAATATCAGAAGATTTAAATCAATAAATATGATAGACAAAGCATCTGAATTAGGGCTGCACGATACTCGGAAAATATGCAATGTATGCGATTTCATTGTTGCAATATTTCCATTTCCATTTTTCTGGAGAAATTTTATTAGCATTTCCCAAATAAAACATTTCCCTAGAGAAATTTTATTAGCCATTTATTTAAATCATTTATTTTTATAATTATCATACTACAATAAATGGCTGATAAATATTTTTCAGAGCTCTCATTTCCGCCAGTCTAAATATTTTCAGCTCTAGGTAAACCTTTGGGCCGCTCCAGCCAATAGCAGAACAGCATCTACTGGGAAGGCGTGTCTAAACACAGTACAAATCCATCTGATTGGTCAAATTTGAATAAACAACCTATGCGTAGAAAAATTTTATTAGCTATTTTTTAAATCATTTATTTATATAATGATCATACTAAAATAAATGGCTAATAAATATTTTTCTGATCTCTTATCTTTACTCCCACCATAAGTGATTATTTTCAGCTCTAGGTTTACCTTTGGGCTCCTCCAGCCAATAGCAGAACAGAATCTACTAGGGAGGCAGGAATAAAGGATACTACATCTGATTGGTCAAATTTGATTACAACCTTTGCATGCAAAAAAATGCTTATACAATTTTGAGGCACACTAAATTTTGGATAAACAACCCATGTAATGATTGCCACAAAAATCAAGCTTAACTTATTGCACCTCTCTGCAATACAGATATTTCATATACTATTATAGCGATAATGCTAATTTTTCAATATACTGTGCAGCCCTAATCTGAACGATGAAATAAAGTAATACGTCAACGGAAAAAAAATGCATTTTTGAGAGCACTTTGCATAAAAATGATTGCGTAAATGAATCCCAAAGCATTTAAAGTGGGAATATATTATGATATGATGGAACAAAGGATAAGAGGATCACTGCTTAATTAAAATGGTATTTCTGTTCTGTTCACATTTTAGCCACTAGAGGATGCTGACAGAATAACTACAATTCCTACAAATAAAACTTTCATTAAAGCTGCATATATAATAAGAAGAAGAATAAAATCTACAAAAACCTAATAGCAAAATTAAATACTATTAAGACAATGATATGCAATATGATATAAATGAGGAAATATCTGAGAGGATTTTCCCAATTAAAATTTTAATATCAGTTTATAAGAATATTATTCATTCATTCATTCATTTTCCTTTGGTTTAGTCCCTTTATCCGTCATGTTTTACACAGCGGATGCCCTATCAGCTACAACTCAGTACTCAATACATCAATACATCCTCATTCACACACACGCACTCATACACTACGTCCAATTTAGTTTATTCAATTCCTCTATAGCGCATGTGTTTGGACTGTGGAGGACACCGGAGCACCCGGAGGAAACCCACGCCAACACGGGGAGAACATGCAAACTCCACACAGAAATGCCAAGTGGCCCAGCCGGGACTCGAACCAGCGACCTTCTTGCTGTGAGGCGACAGTGCTAACCACTGAGCCACCATGTCTCCCCTAAGAATATCAGAGATATTTTTTTTATTTACTTATAAAACTATTAATATTAATGTAAATAATAATTAATATTTATATTAATCCTAAAATGGACATATTATAACATTTAATGTCTTCATTCAGGAAAAGAATTAAAATAAATAATTTTAATAAAAAAAAATAACATTTCTAATCTGGCTGCTTCATTGTACCTCCAGGGAATACAAGTACGACAAAACTATCATAGCAAGTTATAATATAAAAACATTAGTGTTACATTTAGTCATCTAGTAAGCCAAAGATAGTTAAAAAAAAAAAAAAACACAGAAATGCTTTTTTCCCAATGAAATGATATTCTAACAAGAGCAACCATTCATTCATTCATTTTCTTTTCGGATTAGTCCCTTTATTAATCAGGGGTCGCCACAGCGGAATGAACCGCCAGCTTATCCAGCATATGTTTTACACAGCGGATGCCCTTCCAGCTAGAAACACCCATACACTCTTGCATTCACACACATACACTACGGCCAATTTAGTTAATTCAATTTACCTAAAGCGCATGTCTTTGGACTGTGGGGGAAACCGGAGCACCCGGAGGAAACGCACGACAACAAGAGCAACCAGACAAATCAAATAAATATTGTGTACAATTGTGCATTACACTTGCATACAGTATTTGATTTGCACATTCAGTGTAATTGACTTACTGGTTATAAATGAAAGTTATTAAATAGCCAGTTAGTGTTTATTTTAGGACAATACAGAAATTTCAGTTCATTCAAATATATGCAATTCCATCATATCACTCAAAATAACATCTTATAAAGCTCCCAGCAAGTGAAGTGCATGAAAAATGAGGAACAAAACTGATTAAACCTTTATGCTAATCAAAAAATGGTAAAAAAAAAAAATTAAAAAAAAGCATAATGTGCAAGAGGAAATTCACTGCAATACTCACTTCTCCCTCACACTGCAAAAGTTAAAGCAGAAGGTTAAAGTTAGTGCTTGTTTAACAGGAGGAAGAGATGCAGATGCACATTTATATTCCTATGTGGTCCGACAACACTTGAGATCAGTAAACAGACCATTTCTTCCTCAAAATTACTGAAAGATTAAAATCTAACTAATGCTTGAACTAGAATCAGACGATGCATAGAGGAAAAAAAATAGATGAAAAAGTAAAAGTGTAATAATAAGTCTTACAGCTGCTTTGGCCTCTGCTGCTTTGGCCTTCTTGAGACGTGCTTTACAGGCATCCAGATCCAAGCGTCGATTCTCCAGGAGTCTCCGCTCTCTCTGTGAGGAGGATGAAAACATTTATCAGTGCATCAGTCTTGCTAACTGAGAGAACAATATTTACAATACACAAATACTCTTCATTGAAAATGTATTATACACATAGACATCACCTTTTAGAAACGTACACTATATATTGCATAACTGCAGGTTAACTATGTTAGGGATAACTAAGTTCATCCAGGAGTGTTATCGTAGAATAAACCCAACAGGTTTATCAGCAGTCTGATGCGAAGAGGAGCACTGTTGTATAGAACTGAAGGGTTCATTCAGCCAAAACACTTTATCTCGCTTATTACGTGGCTAATTGTCACAAAACCTATAAATTAGACACAAAACATTGTTCGGAGTTGTAATAGTTTTGCCAAGTCTTTAATTAAATGCAAAGCTGACAAGAACGAAACCAGCTAAATGGAGTATACACTAACCTGTGCATTATTTAGTCACAAGATGGCACCAAAAAAATGCAAAGCTGACAGAAATGAAAGCGCTAAATGGAGAATATACTAACCTAACTATTATTCATTGGTGCCAAACAGTCAAAAACTGCAGCGTGACAGTCAAGCAGATACATATGATTGTGGATGCAAGGAAGGTGTGAATTATACATTGATGATAGAGGGGCAGAATGGGGGGGGGGGGTAATGGGGGGGTCACTTTTTGGTAATGTTGTGTAATACATGGTACAGTAGGTCATATGCTTTATGCATCTACTTAAATTACATCTAATGTATTCATAAAACATTTATTTTTTCAGTGTTTGAGGGATGTTTACTGTATTCTGACCTACAGTAACCTCTGTACTTACGTTACTGTAGGTCAAACTATACATCTCATGGTTTCTGCTACATTCATTCTACCATGGCGGGGCGCCACGACAAAATTCATCCCGCCACGGCTACATTACAGTTTCTCATTTAAAACATTGTCGTTTATTTTTTTTAAATAGCGGGTTATAATCGCACCAAAACGTATTAAAAAGTACATGAACTATAACAGCGCAAGCTTTTCTGTAACCGTAGTTGTGCTGTGCGTTATTTGTTTATAGGTCTATGGCTCTGCATACAACAAACAAAGACTTTATCTTGCTGGAGTTTATAGCCATCTCACTTTACCTCAGGACGCATTAATGCCGCTCTGTAGGTCTATTGGAGACGTTCATAAATATTCCTTGCAAATCTAATAAAGGTTGGAGACATATTCACTACATTAATGTGCTAAATTGCACTTGAGCAGCGTATATTTGAGGGCGTGCAAGAAGTTTTGTGCACGAAGAAAGGAAATCCTAGCGCAAGCAAAAAGATCTGCATGCTCGTATTACACAAATCCAGGCTCGACTTGTAGTACTGCGTCACATTTGTCATTGAATTAACGCCAAAGGTAGTTGGTAGATCACAGCTGGAAAAAATCCTAGAGGAAACACTGCATCTAATTTCACTCATTTTAGGCTATATCTAGATACAAACACCTATTTTACTAGAGAGGTGTCTTTTGAACATTTACGGTGTTTCGATGCTGTACAGCTGCCGGTTTCAGACTGATGGTTTTTACCTTGGGATTATGTATTCACAATAGTATGAACCGTTATAGGGGTGAACAAATGTATATTTTATTATCTATCATTTTAATTATTAATATCATTACTTAAAGGTGCTGTATGTAAGTTTTTTTACTCTTCTAAAGCATAAAAATACCATAATATGTGTGCAGATATTTAAGAAGCATCCCAAGTGAACATACTTGTTTAACTGAAAAACAATGCTGAAGTCAGATATTCTGCTTTGAAAATGTCTTTTCCGTGCCGGAACGCTGTCTTTGTTTAGGTAATTTTCACATGCATAATGCCAGTTTAGCCAATTATAATTCAGCACCCCGGGTAGCCTTGTTGGAAAACAGCGCATTTCATTCATTCATTCAGAAAGGCTCTGAAAGCATGCGTCCGTGACCGAAAAGGACAGTATGGGAGACAGATTCAGTTCCACATGAGGTCATTAATTAGCAAATTACATAAATATTACGAACGTAAACATTAGGTGAGCAGGTTACATTGTAACCACGCGTCCTAACAACAAGCTGTGACGAGAGAGGCAGTGATCAGCTATTTGGCTGTTTGCACCAGACCGACAGAAATTTAAATACAGCCTTTCAGAAGCACAGAATATGCACTCACTCACGAAACGGTAAGGTTTAGAATCCGTTTAATACATGTTAACCCACTTTAACATCATTAAATGTAAAATGGCATTCAAACTCATTGTTAGCATTTAGCACCGAATAAAGCACACGAGATTTACCTGAGGTGATCACTGTCATAGGTTTCACAAGTTCAGCTGTGAGAAATAGAAGCCGTTTCTAATAATTCAATTCGAGGTGTTGGTTAGGACAAAAACTCCCTTTAATATGGAAAATATTCCCTCTATCGCGTGTCGTTGCTTTTATTTAGAACACAGTTTAAATCACTCGCTCCTTGTATTCAAACTGGCAACCCACGCTCACGTTTGTTTTGATCCAGGAGTGCAACACCTAGTTTAACCACTGGGTGTCAAACTTACATACTGCACCTTTAAGATACCGATCAGAGAAAACTATTTCTCACTATTAAAGAGCTGACTCACCCAAAAACAACTTATTTTGACGTCCTTCAGGGAGATCAAGAGTTAATAAAGAGAGTCAATCCACCCCAATCCCCCCTATAATTCGCACCCTGGATGCAAGTACATGGATGTGCCTACGTTATTCAGCGGTTGTTATCTGGGAATAACATACCTTGGAATGTTGTGACTGACCAATCAGAAGTGTGCATTCCAGAAAGCTGTGTAATACATATACTGTCCACCCTATACACAACAACGTAACTTTTCTGACTTTGACTCTAATGTTATAACATGCACCTTCTGTAAAGCTGCTTTGGAATAATAATTATTGTGAAAAGCGATATACATATGAACTTGATTTGAATAACTTGCAGCGATGGCATCAAATCTACAAGTCAGACTCACAGAAATGGTCCTCCAGTCTCCCTCCAGGAAGTTGCGCAGGGGTGTGAGGAAGCTGATGGACGAGGCCTGCAGAAACTCTCTCTCAGCGCCGCCGAGCCTCCTCTGACAGTCGCCCACTTTGATCAGGGTGCTTCCTACAGCAAACACAGATGAGTCACTAGCTACATTTTCATCCACTAATTTTTATGTGCATCTTGGAATATCGCAGTAAAAGAATGCTTAATGGAAACGCCAAGATGTGGATAAATTTGAATATAATGTTCATCGCCACTGGCTTGCTTGGTTTGGGACTTGTGGAGCTGTGTATTGTAGGACTTGCTCTTCAGTGTTTGGGCTTTTAGTAGTGGCATTAACTGAACTAAACATCAATTGCAAAAATTGGACTGAAGCCATTTCAATTTAGTAGAACTTTTATGTTAAGCTGCTTTGACACAATCTAAATAAAGATTAATTGAATTGAATTAAATTGAATTAAATTAAATAAAACTGAGTAGGATAAACTTTATACAATAAAAATAATTGTGCATAAACGTTGATGAACACACATTTACTGAATAAATTCCTGCATGAATGTCAAAACAGTTTAGTTTGAATAGATGCTGTGATGATAAAAATGTGTGTGATGGGACTCACAGAGCAGCATTTCAAGCACATTGTAAAAGATCTGAAATGTTGTTTTGCTGATTGTAAAAGGCCTCAGCCGTCAGTCCATCATCACAGTGCTTCATGATTCTTATATTATCATTTCCTCCAGAACTGTCTTGAGCATCTGTCTGCGCTCCCAAAGAGAGTCTCAGACCAAGGTATATTAGAAAGAGTATTGTAAAGAATTAACTGTCCATGTTTATGTCCATGTTCAACTGTTTAAAAAGATGTTGAGGCTCTAGTTTATGAAAAATAAGGAAGATATCTTTCTTTATATCAGTCAAAATAGCACAAGATTACCCTCCTTCAATATATGACACCAATTAAGGGTTAGCACAAGGATGAATCTAAATTGAATCCCAAAGTAGTCAGATTACGTTAACACAAATATGTAATCTAAGACATTATATAATATGTAATATACAGTATAATTCATAATATTAAAATTCATATGTAATCTACCCAACTCTGGTCACATGTAAAATCTACAGCATGGGCACAATCATGGCTGGACTGAGAACAACTTATTCTCCAAAAACGTTTCATTTCTATACAGATGAATAATAAGCATTAAATAATTGTTGTATTCTTCTGAGCGTTTTCCATTATTTATATTGCAATGGGTAAATGCAAAATAATAAATTGTGTCAGTTGGTTGACAGAGGGAACGTTAACAAACACACATTAGTCAGAAGAGTTGATCAGCCACAGAATCAATAATAAACGCTGAACGCCACTTTAAATCCACAGTGCGGTCTGGGACTTTGACTGCACAAATTGACTGAATCGTCTCGCAGTCCTGTATATATGCAAAGTAAGATTTATTATTCAATTTTGTAAATACAGCAATGTTTACTAGAAATGTTACTCTTTTTGTTACATCAATTGATTTTTACTTAATGTGTTACTTGTACACATACGATAATTGTTTGTAGTTTACAAGCAAAAAAAATTGTTTACTACATTAAATTGTTTGTAAGGACATAAAAATCTTCATACCTTATTTATTTAATTATGTGCAGAACAGAAAATCCTTATTAGGATTTTAAAAAATGAAAAAGATAATGCGTTAAAATGAAGTGGTGAAAATAAAGTGATACTTTTATTGCACTATTTTCAACATAACTATTCAAATGAAATCCATAATTAAGCCCTTATTGGATGAAAACCTAAAAAGTTCAGGTTGCTTTATTGACATGACATTTAGTACTGCCAAAGCATTTTAGATATGTATAAAATTTGTAATATATTAACATCATCAAATTAATAACATATACAGCAAATGAGAAATAAATGACAGGAAAAATGAATAAAATCAGACACTAACTCTAAAATAGATCATAGTTATTAATAGTTAATAATTAGAATAAAAAGTGCAGATTATTTAAATAAGGCAAATGAGTTGATTGACCATTTCTAATGGTGTACTATTTGCAGCCAGTTTAGATGTCATTTAGATGCATACCTGCCAACACTCCCGTTTTTCCCGGGAGTCTCCCGTATTTCCGACCCGTCTCCCGTATTGTTCTGTCTCCCGGTAAACTCCCGGAATCCCCCCCATCCGCCCCCCGCTCCTCAGCATTTTGGTACAGTCTGGGCTGAAACCTGGTGCTTGTGCGCGTGCTCCATCTTCCCAAATCTCTCACCCCTCCCGGCCCGCTCCCCGCTCTTCAGTTCGCGCCAGTGTTGCCAACTTAGCCAACTTTTCAGACCCCCCTAGCGACAAATCTAGCGACTTTTTTGTGTGTTACTGGAGATTTTTATAGATGTCGTTTGTCCATTACTGTACCGTCCCTACTCTTCTCAACAAGCTGCGGGTGATGCCGCGGCCCCTCCCCCGCCTCAGAGCACTGACAGGCGGCCCAGTCCTCGTACAGCAGCCTCTCCCACCTGCAGCCTGACAGCAGATTACCCCTCTGCGTACCGACGGCAAATGATTTAGCACCGGGAGTGTGAAGGTATTTCCCTTGTACAGTCAAACTGATCTGCTTCTCCTTTATTTTAACAATTTAATTTGACTGTTTATTGTTCACAATCAGAGATGTTTTAAGTGAGAGTTTCAGAACTTGTCTGAGTATATTACGTCTGAGAGATTACTATAATGATATACTGTATTCAAATAGCAACAAATTTAGTTAAATTGACAAGCTTACATAAAGCGTAGTGCAAATATAATACCCCATTTATTTACCATAGGCTGTTAAACAAACAGAAAAGGTAGAACGTGATGACGTCAGTAATATGCAAATTATTGGCAGGTATGTTTAGATGTATAAAGTTTTTTTTGTAATCATTTAAAGAATCTATTAAGAATCTATTATTTACTTTTTCTCTCAGTCTCGTGCCTGTGCACGCTGTCAGCTGTGAGGACAAGTGGATAGCAGTCTTTTATAAAAGAGTAATGCAAAAATGCATACAATTAACAACAGCTTTAGAAAGCGAAGGAGATTTAGAAACACCGGCTGGATGCATTGTAAGCTTCAAAAAGGTGCATATCTGTGGCTCTGCAGAGCATGTCAGACTGTCTGAGGAAGTGCTGTTCTTGCAGACAGTTGACAGTTCTCGTGCACACACAATAAGCAGTATGAAATTTGTAGGGCGAATTTTCTACTGGTTAATCGAACGTGGATGCTTGGTTATCTTGGGCGGATACAAAAAAAAAAAGTGTAAAAAGATAATATTGGTTAAAAAAATTATAAAAATAAAAAATACTTGGGGCTGCCCAAGTAAAGTCTATGTGTGGGAAGCACTGCTATACATGGTAACTTTATTGACATTGATTACAGTAACACTCCAGGGTTTTTCCAATGGATATTTTAAAGAATGCCCAATAAGGGGTTAAAGAATGACCCATAATTGTTTTTACCCATATGCTCCATGTGATTTAAGCATTTTGCCTTCGATCCCAAATCAGTTTTGTTATTCCAGATTCACTGATTAATGCCAACATTGTAGCATTTTCAGAATTGTGCACAAATATTAAATATTAAACAAAACAAATGCAAAAGAAATGCATCGTCACTGGTGATTTTAGACACGCATATAATGCTTGTAACTTTGTTGACAGTAAATGAATTAATGACCAATTTAAGTCAAATGTTCACAAAACAAAGATTCGTCCATTTATTTTACAAGTAGACACTTCAAGAATTTCTAGACTTCAGATTAGCTGGATTGGTCTTAAACTTACAGAGATTGTATTTGTGCTTGAGCTCATGATAAAAGCATCGGGTCAGTCACCGAACGTTAAAGAGCCATTTAAAACCACTAAGTGCACTTTAGTTTGAGAACAGACAAACAAGAAGTGCACAGTTCCCTCTCCACTGTATGAAGCTACTATAATTGAGATCTGCACTTCTCAAGTGGCAACCAAACACAGCAATAAAAGCTTTTATCATTCGCAAGTAAACAGAAATAAACCCTTAAAATTTAGCACTGGAATTTATATTTATTCTCTTATTAGTGGCCATTTGCAAGCCAATCGTATATATTAGGGCTGCGCGATAGTGGGAAATACATGCAATTTCTTTTTTGCCATATAACATTTCCCTAAAAAAATTCTTTTTTTATTAGCTAATATAAAAACATTATTTATTTATTTATGATCATACTAAAATAAACAGGTAATATATATTTTTATGATCTAATTACTCTTTACCAATGTCAAGGTGCAAATATTTATATTTTAAGAATGAGAAACAATGATAAAAACATATTACATAATATTAACCTCAATAATAACTTCATATTTCAATAAGAGTGGATGGAGGGAGGCAGGGAGGGATGGATGGAAAGGCAGACAGACAAACAGACCAATAGATAGAACTATAGAATGATAGATAGAACAATAGATAGAAGGATAGACAGACAGAACGATGGATGGATGGATGGATGGATGGATGGATGGATGGATGGATGGATGGATGGATGGATGGATGGATGGATGGATGGATGGATGGATGGATGGATGGATGGATGGATGGATGGATGGATGGATGGATGGATGGATGGATGGAACGACTGACAGATAGACTGATAGAACAATAGATAAAAAGATAGAAAGACAGACAGAAGGATAGATAGAATGATAGATACATAGAATGATAGATAGAACGATAGATGGACGATAAATGTCTGCGCCGAGCACGCAGTATTCTTAAAGATTCCTCTCACCCTGCTCACAGACTGTTTTCTCTCCTGCCCTCTGGCAGGCGCTTCAGGCTCCCCTGGACAAAAACCAGTAGACTAAGGAACAGCTTCTTCCCCAGAGCTGTCTCCCTTTTGAACTTTGCCCCCCACTGACTCTTTGCCCCCTAAATACACCCCCCACTCTCCTCATAACTTATACTCCTCATAATCATTGCACGATTTAAAAATTGCACATATTCATTGCACTGATTCATTTATTTGAACTGTACATACCCACTGCACATTTGTAATTTTGTACACACCAACTGTACATATACATTTGTAATTGTTTATCTATCGGCACACTTCTAATTATTAATAGCAACCTGTACATATATCCATCTATTGTAAATCTCTGTTCATAGCTAATACAACCTGTATATAATGTTCATAGTACATCCATCTGTAAATATCACCATAGTTTTTCTGTAACTGCACTTTATAACTTATACCTGTATCCTTCACTTGCTGCTATTGCACTCCTGGTTAGACCTAAACTGCATTTCGTTTCTGTTAGATAGAAGGATAGATAGAACGATAGAATGACAGACAGACAGAGCAGTAGATAAATAGAACGATAGAAAGAACGATAGAATGACAGACAGAGCAATAGATAGATAGAACGATAGATAGAACGATAGAATGACAGACAGACAGAGCAATAGATTGATAGAACGATAAATAGAAAGATAGAATGACAGACAGACAGAGCAATAGATAGATAGAACGATAGATAGAAAGATAGAATGACAGACAGACAGAGCAATAGATAGATAGAACGATAGATAGAAAGATAGAATGACAGACAGACAGAGCAATAGATAGATAGAACGATAGATAGAAAGATAGAATGACAGACAGACAGAGCAATAGATAGATAGAACGATAGATAGAAAGATAGAATGACAGACAGACAGAGCAACAAATAGATAGAACGATAGATAGAACGATAGAATGACAGACAGACAGAGCAACAGATAGATAGAACGATAGATAGAACGATAGAATGACAGACAGACAGCAATAGATAGATAGAACGATGGATAGATGGATGGATGAATGGAACGATGGATGGAACGATGGATGGATGGAATGATAAATGGATAGAAAGATAGAATGACAGAACGATAGATAGAATGACAGACAGAAGGAAACATTCTTCAGATCTGATGTGTGAAATATCTTTAAAAAAAGCCCTGTCCAATTCCCTTTTGAAACAACTTTGATATTTTTCTTTCTCACACAACCAGTTGAATAGAATAGAATTTATATTGCACATTTATATTGCATATTTATATTGCAATTCAATATAAAAAAGACTTATACTTTTATCTAATATGAAAGCTTGATTCCTAAAATATTGTTTATTTAATTAGATCTGGGTTAAGAGTGAAATAATTTTCTTCAGCAGCTTTACTGAATATCATGATGGTAATAGGATGTGACATCACAGATGACCTTTGACACTATTGATCACTGCGACAGAGAACAGAAAGGAAAAAGCGTGTAGATTTATTGGTTTGGCCTGCAGGAGAAAACAGTCAGAGACTGCGAAATCAATTTAATCCCACTGAAAAAAACCTCAACATCACTGTCAGTGCTGTTTAATTATTACAACACTTAAAAAAGTGAACCGCTCGCTAACCTATTGTGTTTTCATAATACATCTACAAAAGCAGCTTTAGACATACAAACACTGACAGTGGCTCTTAGTATTACTGGAAAAGACTGAATTAAATTAAGAGCAACATTTGAGAGCCAAATCAATGGATTTGTCCTGGATTGAGTGCTGTTCAGCTTATTTTACTCCTACAGACAAATTAGGCATTTACTTTTGGCAGCCTTTTCGGTCTAATGATCTGATGCTGAGGTTTGCAAAGATAAAACACTTGCTATTTATTCTTTCTGAAAAAAATATTATGTATGATCAAAACATGTTTTTCAAGCATCAAAACAATAAAAGTGTGATGCAGCTTTAAACTTAGCTTCGTTTTCTCTTTCCTTGCTTCCCTTTTGAGCAAAAAATATGTCAATGGATATTACAGGGCTTGAAATTGCGACCGTTTTGGTCGCATATGCGCCTGAAATGTTATCTATGCAACCTCAAAATATATTTGGGAGCATTTGTGCGAGTGCATAAAATTGATGTCGTACGATCAGTTTTCACAGCAAAATGTTCACCACATGCGCGAAATTAGGAATGGTTCAAAACAGTTGACATGTCAACTTGCTGCAGTAAACAAAGCCCACAATGCTTGCCCCGCCTTCAAGCTCTTCTTATTGGCCCACTGTGCTAGAACAGAACGCGAATGGATTGGTTAATATCAGCTGTCAATCACTCAGTTCCGATGACAGGAGCTACAGCCGTGAAACTGTAAAGGTCTGGATCTGAGAGAATGAAAACAACACTGACAGATTTAGTTTTAGAAACCATCCAAAGCTACAAATAATGGCACATCTGATCAGTGATCATGTGCTGAATGTCAATCCAGCATTTACACTTTTCGAAGAGTGGATAAAAGACTTTCAGATTTTAAAGTCTGCTATGAAAATGACTAAAGCATTCACTGTAAAGCCGGTGGACGGAGTTTTCAGGTAACTGTTTGCCACTGAATCTACAGATTTTAAGCACGAGATGTTCTAACGTTATTTAATCCTTCATTTAATCGTCACGATGCTGTCAGTCGTGCGACTGACACCGCGTTCACTATCGCTAAAGAGCATGCATTCACCGAGATGAAACTAATATTGCAGCTCATGAAAAGACAGTTATTGCTATTAAGATGACATATGCAAATAATAAGTTATATGTCAATACCATCTGTGCACTATCAGACAGCACCCGTGAGAACAGCACAGTTATTATTGTTAATTCAGTTCATCTCATTCACGTCAAGCAGTGCATGCAGCGCATGCAGATTTTTGTTTATTTGTTAGATGTGATTAGAGTGTTAATATATAATAGAATCTGTAATTATAAAACCGGTAGTAACGGTGCTCATAATTTTTGGTGAGTGCGACAAAATTTTGTCTGGTGCACCTACATTTTTGAAGTTAAGAGCACCGGTGCTACCAAGAAAAAAATGTTAATTTCGAGCCCTGTATTATGCATTATTATTACATTGATAAAGATGAAGGTATGATTCAGGAGGTGGAGATGGTGAAAAATATACAAAAATAGTACATTGGGAGTAGGGATGCAACGATTATAGATTTTGGTTGTACGATTATAGTCTGAGAAATAATCACGATTTCACGGTTATCACGATTATTATGCATTCATTGCTTCAAAACAATCATTGATTTTTTTTTTCTAATTTTAAAGTGTTATTTATTGCGGCTCAGTAACCAATTAATACAGCACAAAATAAAAATAAAAAACAAACGATAGTCCGTTTCTCTTTGGACTTAAAGTATTTGGCTTTAAAGAATAAGTAATGATTTTACACTGAAAATAAATGACAAAACAATTAATAAAAAAATAAGAATAAATTAAAACAACTGTTTTTGTCCAATGTAAATTTTAGCATCATATTAGCTAAGTATTTCCCTTTTAAAGAGAACAAATGTAGTCCCCTTTGCATGCAGTGTTCGCCTCCATTAGAAATAACGATCTTGCGCGCACAAAAGATGCAACGTGTGAACGGCCCTTAGTTGATAGCCTCAGCTGTAGTTATTCCAGTGTGCATGCGTATTAGCCTCGGTGTACAGAAATTTACTAGCGCACAGTTGGCATATGCAGAAACACGGTGTTGAGAAGCCTTTACGATTAATTAAAATTGATGAATTAAATCGCGGTTAATAGTGAAATTGATTAATTGTTGCATCCCTAATTGGGAGTCTTTAAGTTCATATTTACAAGACAAAATGTCACCAAAAAAACACATACAAAACATAATTTTTAGAAATAACTTGATACACTGCAAAAATGCTGAGCTCCACACAATCGGTTTGTGTTGGTGCAACATGAAGGAATTAAGTTAACTTATTAGTTTTTTACAAATGTAAGTGGACTGAACATAAAACAATTCAGTTGTCCCCCAAAAAATATCAAAAAGTGTGTTGTTTTAGCTCATAAATAATAAACAAACAGCAAGTGTCATTTTTGAGTGTATAATTTGTGTTCAAAACAGTTTCATTATCTAAAGTTTTTGTTTCTGAAAAACAATAGAAGATTTATCTTGTAGTCGCAAAATGTTCCTGCAATTCTAGAATCACTCATAAAAGAATGATAATCACAGTTTTTTGACACATTTCTGAGATGGGACTCTTACCATACGGTGTTCCCGGTCCAAACTCCTTTGCAGCCTCCAGCATGAACTGGGATAAAATCTCTCCATTAGTGGCCCGTGGTGGAATCTTCCGGTCAAGCTTCTCATACAGGAACTCTTCGATGCGAGCACCTGGTACACAGACAGACATATAACATTAAAAAAACAACCATCAAAAACACCAGATGGCAAAAAAACACAAGCAGCTATAAAAGGACACTTAAAAAAATAAGAAGATAGAGCGAGAAAACAATGATTAGAAATTGATGACTTCACAAAAAAAACAAATGCACAGTTTTTACAGTAAACAAATGAACGCTTATTTGGTTTCAATGTTTCAAATGAGGTAAAAATAGCATAAAAGAAATTGTAAAATTGTAAAAAAGTATTTTATTTATTTTTTTAATTTTATGTTACTGAAAGATGAATAAATATCTATAAGTATCTGCTTGTTAAGTCTCCAAGCGCTCTATCAAACTGTATGGGGAGACTCAACAAATAGTAATAATATATATTTACAAAGCAATGGAATACTTTAGAAAATCACAATATATATATATAGGGATGCACAGTGGCTCAGTGGGTAGCACATTCGTCTCACAGCAAGAAGGTTGCTGGTTCGAGCCTCTGCTGGGTCAGTTGGCGTTTCTGTGTGGAGTTTGCATGTTCTCCCCGTGTTCGCGTGGGTTTCCTCCAGGTGCTCGAGTTTTCCCTCACAAGTCCAAAGACATGAGGTATAGGTGAATTGGGTAGGCTAAATTGTCCGTTGTGCATGTGTGTGAATGAGTGCGTATGGATGTTTTCCAGTGATGGGTTGCAGCTGGAAGAACATTCGCTACATAGAACATATTCTGGATAAGTTGGCGGTTCATTCCACTGTGGCGACCCCAGATTAATAAAGGGATTAAGCCGAAAAGAAAATGAAAGAATGAATGAATGAATATATATATATATCTATATATTTACACCTAATATCCGCTGGCCAGAAAGTGATGAATTTTTTATAAACTGTTAAAATATTGGTGTCTGTGATGCAGTCTAGAGACTGTCCAGAGACTGTGTACACCAAGATTTTATACAAAATTCACTTTAATGTGTGATATGACTCAAAAGGGGTCCTAAACGAATATTCTCTTGGACCCAGAAACAGTATTTCATATGTCACGACTTAACAAGAGGATGAATAAATAAATAAAACAATTATAAATATTTGTAAAAAAAAAAAAAATAATAATCTTTTTCAATTTTGTTTTCACTAGCTACATTTCCATCCACCTATTATATGCACATTTTTGAAATATCGCATAAAAAACCCTGGAAATGTGAAGATTTACATAGATTTTGAAAATGCGCATAAAAACCTGAGTGGGATAAACTTTGTATCTGATAAGAAAAGGGGAAAAAATGCATTTAACAAATAAGTGACGACCATCCCTGATGGAAAACATCAGCGGAACGCACAAATCTAAGACTTAACTAAGTTATTATATACAAAAAAAGGCCTTCTCATAAAACTGCAACTTCCATTTTTCTTTTGATATTTGGTGCCAGTTTATCAGGAAGTGACAATATTGTTCTCTTGGACTCGTTGGATGGAAATGCTGCTTTATTCGCAAATGTGATATTTCAGTTTTGTGCATAAACATAATGCGTACCTTTAGATGGAAACATGGTTATTGACACATTAAATGGATGCTTTATTTGCAAATGTTTTATTGGATATTTCATTTTTGCGCACAAATCCAATTCGCATCTTTGGATGGAAACACAACTATTCCTTATAGCACACTAATGGTGAGAGGGGCGTGGTTAAAAATATTGTGACATTGACATTGACGTCAACAGAGAAGTACCGCCACTACAAATGCGCAATATATTTAGACTTTAATGGGCTCTATGCACAGCTAGAGTTCTAAAGCCAACTTCCGGTGAAAACTTAATGTGACTATTTTAAATTTCACACGGTTGTTTTTACAGCATTGATGTTGTAATGTAATTACAGTACATTCAGTTAAATAGACTTAAGCATTCATTTAGTTGCTCAAGCGTAAAACGAGATGAAAGACCGTTTTAATCACTAGCGCCGTCAGTAGCAACAGGCTAGCGCAAAAATCCCATTGAAAATACTGGGGCAAAATAAACTGTCATATTTTAAAGACATGGCAGGGAAATGTAATTTAATGAAGTGCTCCTTGTCCTTGTCGTGTATCTAACAGGCAGTGAAGATCGCTGATTTTTAAAGAAATCAGATCTTAAACCTGACAATTTTGTAATGGAAAGACAGCTCGCCGAAAACCCATGGGCTGGCTGCCTGAAAATTTAAAGTCTGTGTGCATATAGCCCATTACTAACGCAAACATTTCTTTTTTTCAGTGTATTAACTTGCACGGTTTAATTGTTCACCAAAAGAATAACAATGTGCGCTAGCAAAATAAACATTGTAAATTTTGATTTCACACAGGCTATAAAGTAGCCATTTTTGCAGCTTATGTCAATATTGCGATAATACTGTAATTAGGGTTGGGCAATGTTGACCAATTCAGCATCATACGATGTCTAATGAGAAACATCGTGATGGACGATGGAATCGTCTTTATAGGCGGAGGTGAATAAATTATTTATGAATAATTAATTCATTCATAACGAATTAATTATTTGTAGCCTACCGTTTTAACCACCTGGTCTTTGTTTTACCCATAACCAAATCATAAATAAATTAAGATAAGTTACACACAAATTACCACCTGTCAATCAGTTTTTCCGCGGGACTCTGGCATGAGTAGGCAGAGTGATCCGTGTCAGTCATTTGTTTGGTGCGGTGGATGGGGGAGGGGTGTCGCGGACGAAAGTGAGCGGCGCGGTGGTTGCTCGCAGACAAAAGTGAGGTGTCGCGGACGAAAGTAAAGAGGGTTGGACAGTCGCGGAACAAAGTGAAAATGAACAGTGGACAGGGAAGGAGGGAGTTTGAGGAGCCGGAGCCGGATCCGGCGTGTTCCGGCACAAATTAAGCCCTGGATAGAGACAAGATTAATTAAATATCACATTTAACAACTATAGTGAGACGCGATCCACTATCATCCTTGATAAACTGTCCGACGTACACTGTTCTCTGAAGCTCAGACGAGCGCATGACAGTGTGTGTCTGTGGCTGTGTGTGTGTGTGTGTGTGTGTGGCTGTGTGTGTGTATGTGTGTGTGGGTGTGGTCACGTGATGTGTGTTTTCAGTGGATGGAAGGCTGTTCAGAAATGCTAGATGAAACGCCAGTGTGGACGTGGGTCATTTTCGTTCTAAAATGCCATTTTAAAAGTAAGCTGTATTAGTGTAAACGAGGGCCTGAGTGTGTATTTTTCACGAGCGGGTTTGCGACGGGGGCGGGGCGATGGATCGTGATGCCGGCTCAGCATCGTGATATCTATCGGCCATCGCATGGACGATGACATCTTCTATCGGCCCAACCCTAACTGTATTATCAAGATAAAAGCTTCCGGAATTAATCGCAACATACCAATTCCAGCGTTATGGATGTGACATTTGCAGTAAAAACTTAAAACAGAAATTCACATAGAAAGTATATTTTAACATTATACAGAAACATCTGTTTATATTTTCCAAAACAACTCACCACATGGGATCAGAAAAATATCAATCTGTAAACATTTTTAATATTTTAAGTAAGGGAAATAAACATGATTTAAGGATGTGCCCAAAAAAGGTCAAGCGAGTTTATGATGTGGATAAGGAAATTCCCCTCAATGTGTAAAGCGCTTTGAGTGTCTAGAAAAGCGCTATATAAATGTTAGGAATTATTATTATTATTATTATTACAGTATACAACATACTTTGTAGAAATTCTGTGAATTAAACAGCACAACTCAAAAGAAACAATGCTAATCAAAAGCATAAGAGTCGGCTCGCTATAGAACAAACATGACTGATTTGATTTTACATTTTTGCATTTATGAAGGAAAAGCTTTGTTATGGATTTGACAGATGTGATATTGGCACTTGTGTGACTTTGGTAAATCAAATATAATAGTTTAAAAACACTGACAGAGACATTTGGAGTGTTTTACAGTACTGTAAAACACAAGCCTATAAAACAACTTAGAAAGAGTTTCACTATTTTGGTAAAAACCTTTTTTTTATGGGAAGGTTGACATTTGCATAGAATTGAAAAAATCTGATAGCGTAATAAGCATGTATGTGTACATTAAATATCTTTGAGTCTGACCCGGGTTTGGCTGGAGCAGAACTTCAGTCTGCCTGTAGATTTTCTCCGTCCAGTTTTTGGTGCAATCCGCTCTGGACAGCAGATTCTCGAAGTGAGTGTCCAGTTCAGTCTTCTCAGCCTGTCCCAGTTTCTCCTCTGTAAACTGGACCAAAAAAACTACATTAAAATAATATTCCTGAGAGGAAACACATCAGAATAACAAAACAAACAGCCTGGGATGTTGAAACATGCCTAGTTGTTGATTAATATAGTAATTTATTTATATTTACGCTACATTAACAGTGTGTATTACGTCAGAAACAACATTTAATTGAGGTGAAAGTGAAAATGTGTGATTGTATCAGTGAAACTCGGTGTTTTGTGTAAACGCAACGGTCACGCGCTTTACAATAACTGTCACTCTCACTGTCGCCATTAAACTAATATTCATACCGAAAAAACGGCATGTCTTACCTGGACGGCGCGAGAAAAGAATATACCAGCATCTGAGGCGAGTTTCCTCACGTTGAAATCCATGTTGTGAGCGGAGAGAGAGGAGAAATCCCCGCGGCATCGGGGACTCCGCAGAGGCCAGTGAGTTCTTGACTGTACGCCTGATTCTGTGGAAGAAACCGTTCTCTCCTCAAGATGGCGCCGCGCGGCTCATGGACCCTTTTCACATTTCCGGGTTTCTCAGTAACGGAAGTCGTCATAGCTGGGTAAACTTTTTCTCGGATGCTTTTTTTTTCTCGGGTGCATACTTATACTGTTCCCTAAAAGTATGTACTTTTTTGTGAAGGAAACGCATATACTTTTGAGTGTGTAACGAAAGAGTATGCAAGCTTTGGGACATACTACTTCCTCGTTAACAGATCGTTATGTTGCTTGTCAATCATCCACACATCATCAGCATTTCTGTCATATTTAATTTCCTACCTTATTGGAGAAGCAGCAGCAGGTTAATCTCCCATTCACGAGTCTTTCATGCAGAGAAATCTCCTCAGGTCTTGTGGATAATTATGAATTCAGATGTTAATGTCCAAACACGTCCTTATATAAGTTCAGTATTGTTGTTGCAGATGAAATATAACACAGAACACGCAATTTAAATATTCTCCAGTGGGCTAGATATTAATTAACTGTCATACAAACATCTTTACCGAAGCCTCTCTATTGACGATTGGTCTTGCGCATCCACCATGTTTGTAGTTTATACTTTTTACCTGCGTTTGTAGTTCTAATCGAATTCACGTCCAATGCACAATGTACTGTGGGCAATATCAGCGGTTAGAGTATGGACGCTTCTACACCTAAAATGTTTACCGTAAATAGTAAACCGTCGGGGAATCTTTGGCATACTCGTATACTACGATTTGGGACCATAGACTGTAAAAGATATGGACGTAGTATCCGTGACGTCACCCATAGGTTTATGAAGAACCCAAAAGAAGCCACCAGACCAGGCCTTCCTTTCATGGTCTCTTCTGTTCAAGCATAACTTTTCGCCCAACAAATATTACATATGGAACAACAAGGACATACTGTATAAACACAAATCTTTATTTATTGATTACTGGTTTAATAATAACATTGTTTTTGTTGACCAATTATTTAACAGGGCTTGGGTGTCTTTACTCTTATAATGAGTTTCTAGAAGAATACAAAATTCCTGTGTCTCCTGGAGATTATGCCAAAGTCTTTGGAGC
This sequence comes from Danio kyathit, assembly GCA_903798195.1. NCBI lineage: Eukaryota > Metazoa > Chordata > Actinopteri > Cypriniformes > Danionidae > Danio > Danio kyathit. Next base: position 5,479,964 of record LR812526.1, on the reverse strand, counting down.
AATTTCTTCTAGTGTCTGCATGTTATTTAGAGCTCAACCAAGATTGGACACACAACAACTAACCTTCTTCTCACTGACTGACACTACAGTTGGTAAGATTTGTTTTTCCTGTAACAATAATAAGAACAATAAACTAATTAGATCCCTGTTCAAAGCAGATATTATCACAGTCCCATATGTGGTTCCATATTGGAATAAATTTGTGCAAAACATTGACTGGAAGAAGGTCTGGCTCTTACCCAACCGATACCTGTTGACCAACAAAATTAGAGAAATATCATTCATTCATTCATTTTCTTGTCGGCTTTGTCCCTTGCGGGGTCGCCACAGCGGAATGAACCGCCAACTTATCCAGCACGATTTTACACAGCGGATGCCCTTCCAGCCGCAACCCATCTCTGGGAATAGAGAAATATCATTTAAGATAATTCATAAGTTTTACCCGTCAAATGATCATATTTTTAAAAATTTTTAAAAGGATATTGATGTAATGTGTACTTTTTGTTCTGTGAATATTGAAACAGTTACCCATTTGTTTTGGCACTGCCCCTTTGTCCAAAGTTTCTGGTCTGACATTTGTAATTTTATTGCAGAAAAAATTGAGAAAGATTTCAAGTTATTTTGGAAGGATGTTCTTTTTGGCCTTTATGACCTCAGCAGAACTAAAACTATGACTAATGAAACTTTCATTATTAATCTCATTATTCTTTTGGCAAAATATTACATTCATAAATGTAAATTTGTGCATTCCAAAACATCTTTTATTGCTTTTAACAATGAGGTTAAGCAATATGTCAACTCGATTAAGCATTCTCTGAATCAAAAGGCAAAAAAAAACTGTGAATGTTTGTAAACACTTTGATATTTTTTTGTAAATCCGTATTTCCCCTGTCAAAATGTGATGATGTGTATCTTTGTTTGTTTTGTTTTATGTTAAACACCTGCACTGTTGGAATTTGAACAATTGTTATGTTTATATTGGAGACTTATATTCTTTTAAATTGTGCAATCATTGAATAAAAAAATAAATTAAAAAAAAGAAGCTACCAGAAGGCGTGGCCGACCGTCGCCATTTTGTTCGCGCGTCATCACACCAACCCCGGGCATACCATACAAGGGCAAAGAGGCGGAGCGTGAGCGGAGCTACAGACGCATGCTGGCATTCTGCTTAGACGGGCTTTCCTATGGGAGAAACGTTTAATACTTCATCACCTGCGACTCGTTTGTGTTCTGACCACATGTGCTTGGTTGTACACTTTATCAATAAAGTGTTTAGACTTTTAAAAACACTGTTTCATAAGCAACGTCATAAGCGCAATGCTTAGTGGCTCAATGCATTACACATTTTTTTTTATTGCACAACCATCAGGAACAAACATACAATACAATCTAAAATATAAAACATAAAAAAAACTAAAATAACAATAGTAAAAAAACAAAGATAAATAAATAAAAATAAAATAATTACACAAAGTATAGTGTACAGCATTTCTACATCCAATGATTTTAAGAGTTGACAGGGGAATCAAAAAAAGTGTCATAATAATTGATGCATATCTCAGATTTTTTGCTTTTCAACAATTTCACAGTAGAAATAAAGAAGTCAAACTCGATAAAAAAAAACTGTTAATGTGGGAGATGATTTAGCAAATTTCTGTTTGTGTATGTAAAACTTTGCCAGTAGAATTAAGGGAAATTAACAATATTTATTCATTCATTCATTTTCTTGTCGGCTTTGTCCCTTGCGGGGTCGCCACAGCGGAATGAACCGCCAACTTATCCAGCACGATTTTACGCAGCGGATGCCCTTCCAGCCGCAACCCATCTCTGGGAACTTCCACACACTCATTCACACTCATACACTATGGACAATTTAGCTTACCCAATTCACCTGTACTGCATGTCTTTGGACTGTGGGGGAAACCGGAGCACCCGGAGGAAACCCACGCGAACGCAGGGAGAACATGCAAACTCCACACAGAAACGCCAACTGACCCAGCCCAGCCGAGGTTCGAACCTGCGACCCAGCGACGTTCTTGCTGTGAGGCAACAGCACTACCTACTGCGCCACTGCGTTGCCCGAGATTAACAATATATTCGAGACATTTGTTGGATTTGTTTTCATATTAAAAAATTATATCTTTTAATGTAAAATAATAACTAAGTTTTGTCTTTTTTTAAAAATATATTTGGCTAGATCCTTCCAGAAATTGTTTACAACGTTGCATTCAAAAAATAAATGACAAATGCACTCTTTATCCACATTGCAGAAACCACAGATATCCTCCATTTCAATGTATTTTGATAAAAAAAAGATTTTACTGGGTAAATTGTATGTAGTATTTTAAAATGAACTTCCTTAATTTTATTATTAATAGTGTATTTGAAGGGAGTTAACCAGGCTCTTTTCCAATTAATATTAACTATAATAGAGTTCCAGAAAGATTTGCCTCTAGGAGTAATTTTATTTTGCTTCTGAAAAATACTACGAATATGTTTGTTAGTACATTTTTTTATCAGTCAACTCAACACCTTCTAAATGTAATTTTGGGTTTACAACCGATATGGAATTGCAGCAAATATGATTTTTAACAAGTTGAATCATTTTTATAGGGATAGATTTAATAACTAAATTAAATTCTCTAAACACTATTGGGAAATTGTAAATAGACATGAATTGTTCATATGATAGAATATTCCCGGAACTGTCAAAAAGTTTTAAAAGATGATTAATGTCTCTATTAAACCAATTTCAATGCATTACACATCGAGCCACTAAGCATTGTGCTTATGACGTTCTTCAACAGGAGGAAAGTGCGAATTACTTCCAAACAAACTTCAGATATAGTCTGTGTTAGTAAATGCAAGGCTAATTATGAAGTCCAGGCAGAACACTGTATGACAACGCTTCAGATGACTGTTCTAGAGCCTACAGCTAATAATCTGTCAGATTCTGGAGTGCATTACAGCTCTAAAGAAAAATATAAATCTGCTCTATTATGGAGCCAGGACTAGCGGAATTTCGATGAATTGCAGTTTTAGTTACTTCCGTACTGGCTTCCCGAGGGAGAGCGGGAGGTTGCCGCTTGTTTGGGACATACTAATTCTATTTTCACATACTATTTAGGACGTATAGTATGTGAATTGGGACGCAGCATCAGTCGGTGTACAAGTCTATGGTGTACATCAGCAATGTTTTTTTTTGTTTTTGTTTTGATTTTTTTCTTTTCATTTACCCTTCAAATAACAAACAGACATTTTTTACTTCCTTTGTTAAACATATACATGGTATAACATTAAAACCAAGCAGCATATAATAAACAAAACAGTACAAAATAATAATTCTTTATATTTATATAGCGCTTTCTGGACACATTTGGGGGAATCATTTTCAATGAAGAGAGCTGCAGAGAGCTAGCTGCCGGCAACATATCATAAATGAAACATTAAATGAAATGAAAATACATTCAGGGAGTCAATCCATATAAACTGACAAAAGTTTGGAGAGCTTTGTTCTATTAAAATTTTTAAATCATTTCTAAATGCTTTGAAACGGGGAGAAACTTTAACAAATCTACATTTGTTTATATAAAACTGTTGGGTATAGTTAGAGAGCAGTGAATGGAGGAGTACAAGAATATTTTGGAAGGATTTGGAATTGTTTATTAACAAAAAAAATTGAGTGTATCATAGAAATTAGTTTATTTGATGTAATGTTTTATTCTGTAAATGAGAACTTGAATTGTAAAGGACAACATATTTTTAATTTGTGTTATTAGGAAAGTACCATATACATAAGAAAAAGTCAGCTCAGTGTAAGCCAAACCATTCCCATTTTATAAATGACTTATGTAAATTACATCTACATCTTTTAGAACAATCACAAAACAAAAAGCATTGAAAACACGTAATGCTCGGAGACATTTTAAATCATGTAAATCTACATTTTTAAAATATTTTCTCTGTCAGAAAATTATTTGAATTTGTAATACTCTTGTTCTTATGGCATTTAATTAATAAAGTGGGGGAGGAACGCAAGAGTGTTCATCCAGTACGTATGGGAACGTTTTAAATTAAATTTTAACTACACTGAATTTTGCTGTAATAACAAAAAACATATTAATTATATTAATTTAACCCTATTTATATTATTATGGTGGCTTGAGAAAGCCAACATACTGTTATTCTATAATCTTCTTCTTCTTCTTCTTCTTTTTCTTAGACTCTTTTAAGAACGCATCTCCTCCTAGACCGTTCATACCACAAACTTACTCCAAACCTCCAAACTATACTGAATTAGGTTGCTATATCTTTTCCAACTGATCTGACTTACAGTTTTCCAAAAACTGTCCTGGAAAATTCGGAAAAGTCCCACTGACTTAACATTGGACCAAACTTTGTGACCTCATAACTTTGCACCAGACTGTCATACAGACTTAAGTTTGGGCTCCTTTAACTCAGACTACCAGTCTGCCAATCACTGATTACCTTTAAACTTACTAGCCACACCCTAGCAACCACTTACGGCACCTTAGCAACTGTCCCATAGACTTCTATTATAAAAAAAACTGCCCTTGACTTTACATTGGACATACTGATAACATACCAATTCATACTAATGACATACTGATCCATACTAAAAACATACTAGCAAACATGCTAATTCATATTAAATTCATGCTAACATGCTAATTCATGCTGCAAACCTGCTAGCAACATGCTAATTCATGCTAACAACATGCTAATGTATGCTAGAAACATGCTAGCATAATGCTAATTCATACTAAAACCATGCTAATTTATGCTAGCGTCTGCCTAGCAACAACTCAGAATACTTTAGCAACTGCCTAGCAACACCTTAGCAACCACCTAGCAACCATTCAGAACACCCTCGCAACCACCAAGCAACACCTTAGCAACCATTCAGAACACCCTCGCAACCACCAAGCAACACCTTAGCAACCACCTAGCAACATCTTAGCAACACCCTAGCAACCACCTAGCAACACTTTAGCAACCACCTAGCAACCACTCAGAACACCCTAGCAACCGTCTAGCAACACCTTAGCAACCACCTAGCAACGCCTTAGCAACTGCCTAGCAACCACCTAGCAACGTCTTAGCAACCACCTAGCAAAACCCTAGCAACTGCCTAGCAATGACTTAGACACTACCTAGCACTCAGAACACCCTATCAACCACCTAGCAACACCTTAGCAACCACATAGCAACACCTTAGCAACCACCAAGCAACACATTAGCAACCACCTAGCAGCCACTCAGAACACCCTAGCAACCGTCTAGCAACACCTTAGCAACCGACTAGCAACATCTTAGCAACCGACTAGCAACACCTTAGCAACCACCTAGCAACACCTTAGCAACTGCCTAGCAACACCTTAGTAACCACCTAGCAATGCCTTAGGAGCACGCTAGCAACCGCCTAGCAACACCTTAGCAACCACCTAGCAACCACTCAGAACACCCTAACAACCGTCTAGCAACACCTTAGCAACCACCTAGCAACACCTTAGCAACCACCTAGCAACAACTTAACAACTACCTAGCAACCACTCAGAACACCCTTGCAATCACCTAGCAACACCTTAGCAACCACATAGCAGCACCTTAGCAACTGCCTAGCAATACCTTAGCAACCGCCTAACAACTAATCAGAACACCCTAGCAACCACCTAGAACACCTAAGCAACCACCTAGGAAAGCCTTAGCAACTTCCTAGCAACCACTTAGAACACCCTAGCAACCACCTAGCAACAAATTAGCTATGACCTACAACACCTTAGCAACTGCCTGGCAACACCTAGGCTATGCCTTAGCAACCACCTCACAACGTCTTAGCAACCGCCTAGCAGCCACTCTGAACACCCTAGCAACCGCCTAGCAACCACTTAGAACACTTTGGCAACCGCCTATCAACCACCTAGCAAGAAACATGCCAATCCATAGTAGAAACATGCTAACATATATGTAGTTATCTACACCAACTGTTTAAACTTCGTAAAAACTACTTCAGTTATTTAAACTACTTCAAACTTTCAGACGAGGCTTTCTCAAGACACCATAAAGTTTGCCTATGAACTTTTCGAGTTTTACACTATCATTTCTCCTATAAGTAAACAGAGTTAGTAATAATCAGCTTCTGTGTTGTGGACATAGAGCTGTTCTGGAATCTGCCACCCTGATGCTCATCATTATCACTATAGTGTTGACTGACTAGTGCTCTGAGCTGTAGTTAATGCTCAGACTGTGTGCTTCTGAGTGTTCACTATGCCTCAGTCTGCTCTGGCTGCGTTTTATTTCTCTCTGTTCCTTGCAGAAGCCGTTCCTCCAGCAGATATTAAGCGCAGCGGCTGTATTAAAGTCAACCAGTGTAAGTGTCTGATGTTGGACGGCTCCGGCCTCATAGATCTGGGCTCGGTGGCAGACGAGGATGGTTTTTTACTGCGTTTCACACCTCTGCCGTCAGAAACAGGGGACGCGGATGTGCTGCTCTCCTTCAGTCCGTGTTTGTCTTTCTCACAGCCTGAGGATTTCACCGCCACCGACTGCACCGATGTGGCTGCTTGTGTTATCACAAAGTGAGTGTTACATTTATTTATCATTTATAGTGTTCGCATGACATCAAAATGTAGTTTATTCTGCCAGTGCACACTTTTAGACCTATTATACCCCTTTTTACAACATGTAAAATAAATCTCTGATGTCCCTAGAGTGTGTGTGTAAAGTTTTAGCTCAAAGTACCACACAAATAATGCTTTATAACTCTCTGAAACTGACCCTTTTAGGCTTTGATCCTAATTGTGTGGCGTTTTGGTGACTGTCGCTTTAAATTCAAATGAGATTGTGCTCTTTTTAAAAGAGGGCGGAGCTACAGATGCCTGTGTGTCAGCATAGTGGCAGATTCAAAAACAAGACTGACCTTCTATGCTAATGTGGGAGAGATGGTCACTAGTGGGCGGGGCTTTCCCCCTCTGATGACACGTACAAAGAGAGAATGTCAATCAAAGTGTTTCTGCAGACTGTTTTATCAAACTTCATTATAAAAAAATAGAGTTAATACATTTTTTACCATTAGAAGCTGGTTATATTCACACACTGCTGCCACACATGTGCTTAAACCAAGCGGCAACCTCCCGCTCTCCCTCGGGAAGCCAATACGGAAGTAACTAAAACTGCAATTCATCGACTCGCCTGGGGGGCTGGCTCCAGAAAGCCCAAGGGCTTTCTTTCTGCATTGGTAAATTGGCCATTTTTACAGCTGATGAAAACATGTTTACAGCCTGGTACAAACGATGGCTTTGGTGCATATAGCCATGATTACCCTTCATGACAACTCTGAGGGGGGTGAATTTTTTTATAACTCATCCATTTCGTTTTTATTAGGTTATATTAAGTTTGCATAATTAAGGGCGTGGCCACTTGAGTGACAGCTAGGTCTCGCTGGTCGCTGTCTCGTCACCTCAGCTGATTCTGGCTAATTAGCCGCTGAGCTCGGCATATTCATCATATTTTTGTTTTGGTTAATGTTTCTTTACACAGTCAGTTGCTTTTTGGAATTATTTCCTGCAATTATCAGATACTATGGCATGCTGTGTGGATTTAATTGTGCTCACAAACCGTTCAAGTTGCCTCCATTTCCCAGGTGAGTGAAATTCTGTACTTCTATTCACCTTATTCTCCGCGAACGAGCGGGCGCAGCCATTTGAATCTTTTTGGCTTGAGACTTCCGGTCTCATTCACTTCCATTCATTTTTAGACGTTAAAAACAGCTCGTTCTGCTGCTTGATGTTGCAAACTGAGGTTTTCTTATTATATTATTCTATTTTGTCTGTATAATCATACAAACACTTGTTTGTAGAGGGAGTAGTTTGACCGTTTTCAGCCGTTTATTATTCCTAGTCATTTTTCCCATAGGCAACTGAATCGGAAGTTCTAAAACAATCGCAAAAACGAGTACACTTCCGCATTGAAGAATAAGGTCAATAGCATCTCTATAAATGTATTTGTTTTATTTAAGATCATTTATCATTTAAATGTTCTTTAAATCTGTAAAGCACTCCAGAATCTGACAGATTGATTAGTTGTAGGCTATAAAACAGTCGTGTGAAGCGTTGTCATACAGTGTTAGTGCTGGATTTTATAAACAGTCTTGCATTTACTAACACAGACTATATCTGAAGTGTTTGATAGTAATTCGCGTTTTCCTCCTGTCGAAAAACGTCATAAGAACAATGTTTAGTGGCTCAATGTATTACAACAGTGTTTTAAGACTAAACACTTTATTGATATAGTGTACAACCAAGCACGTGTGGTCAGAACACAAACGAGTCGCAGGTAATGAAGTGTTTTTATTATGCGTTTCTCCCAGAGAAAAGGCTGTCTAAGCAAAATGCTAGCAGGCATCTGTAGCTCCGCCTCTTTGCGCTTGTTTGGTATTCCCGGTCGGTGCAATGACACGTGAACAAAATGGCGACGGTTGGCCGCGCCTACTTGTAGCTTCTTTTGCGTTTTTCAGAAACCTATGGGTGACATCACGGATACTACGTCCATATCTTTTACAGTCTATGGTTTTAACCCCTTATAAAAGTGATTTTTGCACAACAGCTCCCTTAAAGTATCCATTGATACAATCCATAGTATTTTCTTATATGGAAGTCAATAGGTGCGTTCGACTTCATGCAACGCTGCGCAGATCGATCGAAATCTGTCTTAAAGCGGTGCATGCCGGTTAGAAATGTTGTCCGGATTGATGCTGCGTGGACGCCACGTGACTGTCACATGTAGCATCAAAGTACCGCGACAGCGCTCCGAGATCAGTCGACTGATTCAGCCGGTGCAGCATCTGAAGAGCGCCTGCTGGAGCTGCGATGTTACACGATTGGCCGAGTTCACCGCATGACAACAACCACATATTTTAGTCTCACAAATTTCAAAACAAACAATTAACTGTTCATACCCTCTCTATCTTGTACACATGATGCTTATTAAAAGACTACAAATATTTTACTGCAGTATCATCTTTTGTTAAATAATTTGTTTATATTGACTAGATTGTTTGCATATGTTTATTTAGCCTTTTTATACAGATATTATATTTATTATTTATTATATTTGTATTCAGCTCCATGAACGATTTAAATGATATATTTTAGTAAATAACCTAAATATTAACTCAAATAAGTCTTACAGACTTGAAATAAAATAATTATCATCATTGATCCTGATGATTTCTTAACAAATCAAGTAAAAAAATATGTGTTACTAAATATAAAAATATATAATTCTAAAATATTTTATTTCCTGTCAAGCCATTTATGCAGAAATTTTAAGTGTCATTGATGTACCTGCTCTTTCTGGGAAATTTCTACTTAAAGTGTAGCTCATTTACTTTGGTCATTTTGTTCAATCTTTTTGGATTAACTTGACTTTTTTTAATGCTTTCATTATCCAAAACAATCCTATTCGTGGATATTTATTTCCTTTTTATGTGCCCTCTCGTTTTCCCGGTATTTCTCATGCATTTGTTATGTGGGATACTTCAATTTAATTCATAATTCCCTTATTGTTTAAAAATGAACTTTAGTTTGTAGAGACTGTATTCTGTTTTATCTGTACTGTATATCTTTTGTTGTTATTTCAATAAATAAATAAATGATCACGCCATGTGATCGGTAATCATGACTGCAGCAACTTTGAGCCCCCGAAGTGACCGGCTTAATCTCATTGAGCTAATCTCGTTGATCATCGGCTGCAGCCGTGCTTCATGTCGAACGCACCTAATGGCTGCCAGTTTATAAGTTCCCCAGCCTGATCTCACGAGGAAACGTAAGTATTTTACGTTTTGTCAGTTTAGTGGCTAATTTGTACGAATTCGTAGGAGTTGAGTTGTACGTAAATATACGATTTCAAAAAGGAGGCGTGGCACCTAACCCCACCCCTAACCCCAACCGTCATTGGGTGATAAGCAAATCGTACTAATTTGTACGATTTAGATCGTACGAATTCATACGAATTAGCCACTAAATCAAAAAGTTACTAATTGCCGTGAGATTGCGTTGAAATTCCCATATAAACGGCCCTTATCATGCACATAAGGTGCAAGATGTGTTTGATGTGATTTGTTGCTATTTTCAGACCTGCACAACAGTAATTTTCATGTTTTTGTCACGTTGTTTAAATATCAAATCCATTTGTGCCACTTTGTGAACTCATGGGTGTGCTGGTCTATAAAGGAGGTGTGTTAAGGCGCATTGTTGGGTCGTTGCTATTTTAAAGAACTGAACTAGACTGCGCAATTGACCAGCTGAAAACTGCTCTAAAGTCCAGTGCAGAGCGCGTTGGTTATGCACCTATGCAGGTCCAAACGCTTACACATTGCTTAATGCACACATTATTTACAGCAATACTGAAATATCTTTACAGATGAAAACAATTAAAGGAATGAAATGTTATAAAAATTATTATTTACTATATAAATACTGTATATAAAAACCACTGCCTCCATGCCTAATGTTTTTGACCACACTTTGTTATTATTGTTCATTTATTCATTTGCTGGAAATTGAGCTGAATTTAGAAATAGTTTTGAAACAAATCTTTGCGCTTAACAAATGAAATTAAATATGTAGACTAATGGATGTCTTCAGTGGAGTGAGTTTCCACCGTTTCCTTATTCAAGAAAGTAAAAGAGTAATTTAAAGAGTAAAAGTAAAGTAAAGAGAAAGTAAAGAGGCTGAATGGAGAAGGCTCGTTCTTTATCCTTGCGCTGCAGATGCTCTGTTTAACTGTTTTCTCGCTAGTGAAGCGTTCAGTTTTTCCTCTTACAAAGTCCGCCGTGTAAATAGCGAATGCGCCATGGCCCGACACAACTGACTCTTAAAGAGAATGTGAGATGAGACTCTGATTGGTTTAATGCAGGTTATGCTCAAAACACACCCATAACTCATTAAGAGAATAAGCACAACCATGTTAGACCATGCGCCGGGGCCCAGAGCGTATTTTTTCCGTCCTTAAAATAGCAAAAGTGAATTCAGACATGCCCTTAATGCTCTTGCGCCATGCTCTTTAGACTATGCGCCTAGATCGTTATAATAGAGTCCGAGATCTTTATTTATATATCTATCTTTCTCACATAAAGGGTCGGAAGCACTTGAGGATGACCTTTTGGGGTGAACTATCCCTTTTAGCGCAAATGCTTTTATCCATACTGGTGTCAATCATTGACTGTGTTTATCTGTGTGTATTTTGTTATTTTTATTTGTATTTTTGTAGGACTCATCAGGACAACAGGCTCATTGATCAGTACCTGAACTACGGGAGACACGAGGGCAGTATATTCAGCTATAACGACACAACGAAGACGCTTTCTGTCACTTATTCCTGTGAGCTCATCTATATACTTATTACTCATACATTTAAAGCCTTTAGATTTAAGGCATTTGGAGATTTATTCATTCATTTATTTGTTTTTTAAACATGAATTGTTTTCATTTTTAAGTTTAGAATGCATTACAAATATTCATTAAGGTAAATTTATATCTTTAATGCATATTTTTGTCAATTTGCATAAAGTGATTACATATTAATTGGAAGATTTATAACATGAATAAAATGAACTGTCTTAAATGCAGATTTATTTGTCTTTTTGGGAAAAATTTATTTATTTGAAAGTGATTTATTTATTATGTTAATGTAAACTGAATTAAACCTAGGGCGACAGGGTGGCGCAGTGGGTAGCACAATTGCCTCACAGCAAGAAGGTCGCTGGTTCGAGCCTCGGCTGGGTCAGTTGGCATTTATGTCTGGAGTTTGCATGTTCTCCCCGTGTTCGCATGGGTTTCCTCCGGGTTCTCCGGTTTCCTCCACAGTCCAAAGACATGTGGTATAGGGGAATTGGGTAAGCTAAATTGTCATTAGTGTGTGTGAATGAGTGTGTATGGATGTTTCCCAGTGTTGGGTTGCAGCTGGAAGAACATCCGCTGCATAAAACATATGCTGGATAAGTTGTCTATGACACGATGCTCAATTGGTACTAATGGGTCTAAAGTGGGCAAAGGAAATATCCCGTACACCATAACACCACCACCACCAGCCTGAACCGTTGATACAAGGCAGGATGGATCCATGCTTTCATGTTGTTGATGCCAAATTCTGAACCGACCATCCGAATGTTGCAGCAGAAATCAAGACTCATCAGAGCAGGCAACATTTCTCCAATCTTCTATTGTCCAGTTTTGGTGAGCCTGTGTGAATTGTAGCCTCAGTTTCCTGTTCTTAGCTGACAGGAGTGGCACCCGGTGTGGTCTTCTGCTGCTGTAGCCCATCCGCCTCAAGGTTGGATGTGTTGTGTGTTCAGAGATGCTCTTCTGCAGACCTCAGTTGTAACGAGTGTTTATTTGAGTTACTGTTGCCTTTTTATCAGCTGGAGCCAGTCTGGCCATTCTCCTCTGACCTCTGGCATCAATAAGGCATTTGCACCCACAGAACTGCCGCTCACTGGATAATTTCACTGTTTCAGGCCATTCTCTGTAAACCCTAGAGATGGTTGTGCGTGAAAATCCCAGTAGATCAGCAGTTTCTGAAATACTCAGACCAGCCCGTCAGGCACCAACAACCATGCCACGTTCAAAGTCACTTAAATCCCCTTTCTTCCCCATTCTGATGCTCGCTTTGAACTGCAGCAGATGGTCTTGACCATGTCTATATGCCTAAATAAATTGAGTTGCCGCCATTTGATTGGCTGATTAGATATTCACAGGGCGGGTATAATAATTCTGACTTCAACTGCATAAACTGTCCTGTGCTGTTTCTGTCCTGTGTTCAGTGTCTCCGGAGCTCCAGCCTCAGACTGTGGTTCATTTCCGCTGCAGCCCCAGTCGCTCCATCTCCTCCAGCTGGAGTGTGGGTTCGGGTTCAAGTGCGCCACTGCAGATGTGGGTGGAGAGTCCGTGTGTGTGTCCCAGCGCCTGCACACTGGTGGACGTGGGTCCGGGAACAATCATCCTCATCATCCTCTGCCTCACCGGGACAGCATACTTTATCACAGGTCAGCCATTGCCGAATGGGAAGAGAGTTGGACTTGGGATCCAAAGGTCGCAAGTTGGAGTCACTAGAAGGGATTGTTGGTGGGGAGAGTGAATAAATATCCACCTCAATATGGGTTGATATAAGATTCTGATGGTATGAAAACCTTGGATAAAATTATCACGGTATTGAGATTACTGCTCCAAAATATGTTCTTTTAAATGTGTAATGTGTGTATTTATATAGCGCATTTATTGTGTATGGCCATACACCCAAAGCACTTCACAATCATGAGGGGGGTCTCTCCACACCACCACCAGTGTGCAGCATCCACTTGGATGATGCGAAGGCAGCCACAGGACAACGGCGCCAGTGCGCTCACCACACACCAGCTATTGGTGGAGTGGAGAGACAGTGATAGACACAATTTGGTGGATGGGGATGATTAAGAGGCCATGATGGCTAAGGATAGGGGCCGATAGAGGGAATTTGGCCAGGACACCGGGGTTACACCCCTACTCTTTACCAGAAGTGCCATGGGATTTTTAATGACCACAGAGAGTCAGGACCTCGGTTTATCGTCTAATCTGAAAGACGGCGCCCACTGACAGTATAGAGTCCCCTTCACTATACTGGGGCATTAGGACTCACACAGACCACAGGTTGAGCGCCCCCTGCTGGCCTCTCTAACACCACTTCCAACAGGTACCTAGTTTTCCCATGTGGTCTCCCATCCAGATACTGACCAGGCTCAGCACTGCTTAGCTTCAGTGAGTTAACCGGTCTTGGGCCGTGACAAACAGTGACTTTTTTTCTGCATTGAACACACTATATTTTATTTTAAGAAACGTTTATAATAAACACGCACACACTGTATTTCTGACGGCAGACATGTGAACTAGGAGAAAGTTTTTCTCTCGCGCTTGAACCACATCTGACAGATTATAACGGCTTTAACACACACCTTTCAAAGTTGTGTGTCACCAAATCACTCCGTAATCCACTCAAAACGCTATTGAAACCCATTTCGGAGCGCAAATTACCAGTTGTAAACACTGTAAACGCAAGTTCTAGCCATTCACCGGAAGACGCTGGTCGCTATGGCGGCCTCCATGCAGCAGCCAAGAAAAAGGTCTATAGATTACTGCAACTCCCTTCTCTTTGGTCTCACTCACAAATCCCTCCGTAAGCTTCAGTTGGTCCAGAACTCAGCTGCCCGTATCAGCACCAGAACCCCTTCTTCTCATCACATCACCCCTATCCTGCAGCAGCTTCACTGGTTACCAGTTCATCTTCGAATTAAGTTTAAAATTTTGCTGTTAACACGCAAAGCCATCCACAGTCTCGCCCCTCCATATTTGTCTGCCCTCATCCACATTGCTGCTCCCTCTCGCACCCTGAGATCTTCTTCCTCTGCTTGTCTATCGTCTATGGGCAATAGAGCCTTCAGCCGCTCTGCTCCCCGGCTTTGGAACTCACTACCACCCGCCATCAGAAACATTGACTCCCTCACATTATTCAAATCAAGACTCAAAACCCACCTATTTAAGATGGCTTTTAATATTTAATTGCATCTGCACTATTGCTGTGTTTATTTTTAATATTATTTCTCTCGATGTTTTTTTGCTCTTGTTTTATTGTACAGTGTCCTTGAGTTGCCAGAAAGGCGCCTTTAAATAAAATGTATTATTATTATTATTATATCGTGATGTTAACATACAGTTGTGTTGTGTCTCCTGCAGGATCGTGTGCGCTGCGGCCCTTCAGGAGCAGTCATGGTGTCCTGATGGCCCCAGAGGATAGTGTGTGGTGTATGATCTGCCGTCGTCTCACCGAGGGCCCCGGGGCCGCCAGAAAGAGGAGCTGCTCACTGAGAGACACACTGTGAGAAACACACAGCACTGGGAAAACAACAGGCTGATTAATGAGACATGATCGGTGTCAATAAGAGCCTGTCTACAAAAAACATGATTATTTTTAAAACCAACTTTTTTTCTACGCGATTTGGCTGTTTGTCCACACAAAAACACAGTGTCAGGTGACTAAAGGCCGATTTATACTTCTGCGTCAAGCGCCTGCATATGCTACGGCGCATCCTATGCATGGACGCATAGCCCCTCGCCGTGGCCATCGGCGTCGTTGACGTGCACCTCTCAAAAAAATGTAACGCGTACGCGTAGCGCAAGCTCTGTGATTGGTTGGCTTGGTAGCGCTGACGAGTGTGGGCGGAGGTGAGAGCCGCGCGCCAGATGCAGCGAGTGTTTACAAGTGTTGAGTCCCGTGAAGGAGCTCCGGATGGAGACTGTTGTTTTGCGTTTACCTCATGATTAAAGTTGTTGCACGTCCGCCGGTTCCCACCTCAAAATGAGCGAGTTTGAGCCACTTGTACATTAAGGAAGTGTTCAGAAATAACAAAACACCAGCGAAGAAACTCAACACAGAGGAACATAAACGCCTACTGCCAGCTAGTGTTTCTGAAGTGTTATTGCAGAGAAACAGAAACAGCGCGCAGTAGTATAAATGCACGGCTACGCGCGAGGCTTGCGCCGTGGGTCACGCCGATCACTTGACGCAGAAGTATAAACCAGGCTTAAGGGCGTACTCACACTATGTACAGTTGCCTTGAACCGGGCCAAAGCACGCTTGTCCCCCCTCCCGTCTCCCCCAACAGCCCGCACTCACATTACATTCGGGCCTGGGCGCGCTTACGTCATCGATGATGCGCTGTTCAGTAAGCGCTCTCGCTCAGCACAGTGGAGATTTCTTTGGTTATATCGTTTAAGTCGTTTGATATGTGGTGACACGCAGTCTAATATTTCACCGAACAGATCAGCCACTTTTGACGCTCATAAACAATCATAAAGTCCTCGTGCTGCAGGAATTAGGAGGTTTGCTGAAGGCGCAGCTGATGTGCAGTGAGGGGTTTGAGTCTTTAATAATCTACGACAGTTTGCGTTCATTAAACAGTAAGAATGATTAATAAACACATGAAACAGTCCAGGAAAAGTCACGTCTCGTCTTCAGTTTCGGGCTCAGGCGTGCTTTACCTGAGCCCAAGTGAACTGCGCTCTGGCACACCTCTTCCAACCGGGCCAGGGCTGGCCAACTGAACCGCACCTGAGCCAGATTCAGAGCATTCACACTTCTCAAACGATCCGGGAAACAGGGCTGGGCACAGTTCGGATAGCATAGTGTGTGAGTCCGCCCTAAAACCAATACTTTCTGAAAACTCCAGCCAGGGTGACGATTTTCTAAAACTCTGTACAGTGTGGTTGTGTGGACACTACACGAGTTTTCGCCTCATGTGTGAGGTTTTCTCCTTTCTGATTGGCTGACACGGCTGGGTTCACACTAAACACTGAAGACGCAAATGATGCAAAATTCCGCCCATTCGCGGCAAACGCATTGCATATTTCATGTCATTCAACCGACTTGTATGCAGTTTACTTGTGCAAATAATTAATTCCCCATTTGGTGTGAATCATAGACTGTAAAAGAGATAGACGTAGTATCCGTGATGTCACCCATAGGATTCTGAAGAGCGCTAATGAAGCTACAAGTGGGCGTTGCCAACCATCGCCATTTTGTTCGCATGTCATTGCACTAACCGGGGGTAACCAAAAATGGCCAAAGAGGCAGAAGACAGACTTTTCTTTGGGAGAAACGCTTAATACTTCATTACCTGTGACTCGTTTGTGTTCTGACCACTTGTGCTTGGTTGTACACTATATCAATAAAGTGTTTAGTCTTTTAAAAACACTGTTGTAACACATTGAGCCACTAAACATTGTTCTTATGACGTTTTTCTACAGGAGGAAAACATGAATTACTATCAAACACTTCAGATATAGTCTGTGTTAGTAAATGCTATTGATGCTATTTGATAATATTATAAAATATTCCAATGTTTGTTTGGTTTTTAAAATTATTCACAATCTTTCTGCTTTATCGTTAAAAATTTTTAATTTTTAAGAAAACATCGCGAAAGACACGTTCTATGGTAAGAGGGGAATGTATTGTCCCTAGACGTAAGACCTCTTTTGGTAAATCTTCTTTTATTTATAAAGCCACAAATCTATGGAATTCTCTCCCAACAGAAATAAACACATGTACAAATTATAAGATGTTTTTATGCCTGACTAGAAGATGGTTTTTGTCAAATCAGATTTGTACACACTGAGTGAGATGTTTCGAATTTGTTAGTGTTTATATGCGATTATGCCTGTATGTTTTAAACTGACTTTTAGTAAATTGGATATTATTGTTTTAATTTTTACCTGTCCAGGGACTGCAGGTGGAAAATAGCAATCCTGCTACAACCTGGCACAATGCATCTTTCCTCTTTGAGGTTAATGTGAATTTTGTGCATTGTCCCTGTTAAATAAATAAATTCATTCATTCATGAAATCCAGGTCTAACACTGCATGACAACGCTTCAGATGACTGTAGAGCCTACAGCTAATCAATCTGTCAGATTCTGGAGTGCTTTACAGGTCTGAAGAAAAATATAGATATTAAATGATCTTAAATAAAACAAATACATTCATAGAGATGGTATATAATATATATATATATATAATTTCACTCACCTGGGAAATGGAGGACATGTAAATGGTTTGAGCACAATTAAGTGCACACAGCATGCCTTATCATCTGATAATTGTAGGAAATAATTCCAAAAGGCAAATGACTGTATAAAGCCACATAAAACAACACAAAAATACGACGAATATGCTGAGTTCAGCGGCTAATCAGCCGGAATCAGCTGAGGTGAAGTGACCAGTAAGACCTAGCTGTCACTCAAGTGGCCCCGCCCTTAATTATGGAGACTTAATATAACTTAATATAAACGAAACAGATGAGTTTTAAAATAAAATTCACCCCCTCACAGTTGTCATGAAGGGTAAAATTAGTAGCTATATGCACCAAAAATGTTCTTTGTACCAGGCTGTAAACACCTTTTTTTCTGCTGTAAAGTTGGCCATTTTAACAGTGGGCTCAATAGAAATGTGCTCTATATGGAGCCAGGACTAGCAGAATTTCCATAAATTGCAGTTTCGTTTTCATGTGGACAGCAACGTTTGTTTTTTTTTAAAGGAAAGCAGGAAAAACTGTGTTAATAAAAATACCCGTGTACGTGTGAACACGGCCTACATCTCAAAATCCTGAATATATTTTTAAATGTATTTAAAATGCATCAAAAAGGACACTGAAATGCTTTTAAGAATTAAAGATCCGCTCACCCAAAAATTGACATTTATTCACCATTTACTCTTGCTCAAATGGTTCTAAAGCTTTATGAGTTTCTTTCTATTTTAAATAAAGCTGAAAGCATGTAACCATTGATTGCCTTTGTACAGAAAACACATCAGCCACTTCAGGATTTCACGAAAATAAATCAGATTTCTTGCGACTAAAATGATTGTGGCAAGTTTTTGGTAAATTTGAGAAAATTTGGCTACGCATATGACAACAGGATGCATTGTGCAGAAGTTTAACTATGAATGTGCGTTGCGATAATGTCACATGATGTGACAGCACAGGACGGTGGCTCGGTGGTTAGCACTGTTGCCTCGCAGCAAGAAGGTTGCTGGTCCGAGCCCCGGCTGGGTCAGCTGGCATTTCTGTGTGGAGTTTGCATGTTCTCCCCGTGTTGGCGTGGGTTTCCTCCGGGTGCTCCGGCAGGCCCGGCTCCAGCTTGGAACTTTAGGGTGGGCCAAGTGACATTCCAGGTGGGCCAAAGAAGTATACACATATAGCATTATTACGGTCAATTCAGTTACAATTTAGTAACTACCCATAAGAATTTTTCTTGCTATGATTTATTGTTATTTCTACACATGACTACATTCATCCATAACAAAGTTCACAAACAATATAAAAAAACAGCTTATTTCTTTAAAGGAAAAACATTTAATCATTTATGTTTGGCAAAAGCTGAATTATAAAAATTTAAATTTGCTTTCAATAAGATACTGGAAATAATTGCTGTTTTATTCTTTAACTTTTTGAAACGTCAAAAATCTTTACAATAACTGCAACTAGTGTTTTCACAATGCTGGAATGTCCAACTTCAAGATGATACCTTGAAAAAATATCAACATTCGATACCATTTTCTATATTTTATGATTTAAAAAAAATCTTAATATTATTATTAATTATTATTTAATGCACCAGAGCCAATATAGACATTAGTATTTTTTAATAACAAATTTTTGAATAGCAGATCTTTGCATATTAGCCTACTTTGCAGAGGTAGATAGCTAATTACCATTTATAGCCTATCAAGAACATTTTTCAGCGTTTATTTAGAATATAACATGTTTTAATCGACGCACACATAGAGCGCTATGCTAAAGCACGCTAAACACCATATGTGTGCGTCGACCTGCTCGCTGAAACATCATGAATTCTCAATATGTATTCAATATTCATTATTGAATGCTGAATTTTCAATATTGTATTGCACTACTGTTAAGCACAACAGTAAACTGTAACAGTTTAAGATCTATTGTATATATGTTTTAGACGATTTTCCCTAGTCAGTTAAAAGGCCCAATAACTGAGGGAGAACACAAATAATAACTTGAGAGATTTAAAGGAAAAAATAGGCAATCAGCAGCACTTTACACAGCTGTCTTATTTTATTAATCGAATCAGTGATACTGATGTTAGTTCAGTTATTAACATCTCAATATTGTTCATATTGTTTATGAACAATAGAAAAGAGAGTGCATGGGAGAGCAAAGCGAAACCAAGATTATGTGTGGATATGTATCGAAATATTGATATTTTTGACACAAACTGCAACAAAGTGCTTTGCACACGTGTTTGAATTTTGTATGTTGCACTTTGCACAAACTACACTACTGAAACTGTTTGTGATTTGTCCATTTCTGTGCGTCATTAACAGATAGTGAACTTAATATTTGCACTTTCCATGAGAAAAATGCTAGAATGTTTAAGCGGGCCCAATACATCTCCCGATTATCCTACTCAGTGCTGCGTTTTTTAAGACTTTCTACTGTATGAATTACGACTGCATGAAATGATATAAAAGTGTGAAGTGCGTTTGGTAATGCGCTCGGAGACGCGTGATGCGCAAAGAAATCTGCGCTCTATGCCGAAATAGATTCTCTTTCATCTAATGCAGCTTGAATGGTTTAAAATTACTAAAACGGAATACTTTAATCAAGATTGTAAATGAGCCTGGCTGTGTTTTTAAAGCTCACGGTCACATCGCTATGCTGCTTTCTCAGTTATGAAACACAAAACAAAAAATTGTTGTTCTCTGATGTGGGGCCAGAGTGGGCCACGCTCCTGATTGGGTGGGCCAGGACCCCCCTGGCCCCCCTGTGGAGCCGGGCCTGTGCTCCGGTTTCCCCCGCAGTCCAAACACTTGCGCTATAGGTCAATTGAATAAACTAAATGCTAATAAATAATCTAAATAAATGCTTATAAATGCTAATAAATGAAATAACTCTTGCTGTGAGGCCACAGTGCTAACCACTGAGCCACCGTGCCACCTCTCTAATCATAATCTGTAAATATGTGACTTATTTTGTGCAATTATGTACTTTGTTTTGTCTTTTCATTGTTTGTGTTTTTTCGACCACGTGTGTCCATCATAACATTTAAACTAAATCAATTTAATGATGACAAATAAGCCCTGTATAAAGTGTGTTATCCCGAACTGAAGCCCTTTTAATTAATTAATCTATGTTAATCGGTTTTGACACAATCTATATTGTAAAAGCAGGCTCATTCTGAAAACGTAGCCCTATATACATTTCTGGAGATCGTGAATTATGTAGCCAGAGCTACGTATGGCTGCATTTCATCTTTAAAGCGAAGGCTTCAGGGTGGAATGACGCTGTTGCTTTTCGCGCTACCAGCTGACCGCTTGCCTCCGCATGGACAGCTTT
Source organism: Danio kyathit (assembly GCA_903798195.1). Taxonomy (NCBI): domain Eukaryota; kingdom Metazoa; phylum Chordata; class Actinopteri; order Cypriniformes; family Danionidae; genus Danio; species Danio kyathit. The sequence goes on along the minus strand of LR812526.1, from coordinate 5,458,994 downwards.
TCCGCTGTTATCAGTTTGCCCAGTGGCTCACTGTGTATGTCGGAGGATCTGAGACGCAGAGCGGAGTTCACAGTGACAACGAGGTTTCAAATCCGGCGAAGAACAGTTCCAGAATGAAGTAAATAACAGGGTGAAAATGTGGTAAAATCTAAAAACGTAGTAAAAATCAGGCAGCCGCGAGAGCTTTTCTTATTCTGGATTTCTTTTTAAAACACAGTCGGTTGGGTTTGGGGGGAGATCGGGTCAATTGGTGCTTTTTAAAACACTAATGGTTGGGTTCAGGGGCGGATTTAACCAATAAGCAAGGTAAGCAGCTGCTTAGGGCCCCAGGAAATCTAAGAGCCACCAAGTAAATACCTAGAGGTATAAATGATACCTATAAATTATACAGTACAGACCAAAAGTTTGGACATACCTTCTCATTCAAACAGTTTTCTTTATTTTCATGACTATGAAAATTGTAGATTCACACTGAAGGGATCAAAACTATGAATGAACACATGTGGAATTATATACATAACAAAAAAGTGTGAAACAACAGAAAATATGTCATATTCTAGGTTCTTCAAAGTAGCACCTTTTGCTTTGATTACTGCTTTGCACACTCTTGGCTTTCTCTTGATGAGCTTCAAGAGGTAGTCACCTGAAATGGTCTTCACTTCACAGGTGTGCTCTGTCAGGTTTAATAAGTGGGATTTCTTGCCTTATAAATGGGGTTGGGACCATCAGTTGTGTTGTGCAGAAGTCAGGTGGATACACAGCTGATAGTCCTACTGAATAGACTGTTGAAATTTGTATTATGGCAAGTAAAAAGCAGAAAAGTAAAGCAAAAAGTAAAGAAAAACGAGTGGCCATCATTACTTTAAGAAATGAAGGTCAGTCAGTCTGAAAAATTGGGAAAACTTTGAAAGTGTCCCCAAGTGCAGTCACAAAAACCATCAAGCGCTACAAAGAAACTGGCTCATATGCGGAAAGGAAGACCAAGAGTCACCTCTGCTGCGGAGGATAAGTTCATCTGAGTCACCAGCCTCAGAAATCGCAGGTTAACAGCAGCTCAGATTAGAGACCAGGTCAATGCCACACAGAGTTCTAGCAGCAGACACATCTCTAGAACAACTGTTAAGAGGAGACTGTGTGAATCAGGCCTTCATGGTAGAATATCTGCTAGGAAACCACTGCTAAGGACAGGCAACAAGCAGAAGAGACTTGTTTGGGCTAAAGAACACAAGGAATGGACATTAGACCAGTGGAAATCTGTGCTTTGGTCTGATGAGTCCAAATGTTAGATCTTTGGTTCCAACCATCGTGTCTTTGTGCGCTGCAGAAAAGGTGAACGGATGGACTCTACATGCCTGGTTCCCATCGTGTAGCATGGAGGAGGAGGAGGTGTGATGGTGCTTTGCTGGTGACACTGTTGGGGATTTATTCAAAATTGAAATCATACTACACCAGCATGGCTACCACAGCATCTTGCAGTGCCATGCTATTCCATCCGGTTTGCGTTTAGTTGGATTTTTCAACAAGACAATGACCGCAAACACACCTCCAGGCTGTGTAAGGGCTATTTGACCAAGGAGAGTGATATAGGTGGTGCACCAGATGACCTGGCCTCCACAGTCACCATCACAATCGAGATGGTTCGGGGTGATCTGGACCGCAAAGTGAAGGCAAAAGGGCCAACAAGTGCTAAGCATCTCTAGGAACTCCTTCAAGACTGTTGGAAGACCATTTCAGGTGACTACCTCTTGAAGCTCATCAAGAGAATGCCAAGAGTGTGCAAAGCAGTAATCAAAGCAAAAGGTGGCTAAGTTGAAAAAACTAGAATGAGACATATTTTCAGTTGTTTCACATTTTTTTAGTTATGTATGTAATTCCACATGTGTTCATTCATAGTTTTGATCCCTTCAGTGTGAATCTACAATTTTTATAGTCATGAAAATAAAGAAAACTCTTTGAATGAGAAGGTATGTCCAAACTTTAGGTCTGTATATAACCTTGTTTTCTATCATATTTTGTACTGTGAGTGTCTAAAAGTTTGAATTGGAATGTAATTATTACATCTGCGCAAATGTGTCCACCACGTTCAATCATGGACCAGTCCAGCAGTCAAATCAGTAAAGATTTAGTTTTCAAAACCAAATAGATCATTTATGTTTAGTTGTGAATTCATCTTAAGAAAACAAATTGTTTCAAAAGTTTTACAAGGTGCTTTACATGTTATTTAGCATTGAGATCAAATGTAGAAAAGGAGATTGAATGATATATATTAAAAAAAACAGCAAAATAATAATAAAATAAATAAAGTACAAAATGTGCAATTTAGAACTTTTGGGCTCCATGTCTGAAATTGCTTAGGGCCCCAAAATCACAAAATTTGCCCCTGGTTGGGTTTAGGGAAGGTGGTGGGTGGGGGAGATCGGTCGATTGGTTGGTTGGTCAGTCGATCGGTCAGTCACAGTCAGTCAGTGAATAGCGGCCTCTTGTGGATTTACTTGAGAACAGCAGGCTTGAATAGCACTCACAAGAGATATTTGAGTTCTGAAAAAGCATACACAGCAGCCTCCGGTGGATTCGCGAAAACAAAAACTGCAAAAAAAAAAAAAAAAAAACGTAGCTCCTGGGACGTATTTGGTGCTCTCCAGAAATGTATATAGGGGTACATACTGTAATCAGAATGAGCCTGGGTTGTGTAAAAGGCACTATAGAAATAAAGATGACTTGAACATATATAAGTGAGCACAAGCAGAATGATTAAAACGGTTTCTTAAACTTTATTGATTAGAAGTCCCCTGGTTGGGTTTAGGGAAGGTGGTGGGTGGGGGAGATCGGTCGATTGGTTGGTTGGTCAGTCGATCGGTCAGTCACAGTCAGTCAGTGAATAGCGGCCTCTTGTGGATTTACTTGAGAACAGCAGGCGTGAATAGCACTCACAAGAGATATTTGAGTTCTGAAAAAGCATACACAGCAGCCTCCGGTGGATTCGCGAAAACAAAAACTGCAAAAAAAAAAAAAAAAAAAAAAAAAAAAAAACGTAGCTCCTGGGACGTATTTGGCGCTCTCCAGAAATGTATATAGGGGTACATAATCAGAATGAGCCTGGGTTGTGTAAAAGGCACTATAGAAATAATGATGACTTGAACATATATAAGTGAGCACAAGCAGAATGATTAAAACGGTTTCTTAAACTTTATTGATTAGAAGTCCAGTCGAGATTCACAAAAATAGTGCGCTACATAGAAATACAAGTGAATTTCATTGGAATTATAGACATTTATTAAGTTGTAGGTCTATCTTGTTAATAAAGGATCAAAATGTTAGCTTATTTGCAAAAGATATAAAGGCCTTTGTGCACTTCGTTCTCCTTTTAACCTAAAAAATGTGTGCAGATCCGGTGGCGAACAGATGAACATCATTCTGCTTCAGCTCATAGTGTTTAGTGCTTACCTTCTGAATCCACATTCACTGCAAAAAATGACTCTTATTGAGAGTTTTCATCTTGTTTCTGGACAAAATAAATGAAAATTCTTGAATCAAGTAGCATTTTTAGACATGTATAAAATATTGTTTGGTTTTCAGAAATAATAAGTCCAAATAAAGTGATTTTTAATTAAAAACAAAGCTAAATAATCTGCCAATGGGGCAGATAAAATAAACTAATGCCAAACTGAAAACATGATTATTTTACTTACTCTACTGGGGCATTATTTAGCTTGTTTTAAAGGAAAACTCACTTCTTTTTGACTCTTTATGTCTGAAAACAAGACAATATTTTTTATTTGTCCTTCTTGATATAAGAATTTGTAGTCATTTGTACAAGAAACAAGACAAAAGCTAAAACTTAAAGCTTTTTTCTTTGCAGTGCAAGTGTTCCAGATACACCTTGTGTGAATAATTCTCCAGTTTAAAAGTGGCCAAATAGGTGTGCTTTGAATAAAATGATTGTAGAAGCTGTCAGTTCATATATTCACAGCACCGTCATCGATCACAGCTTATCAAGTGCACTTGAGAAACACAAAACACATTTCATCTACAACTAAAACATCTTAAACTGTCAGTTACTGTAGAATTTTGTGTCTAGGGTTTTTTAGTGAAGGAAAAATAACCAGCCTGCTGGTTCTGCACATCTGTGGATGAAGAAAACTCCTCTGTATTAGAAAAATGTGCTTGTTTCTGATGTTGAATATGAATAATCACACAGCCAGCAGTCCTGCCACTCACTGTATTTTAGAAAAAAAAAAAAGTCACAAATTTATGTTTTCCAATAAAGATTTTCTTCTGAATATGATGCATTTTGTATGCAGTTTGGCACCCCAAAAGCATTTTGGTGTAAAAGTGAATCTCAATAAATCCCTTAAGAAAATGTCCAGGTCATATTTCATCCCAAAATCAGAATATATTCAGAAAATGAGACTATTATTAGTAGGATTAAGATGTGTGTTATTAATTTAGTGACATCCGTAGACATCAAAGTATTATTATTATTATTATTATTATTATTATTATTATTATTATAACCAAAAACTAATTATTATTAATATTGTAGAATTGTATAAACTGTGATATAATAATAATAATAATAATAATAATAATAATATTAATAATAATAATAATTGTATAAACTTTTATAATAATAATATTTATTTTATTATTATTATTACTATTATATCAGTTTATACAATTATTATTATTATTATTATTAATATTATTTTTGTTGTTATTGTTATTATTTTTATTATTATTATTATTATATTACAGCTTATACAATCATACAATAATAATAATTAGTTTTTGGTTATAATAATAATAATAATAATAATAATAATAATAATAATAATGATAATAATAATAATTATTATTATTATTATTATTGTATAAACTGTGATACAATAATAATAATTATTATTATTATATTTTTTTTGTTATAATTATTATTAATATTATTATATTACAATTTACACAATTATACAATAATAATCATTAGTTTGTAATTATTATTATTACTCTTATTATATCACAGTAATACAATTCATTCATTCATTAATTTTTTTGTCGGCTTTGTCCCTTGCGGGGTCGCCACAGCGGAATGAACCGCCAACTTATCCAGCACGATTTTACGCAGCGGATGCCCTTCCAGCCGCAACCCATCTCTGGGAACAGTTAATACAATTATACAATAATAATAATAACAATAATAATAATAATAATAATTCGTTTTTGGTTATAATAATAATAATAATAATAATAATTTTTATTATTATTATCATTATATTACAGTTTATACAATTATAAAATAATAATAAATAGTTTTTGGTTATTATTGTTATTACTACTACTACATCACAGCTGAGAAAATAATGTGTTAATTGCAATTAATTGCATCCAAATTAAAAGTTTGTTTTGAGATAATATATGTGTGTATTTATTATGTGTACATGCACATATTCAGACATATATTCAAGAAAAAGTTAATTTATATTTAGATATAAAATACATGTGTATAGGATACAAATTATATACATTTAAATATCTATGTAACAAAATAGTTTTGTATAGTTTTGTTTTATTAATGTGTCCATCACATATACATACTAAATATATATTGTATACATTATTCAAATTAAAACGATGTATTATTGGAAATGTATGTGCATTATGGTATTGTGCTTATAAATGCCTACAAATTTATGCCAATTAAAAAAGCTATAAAGGAAAACAGCTGTAATTACTACAGCACAGTGATGAGAACAGAAATAATCACTATAAAAACAGTGACTGGAAATCAAAAGAATTAATTACCATTATAATCTTAATGATGCTAGAATAGGCCCGATTTTCCTATGGATTTTGAGGTGTAATATGAGCTGGACGTGTGTGTGTGTGTGTGTTTGTTTGTGTATGTGTGTGAGATTCTCCTGTAAAGTGCATTGATTTTCCAACACATAATGAGAGGAAAACTGCAGAGTTTTCAAACATGTGTGTGTCCTTTCACAGCATTCAGACCTGCTGAAACTCCAGGAAAACACACAACAGCCCTTCAAGAGCTCATCAGCGCAAGCGTAGTGTTCATCGCTAATGAAAGACCACAACAACAAACACAGATGTGAAACGAACAGACAAAAACAACATGTGTGTCAGGAAAACACTTAACTCTGTCCAGGTCAAGCCTTGTGGCGTTTGGCACTGATTAGACTTGATGTGAGAGAGAGAGAGAGAGAGAGAGAGAGAGAGAGAGAGAGAGAGAGAGAGAGAGAGAGAGAGAGAGAGCGAGAGAGAGAGAGAGAGAGAGAGAGAGAGAGAGAGAGAGAGAGAGAGAGTGTGTGTGAGTGTGTGTGTGTGCGTGTGTGTGTGCGTGTGCGTGTGCATGCGTGCGTGCGTGTGCAATTCTTCCAGTATTGAGATGATGATGAAGTGAGAGAAGAGTGTGCATCTAATGGCTCTCGATGACCACAGGCTCATAAACTCCAGCAGAGACCCTGTGGACACAGCAGAGGGGTTGACCAGTCAGTCTGAGGCTGTGCTTTGTGTTTCTGTGTGTGTTTAATATAAAAATCTATTTCCAGAATACATCACTAGTCACTCTCGAATGGATACTGAGCTCAGATATTAACCCTTGTGTGCTTGTTGGGGGTCTTTTCATCCACTCCTGGGTGATTTTGAGTGTTAATTTAGCCACAACTTTCTCTATTTTTCAGTATATGGAATGATTTTTGGGGACGACGGATCTTATTTTGATATATAATTGGAGGGAATTACTGGCTAATTTTGAGCTTTTCTCCCTATTTTTATCTACTGGGTTTAAAATCTATATGGGGACTATGTCACTTTTGCTGATGTAGCATACGACTGCAAGTTCTATGATGATTCTATCTTATCCTATGAGAAGAGTAGTTTCTGAATTATTCAGTTAAGCTGTGAGAGACCACAGAGTATGTGTTCATGATGGATCATGATGGGTAGTATTGTCAAAAGTACTACGAGTCTGTATTGAAATGTAAAAAAATGTGACGATAGCATGTCCCACTTGCATTTGGAGCACTGCTAAGTGTTTTATTGAACTTCTCTGATTGGCTGCTCAACAGATATGACTGGGATTGGACGTCATGATCACCAGTTTAATGCAGGATAACTCCAGCGCCATCTCCTGTTAAACACGAGCCTGAACACCACCTCGATTGGTGAATGGATAGAAATTGTTCAAGAAATAAGTCATTTGAAAGAATTGACATTTATTTTAAGACTTATTTCTATAATAATGAAAGCGATGGATTGAATACTGTAATGTAAACAACTCTTGAATGTACAGAATGTTTAACAATGGAAACCCCCCAATGTTGTTGTTGTTTTTAGTTTCCTTTCCTTTATTTTTATTCTTTCCTGTTGAGTTTTGTAAATTCTTACTTTTGGACGTTAAATGTTCTATAAAAATAAAGTTAAATAAAAATATTTTAAAAATCAATCTGCACAAAAACTAAGCTCAGAATAGATTTAAGAGAGAATAGGGATGCTGAAGCGATTTTTCAGCACAGCTCTATTTTTGTATTTGTGCAATGTGTTTATGAAACCTGTTTCCCAGCTGAATGCCGCTCAGTGCTGTCGTTCCATCTCTGCTCACAAACAGCCTCAGGTTACTATCTGTGGAGAGAGAAAGACAACAGAGATGACACAGTTGTTTAAACTCAATCTAAATCTATTTACTGCCATTTTTCGTTCATGAATTAATCATTTCTTTTTTTATTGATTATCAGTATATAGTAATATTATTAGAATTATATATTTTTCTGCACTAAAATTAGGTACACCTTATTAGTACCGGGTTGGACCCCCTTTTGCCTTCAGAACTGCCTTAATCCTTCATAGCATAAATTCAACAAGGTACTGGAAATATTCCTCAGAGATTTTGCTCCATATTTACATGATAGCATCACACAGTTGCTGCAGATTTGTCGGCTGCACATCCATGATGCCAATCTCCCGTTCCACCACATCCCAAAGGTGCTCTTTTGGATTGAGCTCTGGTGACTGTGGAGGCCATTTGAGTACAGTGAACTCATTGTCATGTTCAAAAAAACAGTCTAAAATGATTCTCGCTTTATGACATGGTGTGTTATCCTGCTGGAATTAGCCATCAGAAGATGGGTACACTGTGGTCATAAAGGGATGGACATGGTCAGCAACAATACTCAGGTAGGCTGTGGCATTGACACGATGCTCAATTGGTACTAATGGACCCAAAGTGGACCTAGAAAATATCCCCCACACCATTACAACACCACCAGCAGCCTGAACTGTTGATAAAAGGCAGGATGGATCCATGCTTTCATGTTGTTGATGCCAAATTCTGACCCTACCATCCGAATATTGCAGCAGAAATGGAGACTCATCAGACCAGGCAACATTTCTCCAATCTTCTATTGTCCAGTTTTGGTGAGCCTGTGTGAATTGTAGCCTCAGTTTCCTGTTCTTAGCTGACAGGAGTGGCACCTGGTGTGGTCATCTGCTGCTGTAGCTTATCCGTCTCAAGGTTGGACGTGTTGTGTGTTCAGAGATGCTCTTCTGCAGACCTCAGTTGTAATGAGTGCTTATTTGAGTTACTGTTGCCTTTCTATCAGCTGGAACCAGTCTGGCCATTCTCCTCTGACCTCTGGCATCAACAAGGCATTTGCGCCCACAGAACTGCCGCTCACTGGATATTTCCTCTTTTTCAGATCATTCTCTGTAAACCCTAGAGATGGTTGTGCGTGAAAATCCCAGTAGATCAGCAGTTTCTGAAATACTCAGACCAGCCCGTCTGGCACCAACAACCATGCCACGTTCAAAATCACTTAAATCCCCTTTCCACCTCATTCTGATGTTTGGTTTGAACTGCAGCAGATCGTCTTGATCATGTCTACATGCCTAAATGCATTGAGTTGCTGCCATGTGATTGGCTGATTAGAAATATGCGTTAACGAGCAGTTGGACAGGTGTACCTAATAAAGTGGCCGGTTAGTGTGAATCATTTTGGGCTTGACTATATAATCTTTTTTAGTTCTTTAAAATAATTTTTTTGGCATGTTACAAATATAGGATTTTATGCTATTTACTTATGCACATTTACCTGTAAAAACCTTGTAAAAATGATGTAATGGCCTAAAATGACCATAGTATCACAGATAAAGCCATACCTAGTGGGTAAAGTATAAATCCCTTTTTTGTAATTCTGAGCCTTGAAGGCAGATTGTGTGTTTACACCACAAATGTAAAACACCGCTGTCCAATGATTGGCCTCTGGTTACATATTGAGGACGTGATTGGCTGATCGGTTCCCTCACCTTCATTGTTACTGATGTCAGAGAAGTTCTGGCTCTGCACAATCTTCTCCACGATGTCGTCTGCATCGATGCGCGTGTCGTTGACCCACGTTGGCTGATCCTCCACTGAATCCTGCTTCCTCCTGGACAAACACAAGGAAAAAAACTCATATTCAGAAGCTGTGATTCCATCAAAATATGTAAATTAGACTTATGCACAAAACTGTAATATCTCATAAAACATTTGTGAATGAAGCAGCGTTTCCATCTAATGAGTCAAAGAGAATAAAATCATCCCTTCAGATAAACTGGAGCAAATATCAGACAGAGAAATGTAGTTTAGTGTGTTAGAGAAGCCACTGTGGTGTTTTTCTTCTCTAATAAATGAGTTGCGCCTCAGAAACAAAGACGTAATGAACGCGGTGAATGCGGTGGCTTTTGAAGGCGTGAGACGCTCTTTGGGAGCACAGACAGATGCTCAAGACAGTTCTGGAGGGAATAATAATAATACTGAAGCACTGTGATGACGGACTGACGGCTGAGGGGTTTCACAATCAGCAAAACAACATTTCAGACCTGCAACAATGTAAAGCTGGAAACTCCATTAATGCAAAGTCCCTGAAAAACACATTTGTATTATCTGTTCAAACTAAACTACATGACTTTACTGATGCGCATGCTGGAGTTTATCTCTAAATGTGTCCATCTTAGTTTATGCACATTTATTCTTATTGGATAAAAACTCATTTTCATAATTTATGCACATCTTGGGATTTCCATTAAGCTTTTTTAATGTGATATTCCGAAATGCACATAAAAATAGTTGGATGGAAAGAGCTACTGTCAAATGTGTGTGTGTTTCTGATGATGGCATACCGTGGGGGTCTGCTGGAGGGTAATATAGGCCGCGGGGGTCGAGGAGGGCGATCGGGGCGGCTGTCGCTTTCTGACGGGGCATCTGCGCTCACACTGCTGCCTGTAGATGTGTTCCTGCGGTGGGTCAAATCTGACAAACTGGAGGAGCATGACAGCTCAGTGCTGTAGCCTGTACACACACACACACACAATATATATATATATATATATATATATATATATATATATATATATATATATATATATATATATATATATATATATATATATATATATATATATATATATATATATATATTTATATATATATATATATATATATATACAGTTGAAGAAAGAATTATTAGCCCCCCTGTATATTTCCCCCCCCAATTCCTGTTTAACGGAAAGATTTTTTTTCAACACATTTCTAGTCGTAATAGTTTTAATAACTCATCTCTAATAACTGATTTATTTTATCTTTGTCATGATGACAGTAACTAATATTTGACTAGATATTTTTCAAGACACTTCTATACAGCTTAAAGTGACATTTAAAGGCTTAACTAGGTTAATTAGGATAAAGTTATGGTAATTAGGCAAGTCATTGTGTAACAGTTGTTTGTTCCGTAGACAATGCAAAACACATACTGCTTAAGGAAGCTAATAATATTGACCTTAAAATGGTTTTAAAATTAATTAAAAACGGCTTTTATTCTAGCCGAAATAAAACAAATAAGACTTTCCCCAAAAGAAAAAATATTATAGGAAATGCTGTGAAAAATTCCTGAATCTGTTAAACATCATTTGGAAAATATCTGAATAAGAAACTAAATTAATAATTTAGACTTCAACTGTACGCATATTATACACACATACAGAATCAAAAGACAATGATGCATCACTTCATAGAAGAGTATTTTATGTTGTTTATAGGTTGCAAGAAATTCAGAAAGTGTGTAAACTTTACTGTTAAAACATCGATTTAAAATTCAGCCAATGTTTGTTTTTCACTTTAAAGAAAGCCATTTAAAGAGGCCATTGAGTTTCTTAGATGATGCTTGGAGAGAAACTTTCACACACATTGATGTGAGTGTGACATTTTTACTGTCAGTAGAGCATGTTAAACAAACATTCACACACAATAGCAGAGTGTCAGATGGACAAAAAAAGACAGGAAACTGTAGGCGCAACTTCCTGAAGGAGCAACTGTGGATGACATACAAGAAAACATACAGAATTTCCTTTCTTATGAAACACACACACACACACACACACACACATACATACAGTTGAAGTCAGAATTATTAAACCCCCTTTGATTTTTTCTTTTCTTTTTTTAAATATTTCCCAAATTAAGTTTAACAGAGCAAGGAAATTTTCACAGTATGTCTGATAATATTTTTCCTTCTGGAGAAAGTCTTATTTGTTTTATTTCGGCTAGAATAAAAGCAGTTTTTAATTTTTTTTAAAACCATTTTAAGGTCAATATTATTAGCCCCTTTAAGCTATATTTTTGTTTTGATTGTCTACAGAACAAACCATCATTATACAATAACCTGCCTAATTACCCTAACCTGCCTAGTTAACCTAATTAACCTAGTTAAGCCTTTAAATGTCACTTTAAGCTGTATAGAAGTGTATTAAAATATCTAGTCAAATATTATTTACTGTCATCATGGCAAAGATAAAATAAATCAGTTATTAGAGTTTTTTTTCAACACATTTCTAATCATAATAGTTTTAATAACTCATCTCTCAGTTAAACAGAAATTGGGGAAAAAAATAAACAGGGGGGCTAATAATTCTGACTTCAACCATACATACATAGATGCACTGTTTTCCTCATGGGACAAAAGAAATGTCCCCAAAAGGTAAAAAAAAAAAAAAAAAAAAAAAAAAACAGAAACTGTTATTTGCTATTTTTGAGGAGAGATTTTGTCCCTACAATGTGATGAATACCAAGACCACACACACACAAACAAGCACAAACCCACAATTGCACACACACAATTGCACAGACAGAGACAACCACACAAACACACACACACACACCTGAGAGTTTGCTCTGCTGACTGGCGTAGCTGGAGTTGCGTGAATGACCCGTGTGAAAGGATTCATCAGGACTCTGACTCTGATCCGCCTCCTCAGGAAGAGCTAAAGCAGAAAAACAAGCAGGAAAATTCAAAATATAAATGAAAAAAAAAAAAAAAAAAAAAAACCTAAAAACAATCGCTTTAAACATGCAGACTGCTTTATAGGCAGTGTTGGGGAAAGTGACTTTAGAAAGTAATGCATTACAATATTGAGTTACTCTCCAAAAAAGTAACTAGTAGCATTACTTGGTTACTTTTTATGGTAAGTAAATAAACACAATACACATAAACATAAACGCACTAAATCACACTTCAGCAGTGTTTATTTGAGAGCGCACAAGAAAATCTGCACTTGAGGAGCGTATATTTGAGGGCGTGCAAGAAGTTTTGTGCACAAACAGAGGAAATCGGCGAGAAAGAGATTCACATGCTCATATTATGCCTAGTTCACACTACAGCATTTTAAGCCTGATTTGAGCCCGATTTGGAAGTTAACGAGCTCGTCGACAGATCGGGCTGTGATCGGGGAAAAATCTGCGGGTGCACGGCGCTCGGCAGTCTTTATGTGTGAACTACTGAACAACGCGTCAAAGAGGCTCGCTGAAGCGTCGCCGACACCTCGCAGACGGAAATCCAATATTTAGCATGCTGAATATTCCAGAGCAGTCGGCCAACTCGACCCCACGTGTGGTCAGATGTAGTGACGAGCTGCAGCCAATGAGAGAGCATATCAGCATGAGCTGAATGGCTGTGTGTTCAGGAGCTGAAGAGAAACGTCTGTGATTGGCCAGAATGGGCATTGATGCACTCGCTTCATTCTGTGTTAACATGGACACGAGAGTAGGCTATATTAACAGTGGAACTAGAGTTCTGTAACTATTAGAATTACCATAATGGTCATTCTGACCTTTCTCACATCATATTTACATTCAAAACTTCTATTGCGATATTAAAATTAAGCTTTGAATGTCTGTCATCATATTTTATGACAGCATTACCCTAAAAATAGTATCTTTTTTGGTAATACAGCCTATAAATATGTAGTTAAGATACTAGAACATGCAAAGGTCTGAGCCTCGCTTTCATTTTCACTTTCAAACAGGAGCTATTTCGCTGCACAGAATATGCTGTTTTGAAATATATATCTGAAGTAAATTTATGTTTTTGCTATCAGAAAGTTTTGTTTATTTTAGCAGGAAGTTGCGAGGTAAAGAAATACATGCATATATAAAGTCACAGCGAAAAGTAGCAGATATGCATGCAGTCGTTTTGACCAATATGGTAATTAAAGGTAGACATGCTCAGTTCTTTACTGTTCTGTAATTTAAAAAAATAACAATGTTAGAAAGAAATACACAGATATTTAGAAAACGTCAGGGTGTTAGAGATATGTTAGTTTTATTTTATTATTATTATATTTTATTTTTACTCTCTGTGTATCTTTCCACTTGAACTTTGCAGATGAGTGATTGATCCGCTGATGCATCAGCTGACTGATGATGTTTTTAAATGCTCTCTTGAAAGCTTGAAACGCTGTCAGTGATGTAATCAGCACACAAGCAGCCAATAGTGTTCAGCTTTTTCTGACGACTCCTCCCTCAAAATTTCATTGGCTGTGGTTTGATAGCTTGACTGAACTGTTGGCGAACAAGTTGTTGTCAGATCATGTAGTGTGACCCCCCTCTTGTGGATCATTTACGTAGTGTCGCGTAGTGTGAACACCACAGTGATTAAAAGACACAAAATCAAGTCATGTAGTGTGAACTGCACAGCGATCTGCCGATGTTTAAAATCCTGTAGTGTGAACTAGGCTTTACATGAATGCGATCTCGACTTGTAATACTGCGATCTCGACTTGTAATACTGCGCTCACGACATTTGTCATTGAAATCAAGCCATAGGTAGTTGGAAGATCTGTGCAAAAAGCCTGCCGCAACAGCTGGAAACAATCCTAGAGGAAAGACTGTAACATATATTCACAAATACAGATATTTGTTTTCCATGACTTTTCCAAAACTTTGTGGGTTTTTCTGTTTTTCCAAAACTTTTCCAGGCCTGGAAAACATCATGTCAAAATTCCATGACTTTTCCAGGTTTTTCATGACCGTATGAACCCTGTATTTAGGCAAAATTACACAAAAACTATGTAAATAAACAGAAAAAATAAAAACGAATTTATAAAACGCACAATAAATATTAGATATATTTTAAACACTTTAAATAAATAATACATTGAGTTTACTAGACACCTGCATATTTATAATGAAGTACTTAAGCAAAGATTACCATTAATATACAGAGACACAAATATGTCTGATGTGAAATGCATTATCTTTACCGGCTCCGAGTATGGAGGGTCTCTGTTTAGCCATTCGAGGCAGAACTTCAGCAGTTCCTTCTCCTTTACAGTCCAGCTGCAGGGAAGGGTCTCGCCCGGCCACAGAAATACATTTAGCAGTGCTTGGTGGACTAAATAAACACGAAAAATTTGAAACTTTCAGCTACTCATTAAATCAGTCAGCGTGTTGTACTGTCATTCATGAGCCTACAGGGGGCGTCAGAGTCTACATTACAGAATAGCACAATCAAAGCAAAGTACTCACGTTTTAAAACACGGATCTCCAGATAACAGCGTCATTCCAATGGTCACCTTTATAATGACAGGAAAAAATTATTTAGTGTTAACTGATCGATCTGTTTTAATAATGCTTGCTTAACTTACGCCTCTCAGCTGAATTTCAATCTTTTCATCCAGAATACTACATAATCATGTGCTGAGGGAAAGCTGAAATGTGCATGTAATCACTTTCATATTTACATCATTTTCTCTTCTGTGCTAAACATGTATTTTTGTGTCCCATCACATTTATTTGCACACCAGTTGGCTTCATATAAAAAATGTAAAGTTATTTTTTATAGCTTTTTCAAAATTATTTCTAATTATTAAATATTTATTTAACTGTATTTGTCTACTATTCTATTTAATTGCACATGCTGGTTTGATAAAAAAAAAAAAAAACTCAGAGGATTATTACTTTATTTGTATTTATTTAGGTATATTTTTTAATATCTTGAATTTTGGTTTGTTGTCTATTTTTGTCACATTTTTTTTTATTTATTTTCAAATGTGAAATCTTTTTTTTTTTAACATTTTTAATTACTCTTAATTAGTTCTCATTTAAATTAATTTAACTATTAAGTAATGTGTTAAATTTACGTACAATTGCATTTTTGTTTTTAATTAATTTCAACTGTTCTTGCGCCAGTTTTAACAGTAATTATTAAAAACAATTATAATAAATATAATTAATGCATTTTTAAATAACAACTATAAATAAATAAGTACCTTATAAATAAATATTCTATTATAATAATGATGTATTATTCTCGATTTATTTTATTTAAATTAATTTCTTGAATTTCTGTCTACAGTCGCTTTTACTGACACCCCAACATTTTTAATGATTTAAAAAAATAAGAATTATCATTCTTCTTATTTGTTTAAATTATTTATTTATTATACATTTTATGCAATTCATGATTGAAGGTGTCTACCTTGTTCTTGTGCCTATTTTACCAGTGTTTGCTCTGTATCTTCTGTGTGCAGCTCCTCCAGTAGAGAGAGAGAGAGAGAGTGTGTGTGTGTGTGTGTGTGTGTGTGTGTGTGTGTGGGTGTGTGTGTGTGTGTGTGTGTGTGTGTGTGTGTGTGTGTGTGTGTGTGTGTGTGTATATATACACACACTGCATGTAAAAATGCAGATTGTTTCCTGTGAGGGTTGGGTTTAGGGGTAGAGGGAGAAAATATATGGTTTGTACTAGGGTTGGGCCGACAGACGATGCCATCGTCAATCACCGATAAACTTCACGATGCTGAGCCGGCATCGCGATCCATCACCCCGCCCCACATTTATATTGATATGTAACTTATTACTTGCATGTCATCTTAATAGCTATAACGGTCTTTTCATGAGCCGTGTTAAATTTTACATATAGCTGCCGCTTGCATGGCTGACAGAATCATGATGATTAAATGAAGGATTATACAGCACCTCTCGCGCTTACAATGTGTAGATTCAGTGGCAAACGCTGTTACCTGCAAACCCCGTCCCACAGACTTTACAGTGAATGGCTTTAGTTATTTTCATAGCGCACTTGAAACATTGGAAGTCTTTTATCCACTCTTGGAAAAGTGTAAATGGTGGATTAACATTCAGCACATGATCACTAATAAGATGAGCCATTATTAGTAACGTTAGAGTTTCTAAAACTAAATCTGTCAGTGTTATTTTCATTCTCTCTTCTTCAGCGCTTCACATTTCCGCGGTTGCAGCTCCTGTTATCTGAAGGCAGAAGGCATTGACTGAGTGATTGACGGCTGATATTAACCAATCCATTCGCGTTCAGTTCTAGAGCAGTGGGCCAATAAGAAGAGCACAAAGGCGGGGCAAGCATTGCGGGCTTTATTTACTTCAACACGTTCGCATAACAACTCTTTTAATCTGTTCCTGAGGGCTGCGTTTGGCGTTTTAAAGTGCAAAGATGCATTCTGCATAAATGTTTCCTAAATCTGTGCACGCGTCGAGGATTTTGCAGTGAAAACAGGTCGCACGGCAACAATTTATGCACTCACACAAATGCTTCCAAATATATTTTTAGGTCGCATAAAATTTCGGGCGCATATGCGACCAAAACGGTCGAGCCCTAGCATCTTTACTTGTTATTATTTCCCTTATAATAATAATAAAATAAGGAAGTTATCATCAATCACAATACAAATTACAGTGAACTCCAAACAAACTCTCGTCTCCTCCACCAGCTGTGGGAAAAGCCATTATACTGACACAGATCACTCTGCTTATTCATCCCAGAGTCCCGCGGAAAATAGTGATTGACAGGTGGTAATTTGTGTGTAACTTTATTTATTTATGGTTTGGTTATGGGTAAAACAAAGACCATGTGCGTCAGGTAGTGAAAACGGTAGGCTACAATTATTAAATTGTTATGAATTAATTGATATTTAACAACAACCACCCCCACCCTCGCCTACGACAACGATACCATCGTCCATCGCGATGTTTCACATTAGACATCGTACGATGCCAAATTGGTCAACATCGCCCAACCCTAGTTTGTATAGTAGAAACATCATTACGTCTATGAAAGTCCCCTGTGTGTGTGTACAGGTATGTGTGGTTTACAGGGACACGTATACGTAAGGGACACGTAAGTTGTATAATGACACGGCTATGACTTAGTTGTACTCTATTAAGGTGGTTTAAAGAGTCACACCTTGTGTCCCTCTAATTCAAAACTATTAAAAATCATACTTAATGAAGTGTTTTGATATTCAAATTTTGTCAAAGCTTTTCTGTGAGGGTTGGGCCATATCATTTTTACTCATCATATCATTTGCGTTTTTGTATTGTATAAAATACATTATGTCTATAAAGTGTCCCTGTAAACCATGTATACAAGTGTGTGTGTGTGTGTGTGTGTGTACATGTTTTTGTGACATATCAGGACACAAATTTGTATGACATGGGTATGACACAGGTATTACAAAAAGCAGGTGAAATATGAGGACATTGGTGACGTCCTCA
Organism: Danio kyathit; assembly: GCA_903798195.1. Classification (NCBI taxonomy): domain Eukaryota; kingdom Metazoa; phylum Chordata; class Actinopteri; order Cypriniformes; family Danionidae; genus Danio; species Danio kyathit. The sequence continues at coordinate 5,441,153 of LR812526.1, read as the reverse complement.
CTTCTCAAAAAGCTTCTAAATCACACAGATTAAGTTTATTTCAGAGAGTAAAGCTGTACACTGTCTCCTGTGATGGTTGGGTTTAGGGGTAGGGTGGGGTGAGGGCAATATAATATACGCTTTGATCTGTATAAAGTGAATCGAAGCCTATGTAATGTACCCACTTTTCACAAAAACAAAAGTGTGTATGTGTGTGTGTGTGTGTGTGTGTGTGTGTGTGTGTGTGTGTGTGTGTGTGTGTGTGTGTACCATCTGACCTTAAGTATAGAGTTGTCCTGTCGTGTGTTTTTGGTGTCGTATCCCTCCAGCAGACAGCAGCGCGCCGTCCAGCCGGATCCTGCAAACTCTGCCATATTCAGATCAGCAAAGCCCAACTGCAAACACACACACACACATATTGGCTTTATTTTAGAAGCACTGGATTCCCATCATGCCGCAGTGAATGTGAAGTATGTGCTGATTACGGTTTGGCAGCGGTAAAGAGCATATGCTTCACGTCAGACTCTTTCCAAGCAAACAGTTTGCAGAGTATTCGCCTTTCACAACTAATGCGATTAGAAGACTGAACTGAGCCACAGAGGAAACCCAGAATACACCACCAAGGGCTTGTGGCATGAATGCCACCATAATCAACAAAAATGCCTAAAAAATTCAAGAAAAGGAGGTTTTAAAAATGTCCCTCAATATTAAAGTAACCCATTCAAGTCTCACAACAGAACAACAGCATATACTACTATGAAAATGATCGCCTCAGGTGCTGATTATGGGCTCTATTGAGTGTTAAATGCTCCCAATGTGAGTTTAAAGAAAGCAGCAGCAGATAGTTCACCTCAGATCTTGAGAATAAAATAACTAGCAGATGGTTTAAAATGTAAGTCAGAACTGTGACTATTAATAATGTTAAAGAGGTTTCATATGTATTATTTAGATTAAAAGCCTTTAAAATTTCATTGTGAGTGCAGTGGCTGCTGTTTAAATGTTTCTGTCGTGTCATGTCACATCGAGTTTGGTGCAGACAGACAAATTGGAACAAAATGTTGTGTCTCGCAGGATCACGGTGCTACATATATAAACAGTCATAAATATGAACAGCACTGCACTTAGGAGCTATTTAAACTTATACATAACTTCCATCTAGTGAATTCCTTTACAAATGTTTTTTAAACAGTTTCTGGTATTCTGATTGATTTAAGCAATTGGAAGACAATTATAAAAACAAATGCATTATTAATGGTAATAAATGTTACAAAAGGGGCAACGCAGTGGCGCAGTAGGTAGATTTGTCATCTCACAGCAAGAAGGTCGCTGGTTCGAGCTTCGGCTGGGTCAGTTGGCGTTTCTGTGTGGAGTTTGCATTTTCATCCTGCTTTCGCGTGGGTTTCCTCCGGGTGCTCCGGTTTCCCCCACAGTCCAAAGACATGCGGTACAGGTGAATTGGGTAGGCTAAATTGTCAGTAGTGTATGAGTGTGAATGAGTGTGTGTGGATGTTTCCCAGGGATGGCTTGCAGCTGGAAGGGCATCCGCTGCGTAAAAACGTGCTGGATAAGTTGGCGGTTCATTCCACTGTGGCGACTCCAGATTAATAAAGGGAGTAAGCCGAAAAGAAAATGAATGAATGAATAAATGTTACAAAAGGGCAAATACTTCAATTAATTTCTGACCCAAAAATTATAATACTGATTAATTATTAGTTTGTGAAAATATTTATTCCATCAAAAATAAATTGAGAGACATTATTTCAAAATAAACAGTAAATTCAGGTGAATATATTATAAAATGTCCTTTATTCCTATGATTCAGAGCTCATTTTTTCTGAAATATAACATAACTGTCAGGATTCTGCCACTGTGGTCTTGTAAATTCTTGTTTTGGTGGCCATACACTAGCTCTGTCTTGTGCTGTATGTTGTGCTCGGCTCAAGTTTTCTCAGATCGGGCACTCCTTGTCTGTCATTGTGTGTCTCTGTATGGGTGCTGTTGTGAGTGCGCTCAGGCCATGCGCACTCCCGCTTGATGCAGGCGTGAAAGGTCTGTGCGCGCTTGGAACGCGAGCTCTAATACTCGTGTTTGTGTTTTGTTCTGTCGGCATTGCGCTGTTTCATTCTCAGCATCTCAGTCTGGGGTGCGTTTCCCAAAACCATCGTTAGCCAACTAAGGTCGCAAGTTGTGTTGTTACAAACGGAGTTCGATGATTTGCCGTTTCCCAAATCCGTCGTTTCAAGGAACATTCGCAAACTGCTTCGCAAACTTCCATGCATGCAACTACTCCTCTGGAGCTGTAGTTAGAAACATAGTTCCTGTCTGTGTTTTATTCCCACTTATCCCCCCTATGCCCTATTTGTTTAGAACATTCTAACATTTAAACTTGGTATGATTTTTTTTTAAAGCATTAAAGTCATCTCTCTTAGGTGTAATTTGCTTTCAAAGCATTTTTAATGTTCAGTTTTTGCGATCTTCATGTTTACAATTGCGCTCCCATCGCAGTGCACTTTGAAAACATTTATGTCATTTTGAACACAGTCACAGCTCATGACGAAAGCTATAGGTGAGCTATTATTTAAAAGCGGAATTTACGTTACGTCTCAAAAGCTTGTGAAAACAAAAAACATAGCACGTTAATTGTTTAAATTTATATTAGGTTATTTATTAATCATTAATATTATTATTAAAGTAGGATGTTTTCATTTCCTAATAAATAATAAATATTAAATTTTATTTATTAATAAATAGACTTATTATTTATTTATATGATTTATATATGATATTAGAATACGTGCTAGCTTTTGTAAGTAATTATATGTTAATTTAGAATAGAATATATAATGTTCTCAATAATATTTGTAAAGGAAACACAGGCTCTATATGTGCCGTTTACATACATTTCAATTAATATGGAAAGCGAAAATGTTTTTACCAAAACTAATATTGGATTGTTTTTTTTTTTTGTTTTTTTTTTTATGTGTGTGCGTGTAAAACAATATAATTTGCACAAAGAAATTATGGGGTTCTTCTCTAAAGAAGTAGCTACCACCCGTGCATCATTATGGGCGTTTTACGTTATAACCCAAACGTGGTTTAAACGATGGATCTGCGTGAGAGAAACTACGGGTTTTGGGAAACATTCGTCACTACATTGTTCTATTCCCAAACGATGCATCGTACTATGATAGTTCAGTTGCGAGTTACGTCGTTGTTTGGGAAACGCACCCCTGGTTGGTTTTGGTTTCGGTTGGGACTGAGATGAAACATGAGCATTGCATATGTGTGAACGCACGGTAAGGTGTTTTCATTTATCGAGTGCTCGTGTTTTGCGTCTGTTTATGTTTTTGTTGTCTAAGCACATGGCTCTGTGTTTACATTGTGGCCGCGTGCTATTGTGCTTTTGTGTTGTCATATGAACACACGGTTAATGAGTTCTCTCATTGGCTGCGTGTTCTAGTCTCGTTTTGTGTGAGCACATGGCTCGTGTTGTTTCTTTGTGTCATTTGCTCTCCTGTCTTTTGTCTAGTCCCACCCTCCTTGTTAACCCATTATTAGTTTATCCTGTTCACCTGTTTGTGTGTTAATTATTTCTGCTTATATTCTCCTCATGTCTGCTGTCCTGTGCCAGTTCATCGTCGTTTGAAGCCTTGTCCTGTCTGTCCAGCCCTGATCCCTGCCAGCCTGCCCAGTCTAGTTTGTTTATTTGTTTTGTCAATGTTTTCCCCCTCGGGGTAGTTCTTTGCGTTTTATTTTATTTTATTCATAATAAAAACCCATTTTCCCTGCAGTTGAGTCCTCGCTCCTTTTCCCCACTGTGACAATAACATCATAAATATTGTTACTATCACTTTGCTTTAAATGTAATGCGCTCTAGATGAAAGCATTAACTTCTGCATAATAATATTTATTTTAATTCATTCATTCATTTTCCTTCACCTTAGTCCCTATAATTATCACTGTGAGGCGACAGTGCTAACCACTGAGCCACTGCGCTGCCCTTATTTATTTTAATAATATTTTTTATTAAATCCATTTTGTTGTAGAAGAGCTGACAATTTAAACTCTAAACGCTTGTTTTGCTGTCAAACAAAACATTTCTAGTCGATAAACATATTTTTTTCAGCTAGAAAAACTTACGGTATAGTCATCATGTTGTTTTTCAGTTATACATCACTCCTGTTCTGTAAATGTTTAGTATTGGCTGCTAGTTAAACATCCTGTTGACTTATTGTCACGTCTGACTGCTTCATTTTCCTGAACACCTAAAGCTACAGAAGCGTTTTGTTTAAAGAGCTCTTCACTCTGGAGTATTTTTAGAGGAGGGAAATCCAAACTTAGACCGGCTGTAGGGAAAACACGAGGAAAAGTCCATTAAATCCTGAAGAATGAAACATTCCTCAGCTTTGTGTACTATATAGGGCACTTACTTGTAATAATTACTTGTATTATTTGTTGTTTTACATTTCTTTATTGCTGCTGGTCTCTACCAAATCTAGAAAACTATTTTTGTTTTATAATTACAATGAGAATAATATCTCATGTCGTAAATTTGCTGTTTTCCTTTGTTTTGAACCATGTAACATTCTAATAAGTCAAGTTTGATAAACTAATTTCGAGAGGAGCACGTGAAATGATTGATTGCGGGTGAAATCAGATTAATTTAAACCTACAATAAATAGCTCACTTCACGTTACTTCCCTTATCTTTGTTTTTGGAAAAATCCTCCATCCACCCTATCCCCCTTTTCTTTCTTTTACCAAGGGGAGCTCTCGAAAACTACCTGATCTCAGACCCCCTTACCCCTCAATTATCTCCGAGCTCAGGGTTCTCTCCCGGAACAGGGACATTAAACCTGCTATTAATATCAAGCAATAAGTGTGAACTCTTGAATTAATTTTATATAACATTATAATAAATTATCCCATTTAGCATTCTAATAAATGATTCTATAAAACGTTATAATAAATAATTACATTTAGAATTCTAATAAATAATTCTATGTAACTTTATAATAAGCAGCACGGTGGCGCAGTGGGTAGCACAATCGCCTCACAGCAAGAAGGTCGCTGGTTCGAGCCTTGGCTGGGTCAGTTGGCGTTTCTGTGTGGAGTTTGCATGTTCTCCCAGTGTTGGCGTGGGTTTCCTTATGGGTGTTTCCCAGTGATGGGTTGCAGCTGGAAGGGTAAAACATATGCTGGATAAGTTGGCGGTTCATTCCACTGTGGAGACCCCAGATTAATAAAGGGACTAAGCCAGGGGTTTCCAAACTCTGTCCTGGAGGGCCGGTGTCCTGCATAGTTTAGCTCCAACTTCCTTCAACACACTTGCCTTGAAGTTTTAGTATGCCTAGAAAGAGCTTAATTAGCTGGTTCAGGTGTGTTTAATTGAGGTTGGAACTAAAATACGCAGGACACCGGCCCTCCAGGCCAAAGTTTGGGCAGCCCCAAAAAAAAAAAAAAAATTAATGAATGAAAGAATGAATTAACTTTATAATAAATGATTTCATTTAGAATTGTAATAAATTATTCTATGTAATGTTATAATAAATTATTGGTTTTAGCATTCTAATAAATTACTCTGCAACATTAAAATAAATTATTTCATTCAGAATTCTAATCATTTTTTTTAATTCAGCATTCTAATAAATAATTCAATTTAACATTATAATAAATTAATTCATTTAGATTTCTAATAATCCATTTAGAATACTAAATTATTCTATGTAGCATTATAATAAATTATTCCATTTAGCATTATAATAAATTATTCTATATAATGTTATAATAAATTATTACATTTTGAATTCTAATAAATTAATCTGTGTAACATTCTAATAAATTATTCCACTTGGTATTCTAATAAATGATTGTATAAATTGTTATAATAAATTATTAAATTTGTCATTCTAATAAATAATTTTGTTTAACATTCTAATAAATGATTCTATATAATGTTATAATAAAATAATAAATTTAGCATTCTAATAAATTATTCCATTTAACATTACAATACACTAATCCATTTAGAATTCTAAATTATTCTATGTAGAATTATAATAAATTATTCCACTTAATTCTATTAAATTATTTAATTTAACATTCTAATAAACAATTCTGTAACATTATAATAAATGATTCCATTTAGAATTCTAAAAACATTTTCTGTGTAACATTCCATTAAACTATCAAATTTAGCATTACAATAAATTATTCTGTGTAAAATTCGAATAAATTATTCCATTCAGAATTCTAATAAATAATTCAATTTATCGTTCTAATAAATTATTCTATAAAACATTATAATGAATAATTCCATTCAAGGTTCTAATAAATAATTCTGTGTAACATTATAAGAAAATTATTTCATTTAGCATTCTAAAAAATTATTCTATAATGTATGTTATAATAAATTATTAAATTTAGCATTCTAATACATTATTCTATGTAACTTTATAATAAATTATTCCATGTGGAATTCTAATAAATTATTTAATTTAGCATTCTAATAAAGTATTCTGTAACATTAAAATTAATTATTTCATTCAGAATTCAAATTTTTCTTTTTAATTTAGCATATTCAATTTAACATTAAAATAAGTTAATCCATTTAGATTTCTAATAATCCATTTGGAATTCTCAATTATTCTATGTAGCATTATAATAAATTATTCCATTTAGCATTCTAATAAATTATTCTATACAATGTTATAATAAATTATTATATTGTAAATTATATTAAATTAATCTGTGTAACATTATAATAAATTATTCCATTCAGAATTGTAATAAATAATTCTATGTAACATTCTAATAAATTATTGCATTTAACACTGTAGTAAATTATACCATTAAGCACTGTACTACATGATTCTATGCAACATTCAAATAAATAATTCCATGAACTTAAAATAAAACATTATTAAAAATGAGCAACAGTCATTAAACAACAACTACACACAAAAAAGTAATATATAGATGCGTCTTTATATTCATGTAGTGATTTTGAACATTAATTTAGTCTTTTCTGTTGATTCATAATAATGTTAAAAATATTTCTTCAACTTTCACTTGATTGTGTTTAAAACAGCTATTTTGATGTTATTGGACGCACATATTTAGGCTCTCCTTTAAAGCACAGGAACTTGTAAGAGAAAAAACATTCCTCAGTTTTGTGCACTACCTAGGGCACATTAATGAACGGCACCAGGTCGGGCCACAAGCTTGAACGCTCTTTTATGTGATCAGTAATAAGCGTTGCTTATGTAAGACAAACGTCACATGCCTGAAGACAGCAG